>JAAGVU020000537.1:0-11358 GCA_011763525.2 Mormyrus iriodes | reverse complement strand
ATACTTTTACAACATAAGCAATTAAGAAATAACATGTATTGTCCAGGAACAAAATTTGTGTTACATAGTGTTATAAATGTTCTATGAAGGCATTATGAAGGTGCACTGAACGTTCTACAAATACATTATAAATGGCATTATGAAGGTGCATTTAATGGAGAATATTTAGTACTTTTCACTGTCCACTGTACCCAACCCTACCTTTCTACAGGCTTCTCTGGTTCATCAACTTTCAGAATGGATCCTGAGTGAGTGACAGCAGGAACACTGGGAAGGCTACTGTCAAAAAAGTCTGGGCAATTTAAAGAAAAACAAAAACACTAACTACCCCAAAGTAACAATTTTTTTTGGCTAAACTGCTGATAATTTTTACAAGTAAAGGGCTGGTCTGTTCCACTGTGTAGCACTGTGTCAGTGATTGGTTTATCCATGCCAATACTATTCAATTAGTGTCATCTAGAGCAACATTATGTACTAGAACTTTGAACAACTGTCCTATATAAATTACCTGCTGGGAGTCCTGGTGTGCTGGGTGGAGGCAGGATAGCAACATTCTGCTTTGTTTGCTCTTCATCACCACCACTATTATCGTAATCATCATCATCATAGTTCCCAGCTAGTAACCCAAGCCCTGATGGCTTTTTGGAGCCTGCAGTATTCTGTCCCAGTCCTCCATCAAAAAAGTCTGCAGGAACCCTAGAGAATGGCAGCAAAAAATGCACATGCACACAAACATAGCAAAGCATCTCAGTCAGAGCAATTCACACAAACGTAGTTCAAGTTATACCACTCAGTAAAATAATTTACAATGCAACTTACGTTACATTAAAATTATTTCTACACAACAGCATAGACTGAATTTGATATTGGGTGAGACAACTTAATAACTGAAACACAAAGGTCTATTTAATGGGGGATGAATGAAGCCAAATTAAAAACAATTGTTGAAAAAACAATGAAATACAAGCAAAATCAAATAAATTAACATATTGCCTTTGAAACTTACCCTGAGACAGATGAACTCTCTGCTTTACCTGTAAGGTAGTTGTGCAAGTCAAATGTGCTCTACTGAACAATTAAGGTTTTGGCAAAAACTGCTATAAAACTCAGAAAGTTTGAGATAAAAATGCCATGTAATTTCACACAAAATAGTACCCCATTGTTTTAATCACTCCAAACAGTGTTTAAGTTGGTGTTAACTGATTCGCTTTGTTTATGAACTGAATATATTCCTGTTTTGTCAGCATAAACACTGAATGGACAAAATCCTTCCTTAGAGAATGTTATTAACATACATAAATAAAGGATATATTTCTTTAGGAAAAATGTAAATCCAAATTCTCCATGGCACAACTGGGTTACCTTTTTTTGCCGCAGGCTGTTGGGAGTCTGATGTCTTTCGTTTTAGCACAGAAGATGTAGGATTCTGAGTAACTGGAGCAACAATCTGATCTTGTTTTGTTCCTTTCAGTTCTGCCACTTTCTGTATTAAAACAGACCCAAAGGCAGCCGTGAGAACACCTTACTAGCAGATTAAATACATCACTACTAGTATACTCAGGAACAACAAATGGCCCAGGTTTGATAGAAAACTGCCAACCACACAGTTACACAGCTAGGATTCTGTTGCACAGGCACAAGGCTCTCTTGAGAACTCAAATGCTACTGCATTTCAGATTTCCCTTTGCAATACGCATCTAACACAGAGGTAGCAGAAAATCTGAACAATTTGCCACTTTCATATATTTTCATATCAAACAAACCTCTTTGTGTGCTTTTCCCAGGACGTGTGTTTGCCATAATATCTCAGACTTGACGGGAATATTACAGAGCACACAGCTCAGGTGTCCAAGGCTGTTGTACGTGAGCAATGGATGTTAAAGTCAATAAAGGGTGAAACTGGCAGTCAGTTGTTTAAAAACCATTCATAGAAAACGTTATTAGAGTAATGTAGCTGATGCAGAACACCGGCCATCCTTCTATCTTTCATACTACTTATCCAGTGCAGGGTCGCCGTGACCCTGGAGTCTATACCAGGCAGCACAGGGCATGAGACAGGGACACCCTGCAAGAGATGCCAGTCCATTTCAGGACTCATACAATCATATAATATGGAAAATTTAAAACATGAAACACTAAATCGAGAAGAGCCAGCTAGTAATCAAGACATGTAGCACATACGACTAGAACAAACAATATGCCAGCTACTGCCAGGAAGCGGGATAACAACATAAGGATATTTTGCAAAGGGTGATTCGATACGCTTCTTCTTGCCGGTTGTTTCTTTCTGTTTCTCTTTCATGAGCCGCCGCAGCTCCTCCTGACTAACCGATTTCTTTCCCTTGTCATTCCGGGAGGACGCCATTATTCCGGATGTAAACATGGAATTAGTTCCGGTGTAGCAGTCAAACGTCTAAACCGAACTTTTATTTTGACACAATAAGCGGAAATAGCAAACGGAAATATCCCGCTCATTCATGCCAGCTTTACGCTTCTGTTACAAGCGTAGTAATGCCGCTGTCGTTGGATCCTATGAACTGCACTTATTTGCCCTCTTTCCTAGGTTATCAGATACAAACAGTAGTTTTACATGCTAATCGGTTAAAACATCTACGACCCAAAGCTCTCACTTCCTAACGTCGTACATATAGCTGTGAATGATGAATTATTGTGTGGCGTCTTTGTCAAGGGTTTGGTTAGCTGAAAACGATTTAACTGATATAAACGTTTTATATATGAATATTATAAATATACATTAATATATCAAGGATGGCACAGTGGCCGTACACCTCCAGCGGTGTTTAGATTACTGCTACGGGCTCTGTAGGTTTAGCTTTTGCGTATTCTCACCAAGCTTACTCGGGTTTTCTGCGTAAAACAGGCATGGTAAATTTGTAACGAAAGACCAGGTTTTGTCGACAGATGGTGGTATTGTAACATTTTTTGTTTGAAATATTGTTGAACAGTTTTCGTTTCCAGCGATAAATTGAAGTCATCGTTTTTATATTAAAAAACATCCTTTAGACTTTTCAGTTGTGAATATTTTATGAGTTAGGCCTTTTTTTATTTTTGCCCGAGGATTTTTATTAATTTGATTTTTAGGAGCAATATAACTTTTCGCTAGTAATTTGAAAGTATTTTATAACAAAGTTTGAAACAATGGTTAGTGGTTGCACACCTCCTTGGTTGTGGATTTGATCCCTTTCCTGGGTCTTTGTGTGTATGGAGTGTGCATGGCCCGTGTGTGTGTGTGGTCATATATACAATACATTGTAACATGGTTAAGGTTAGGGTTGGGTAGGGGTTAAGGTTGTCATTGTTGGGATTAGGGTTATGCTGATAGAAATGAATGGATGGTCCCCACAAAGATATGAATACAAACGTGTGTGCGCATGTGTACAGTATTCCATTTGATGGACTGGCATGACATTTAGGTTTGGATTTCTGATTAAACAGCTACTGTCTAATTGTCTTAGTGCAAAATTCCAGGATATTATTTTGAGCATGGTGATTTTAAGCATTTCATCTTTTTTCTGGTCTTTTCTGAGTAGCTTGCACTGCTTGGGAGAGACTCCAAGCAATGCTACATTAGATAAGTGGTTCTCTAAATTGGATAGACGGAATATTTTACACTCTTTGCCAAAGTCTGTGTCAAAATGTTTCTGCAGCCATTGATTGAATGGTTGACTAGATGGCATTTTTCAGAAAAGAACAGAATATATCCAATTAATACAAAGATGAGCTGTTGCAAATATTAAAAGATATTTTATGTATTCAGCGAGAAGATACATTGTACAATTTTGTAATATATAATTTTAGATACATACTTCAGGTTATATGACGACGTCGTTTTCAATCAATCATTGTCACCAGTTTACTTAGGGCTCCAAGTGAAAAGTGATGCACCATTTCAGGGTCAAGACCTTGCAAAATGTGTAGTAACCCATGTATAATCAACATACCAGTATGACAATTAATAGAAACCAATCATACAGAGGTGGAAGGCTCTGGTCCAGAATGCAAAAATCCAGACCAAGATTTTGTTTCGACCAACCAGTTTAATACTCTCACTGTGACTCTTTGTGTTCAACTGGTTGGTTGAAACAAAATCCTGGTCTGGATTTTTACTTTCTGGACCTGAACTACCCACCTGTGCAAGCATATCTTCTGAAGTTCTAAAGATATTACACTGTCACTGTCCAAGCAAACATATATTGGGTCATAAGCTGTGCTAGATAAGTACACACATGCTTATTTTCTTTAGAATTTTATACTGATATCCTTACCACTTCTTAATATCCTAATTAACTAGGTGATTGATGGCCTGAGTTGTGTCATTTGTCTTTCCATGTTAACAGTGGTCTTGGAAGGTCTAAGCCTGTGTTTCTGTACACTGTCCCTGGGCTCTGAATGTCCTCCATAGACTGTATCTTTGTGATGAAGACCAACACTCTGTTGAAAATCATTATTCATTAAACCCATTCATGCATGGTGTACACATTTGCAGACAGCTGATTTAAGGCTATTTTAGGTAAATGTAAAATCCGGGTACTCATTGGGTTTGTGGAAAAGCTCAGTCAGTCAGGGACAGCCAGGTCTTACCTATGCTTTCATGAAAAACCAAATCAGTGCTGCCTGTAAAATGGTGTAGGAAAACACTGGCCAAGAAGTGCCGTTACCAGGAATACTATCAGATTGTTATGAACTATGCCAAAGAAAGATGTCAATGAATGAACCCAAAATGCTAAGAAACACATCGTAAGATGTTTTATTCAGTTGGACTTGATGGACTCATGGCCTGATGTAGTTTGCTTGCACATGCAATCAGACTGTCAATTCCTCACATTCAGTTCACTGCATTTCTGGTTGGATCAGGATGTTTGCAGCAAAACACAGCGGGTAATACATGATATAATCAAGTCAATAAAGCATATGGACAAACTGAAACTACATCAGTGAGAGTGACAGATTTTAATGGACGTGGCACAAAGAACCTCTATAATCATCCCCTTAAGGCCTAGGGTATTATAGGCTGTCCGCTTTGTAATGTCAGCGGGATCACGATTCTTCTAATTGGTGAGATGGTGAGAAAAAGTAACCTTTTTATATTTATATAAAAATATAAGAAAATTCAATTGTCAGAAGTAAACATTGAAATCCCCTCTGCCTAAATCAGTAAGACTGTATTCTGCATTGTGCATGAAGGGAACCATGATGTGTAGCTTAAGAATAACAGGTTCATATCTGCCTTTGGCCTTTCAGTGATACCATTTTTAGAAATATGCCATGGCAGCCTTAGATGATCCCATGGCAGGAATAGCCCCAGGGAGTCACAAGCTTTCTGTGTTCAAATTTATTTGTGACCGTTACATGTGCAACTTTCAGCTCAAAATTTTAAGTTATATTTTTAATATCAATTTGAATATGAAATGTAGAGTTTTAATGAAATGGTTATTGAGTCAGAATCTGCAAAAGTGGCTCTTTATTCTCTGATATCTGAATGTTTGCTGATAATCTGCAGTGTACATGCTCTATGTATTATTATCCATATGCTCTCTGCCTCTGTCTTATTGATCATCCTGTACCTTTCCTTCATTCGTCATCTGATTCTCATTGTGAATGCAGGAGCTGTATTGATCCACCGCCATGCATGGGCCAGGCATACAATTTCTTAGGCATCTGTGATTTCTTAAAGCTATTTTTAGGGTAAAATTAATTGTGAGATCATGCTCCAAAACGTTTTTACTTAAGCACTTTTGAAAAACATTTGCAGCTGGCAGGGGATGTCTTTATGTCCAGAGAAAGTATCTGCTGAAATATTTATGAAGCAAAATTAAAAATGTATAAGCAAATTGTTCCTTCTATAGTGGTGAGAAGTCATGGCAGTATATTGCTGGATCACTCTGGGATAGGATAGCAAACAATAATACATGATATGGGGATTTGGCAGTTAATAACATTTTCGGTTGATAGGGTTTTCTTTTTAGCATGAGAGGGATTGGGTAGATATGGGATTGGCATAACACTAAAAGTAAATATGATGAATGAAGATCCTGTTTTGCTAGGAAGGGGGGCGACTGACTGCAACTTGGGTATTATACTGAGTTAAGAGAAATGAGGTATCAGGATTTGTCTGGGGTTGAAACCAGAGCACGTCGTACCTGGAATATCCAAGCAAAGTTTAATTATAAAGAAGGTGTTGGTGTGGACATCCTGGACAGGTTAAACTGAAGTCACAAGCCCATCTGTTAAGTTCACCAGTTTTTTGTTCCCTATACTTATATAAGACAGAACCTTCTTTTCTCTCACTGCAGAACACATCCAGACCCTGATTTTGTTCTTTTGTACCTGCCTGCCCCCTACCACTAACCTGCCTGCACTGAAAGGACTCTTTTGCTTTCATTCCTCCTCACTACTTTAGATTACACTGTCCCCACTCCCAGCCCCAAATGTCCCTATGCCTTCCTAACACTCTCATGCCACACAATTCTGACTGCGGCCCAGCATGGCACAAGTGCTTCAACCTACAATCTAGAATCTCTGAAACAAGGGCAGGTGAAGTAAATTACCTACTGCAATCATGGTAACCAGTCATTACCTGGGGAAGGCAAACAAAAGAATCAAACTTATGTATTGCTTTCGGAATGGCTTGTAAATGATGACAGCATTACCTGCACAACCAGTAAGAGTTTTCATTAGAGGAATATCCATAATTTTTAATTTCCTGAAGTCGAATGTCATTGTGTTGATAAATAGATAAAGATAGTAAATTTATTCTACCTTTGATCAGGCAGCTTCAAATTAAAGCTTGATGTCAGTCACTCTGGATGCTATTAATGAGACTGTGGTCGCAGGTTGTTCTACTTTCACTTTCGGAAGTATTGATTCACTGATTATTAAAGACTTTAAAGTCTCTTACATGGGTGTTTTGCTGAATGGCAAAAGATATCAAAGGAATACTGAGTAGGGACCAGGGGTTTCCTGCATTTGCACGTCCAATGAAGCCTGACAAATTCACCTCCCCCAGATGATGACTCCATCAGTGATGATGATATAGACTGAATCGGACATACAGATTGGAAGAGTAAGACAAACGTTCTTGGTTTGCTTGGGTTTTCAGATTTGTTCTTCCAACTCAGTGATCTTTTCTACCAAGGTGTTAGTTTTACATGTATTACATGAAAAGTTTCAATTGAAGATCAAAGTTCTACTGAATCTTGTTGGGAAAAGGACCAGGCTAAAGATGGACCAAAGAATGTAACTTCTGCAAGCACAACACTGTTGTTCTGCATGGTCCCTCAAAAATATAGCCATGCAGGCCTGTGTAGATCTGGAAGCCAGGACCACAGTCACTTCACTGTAAGTCTGCTGCTTTTCATAATCTCCTGGTGCTCAGTTAAGTTTGATGTTTCTATGTTAGTGGGACAAAGATTGGCCTCTGTACTTCTGCCGGAGCACCTGCCCCCATTTCGAAATGAGATTGCCCCATTTTGGATAAGTGATTGAACTTTTAAGCACAGCTGTGACAAAAGGTAGTCAGCTTCATGACCCAAAGCAGCAAACTATACCACACCTCATCCAGGCACTCACCTATCTATCAGGGTTTTCTATTGCTTGCATTGTCTTGTTTTGTAGTATTCATAAAACGACACACTCATGGGGTGGTGCATAACCTGAAGGGTTAGGGCTCAGAGTCCTTGTTTAAAAGGTTGTGGATTCAAATCCTGTTACTGGCAGAGTGATCATATCAATGTTGGGCGTTTTGAGTGGAACCCTTAACCACAACTGCTCCTGGGGTGCTGGATGCTGGTACAGATCCTAAAATATGCTTTCACTGATATATACACCCATCTCTCTCTTGGAAAATATGTAGAGACAACCCATTTTGCTAAAAAGAGATGAATAAAGTACAAGTATTATACTGTGAATCCTTTCTGGTGCCAAGCAATGCAGTTTCACAGAGCGGCATTCTATTTGTGTCATACTAAAATAAAACGTGAAATAAATTATATAATTTTTCAGTATAAGATAATATTACCTCAAAAGTCCTGAGAAATATTTCTTTGTCTATGAACCTTAAAAAATGAAATATCTTTTAATAACTTTTTGTGCCAAGGAATTTAATGGAATGATTGTAAGTTTTAAATTAGCATGAATAATTTTATCATAAGCAATGTTATTATGAATAATGTTGTCGTGAAACTGACCTCAGCACTGTTTTCCCTTAAAATGACTTATCAAAACAGTCTCTATTAAATTAGTGAATTAAATACTTTGAGTTTCCATTTTCAGTTACTAGGTCTGCAGGAAATTAAGGCCAAGATAGAAAGCAATAATTAGAGGCTTTAAATTAGAAACAGCTCCTGGAAGCTGCTGTCTCATCGTGACTTGACATGGTACTCAAGGTTAGCAGGGGGCTACCTTAACATTATTTCCAAGTTCAAACAAGTGTTTTGCAGTATTGATGACAATAAGAGATTCAAAAATATGGTTATAATATGGGAATGTGACAATACAATATAAAATATAGAGCACCCATTTGTTTCATTCATACATTCACACGTCAAATGGCTCATCTAGATAGAGGCAAAAATGAAAGATGCATAAACGTTCATATAATAGTCAAAAACTGTTAAGGGGATGCAGCCTAGAGCTCAGGGCTAATGTGCAGTCTAAAGAGGTGGTCCTACATGCCTTTTTGAGGAGAAGGCTGAAGGGATTCTGCAGTCCTGAGGCTTATGGCAAGCTTGATCCACTATATATAGGCCAAAGTACGAAACAAAATCACCAATATGGGGCTGGAATATAAAAGAGTGCTTGTATAGGTGTTTGTATAATCATGTATACAGTATGTATTTTGGTTATTTGTTATATTTTTACAATTACCCTAAAGGTAACTGTACAACAGCTGCTTTGTTTTCCTTACAATTGCCAATAATCCGATCCTTTTAGCCTGTTCTTTAAGTTTCAGGTCTTCCTTTTCCAGTACAAGTTTTGTGTCATTAGCATATCAAAGGTTGCTGTTTCTTCTACTTATCTTGAGTCCGCCGCTCTTTTCCAGTCCAGCTTGTCTCATTATTATGTTCTCTGTACAAGTTTAATATAATGTAGAGATTCTTCAAAAGGAAATGAGATACTCTACTACAGTGGTGCCCAACATGTCGATCGCGATCTACCGGTCGATCGCACAGGCAACGCGAGTTGATCGCGGAGCCCTGCCTTTCAAAATAAACTCTACTGCGCAATGCATTGTTGGTAGAACATTTTGACTTGGTCATTTTAAAAGTAGCTCGCAAGTCAAAAAAGTGTGGGCACCCCTGCTCTAGTACATTTATTTTCATGATAACTTTTCATTTCTTGATATGGTCAACGCAAATAAAGAATTTATTTTAATCAATAAACCACATGTTGATTTCCATCTGGTATTCCTTAGATTATTCATTGTGCATCTTCAATGATGTCTTGTTCCTCAACCTTCCCTGAATTCATCATGTACATCTGCTGATCATGTACATTCTTTTGAAGTTGGTAGCTTATCTATCTGGAATGATTTTTAGTACAAAATTATTGGCAAATGACAGAAATTATATAACAGTTTTTTCACTCTTTCAGAACTCCTTTGGAAACGGAAAACAAACTGGTCTTTTCTGATATGTAGGCAGCTCAGCTATTCTCCAAATTTGATCAACACTTTGATTCTTCAGTTGCCTTTAATATGTCTATTGGGATGATATTTATCTCTGTGGTCTTACTATTTGGCAGTGATTTCAAGGCTAGTCTGACTTCCTCTTTAATTTTTGACTTAATTAAATATATCTTAGTTACTCATATTTCTGTTGTAGTTGTATATTTCTCTGTGTGTTCCTTCCATATTTGCTTGATTTTTTTAGTGATTATTTTTTAGTTAGTAATTATTTTCCCATTTATGTCGTTAAACATACCCAGCCGAGGTTGGAACTTTGTTTTAATCTTGTGGATCTTCTGGAGCTTGTTTATCCATGTGTATTTCTTCAATGATTCTGCAGATGCTGTTTTGATATTGTTATTTGGTTTTGGTAGAAGCTACTAGGAGTCACTAACAATTTCTATCATCAGATATTATCCAGAGGATGTTCTAACTGACATCCAGTCCAGATTCCACTTTAGAAAGTTAAATACTGTGGGTGTGGTCATTACTCCATTGCCACACCCACCTCTAGATAGTTTCACTCAGCGCTGATTATTACCTACAGTAAATCAATCACCCTTAAATCAATTTAAATATACTCTGATTATTGCTTCTCTGCTCAGTCTTGGGTTTGTAATGTTTGGTAAGATTGTAATATTAATGGTTTAGTCTTAGTGGTCTTTGATCTCAGTTTCTTGACTGTATATAGATTTGCAGTTTTGATTTGTTATTTCTGCACTTTCTGAACTTACTTATTGGATTTTGTTTGCAGTTCACCAGACCTTATTTTGATTCAAAATCTTATCCTTGCCGCTTAAATCCCAGGGTTACACCTTGTCTGGGGACCTTGCAGTCAGTGAACCCAGTCCAGCTGGCACTGAATACTCAGCTGTCAAAGAGAAAATCACTGAAAGGTGGAAGACTGCACTTTAGCATGTGTCGGTGTCTGTTTTTGGTTTTTGCATCTTTCGAATAAAGTTTGTTTTTATATATTGGTCTGAGACCAGAGGAAGATGTCATGACAGATTATGCCTTTAATATGGATTCAGCCCAGTTCAAGGATCTTTAAAGAAATGTTTCCAAACAAAGCCTAATGCTTGTTTCCTGACATGAATGGGAGGTGTGTATCTCAAAAGGTTCTCAACCCCTGCCCCTATCCAGAAGGTTGTGGGTTGAAGTCCTGGGCTGGACAGAGTAATCAAATCATGAGCAAGGCTCGTAACCCCAATATTTCCAGGGATGCTGGCTCACCCTGCACTTTGTTTCTGGCTTATATGTCACTTAAGAAAGTGTCTGCTAAATGAATAGATGCAGCTAATCTATAGTTCCATTACCAAAGTCATTACCCAGGAGATTGATGGCATTGCTTTAATAGTAGGAGTGAGCGAAATCTACTGCAGCTGTGGGCCATACTATAACCTCATCTACTTATATGTTCATAGGATATACATACACTATACTGCCAAAAGTATTGGGATGCCTGCCTTTACACACACATGAACTTTAATGACATTCCATTCTTAATACATAGGCTTTAATATGGAGTTGGTCCACCCTTTGTAGCCATAACAGCTTAAACTCTTCTGGGAAGGCTTTCCACAAGGTTTAGGAATGTGTTTATGGGAATTTTTGACTATTCTTCCAGGAGAGCATTTGTGAGGTCAGGCACTGATGTTGGACGAGAAGGCCTG
>JAAGVU020000536.1:0-11367 GCA_011763525.2 Mormyrus iriodes | reverse complement strand
GCGTGGACGGGCGCGGGCGCAGGGCGGGGGGGGGGGGGGAGGGGGGGACTAGGCCCACTCCATGCACAGTCATCAAGGGGCCTCCAGATCACCTGGATGGCAAGGCAATTTTTTCAGTTGGGTAACCAGGCTGGTCGGCCTGCCCCAGCTTGTCCAGTACACACTGTCCTACAGGAGTGGCGCGCAAAGGGCAGTGGGTCGCTGTGGCTTATGAAGCAGATGCTGCTTCACACCCCACTCCCCTCCCCCAACATAATTCAGCAGCTCAGAACCTGTGCTATTAACATCCTGGGCATCAACCACGGCGCCATCTGCTGACACAATATGAAAGTGCAAAAGGACGATTATAAATAATAATTGAATGTCCTGTGTCGGCCCGTTCGAGCCAGCCGCAGCGTCCACCGCAGAGGCCAGGGAAGCTGGAAGCAGGGCCCCCCACCACCACCAGCACACCACCCCACACACCCAGGGCCTCTGCAGCGGGTGGTAATCGCTTTCCAGTCTGGATGCCTCCTGCGTTCCCTCCCCCGCAGTTGACGCCAAGCATACAGCCGGGGCGGCGATACGGACCTGGATGTAGAGAGCGTGATTCCCCGGGTGCTGCTACCCGGACCAGAGACCGTGGGGCATGTCTGCCCTGCAGCTGTGGGCCAGTCGCTAAACGGGTTTAAGTTCACCTGTTACTACAGCATGCACCACCTGAAGAAACTCTCCAGTGATGTTCTTCTGATGTTCCCTACCTGAATACATTCTCCAGTGATGTTGTTCGAATGTTCTCCATCTGAAGTCATGCTCCAGTGATGTTCTTCTGACGTTCTTCACCTGGATACATTCTCCAGTGATGTTCTTCTGATGTCCCCCACCTGAATATATTCTCCAGTGATGTTCTTCTGATGTTCCTCACCTGGATACATTCTCCAGCGATGTTCTTCTGATGTCCCCCACCGGAATATATGCTCCAGTGATGTTCTTCTGGTGTTTTCCCTGTCTTACAGGTAGCTCGTCATTGTCCTACAGTGTCCCGTCTCAAATGGACCAGCCCCACACACGGCCAGTGGCTAAGGAAGGTAAGATGATACCATGACCATGCATTAATAAAACAGAGGGCCTATGAGAGATGCAGGGGTTGAGAGTATGGATGGACAGTAAGGAGCCATGTGTAGTTCATCTGGGATGGAGTGGGGGGGGGGCTTTCAGGCTGCTGATGCAGGCAATTCGTCCCACCTGCCCCCCCACCCCCTGAGACACTAAGCACAGTCTGTGGATTTATTGTCCAGCCATGACACTCACGCAGGCAGAGGGGATTTACAGCCGCAGGCAGCCGCGCACCATCAGAGTCTATATCAGTTACCTGACATATCCCAGCAACCGGGACCCGCCTCATCGTTCCCGGGCCGGCATTCCTCTGAACAGGAAGCCGGGGGCCAGTGGGACACCCTGCTGCAAAAGCAACGATAGGTGAGAACATCCTAGGTGCTGAGCCAATGGAAGCACATGGCTGATAAGGGCCCCACCCATAAGGCGTCCCTGCTATGTTCACTGATTAGGTGTCAGGGAGAACAAAACATGAAGTCAAAGCTGCCGTGGAGCAGCCCTCCCAGGTATGAGCCAGGACTACAGGTAGCATTATGCGTGTGGTTAGCGTGTTTGGTGAGCTGCAGATCCTCGGCTGGCCAGATCCAGCCACTGAAGCCTCCTCCTGAGTCCGAGCTGCTCACCTCGAGCTCAGAAGCTCGGTTTACATACCCTCAAAAAAGTTATTCATAACTTAAGATGAAACATCTGCAGTGCCATTGGGTTCTTGAGCCCTATTGAATGATTAACTAACAGCTGGACACCATCGGAGTGCCTCCTGAGTCTAGAACCCACACCCTTCTGCTGTCCAGTCCTGTGGGTTTGCCTTCCCCCAATGGTCTTCATTCAGCTGTCATTGTGTCGCATTAGATACACTCATTGTTTTCCGGCTTCCTGAAGGCAGCGCCCTCCAGGGGGCGACATTGTCATTGGCCGACCCCCACCCCCACCCCCACCCGGGGTGGCTGCCCTTTTTTCCCTCACAGACAGTAGCTGGGTCACTCACGTCCACCACTGGGCCCGAATTCCAGTGCTGTGTTTGGACTGTACTCCACCCAAAAATAACATACCATGTTCCTTCCATAACACCCCCCCACCCACCCACCCAATGGTTTCCTTTCATGGAGGAAAACAAGGGAGGGGGGTAAATGGCTGGCTAAACAAAGAGGGGCTGTCTAAGGTAAAGCAGGCAGGAAGTGGAAATCCCAGCAGGCTGCTGTATGCCCCCCCGCCAAAAAAAACCCACCTTCTACCAGCTCTCGTTTTAATGCAATTAATGATTCCTGACCTCAACAGATGAAAAGTTTCTGCCACTTACTGATACTTTGAAAAAAAATGGTAAAAAGGCGTTTGTTCTAGAGGGACGTCAGTCTTCGCTCCCACAACGGGGGCGAGACCTAAATATTAGTTTCTAAATATTAGAAACAGGTGGACAGAAAAAAAGGCATCATTTCTGTTTATATTTAGTAAATATTAAAGGAAAAGAGCATATTCACCAATGAGAAGAAGTCAGAAGAAAGTCAAATAAGGGCCTGTGACGGTGTTTAGCGCTGGGTCATCAGCTTCCGAGCTGCTCACTTCCTGGCTGTTTTCTTTGGACCGCTGGTGTGGCTCCGTAAAGCCAGGGACCAGCAAGCAGTCACTGTAAAGATGGAAGTCACCAGTTAAAATGTGAGTGTAGGGGTGGCACAGTGGTGCAGTGCTTAGCACGGTCGTCTCACACCTCTGGGACCAGGATTCGAGTCTCTGCCATGGCTGTGTGGTGTTTGCATGTTCTCACCGTGGGGTTTCCTCTAGGTACTCTGGTTTCCCCCCACCCACAGTCCAAATATATGCTGAGGTTAATTGGAGTTGCCAAATTGTGTGTGTATATGTGTGTGCCCTGTGATGGGTTGGTACTTCATCCTGGGTTGTTCCCTGCCTTGTGCCCATAGGCTCTGGGCCCCCATGACCCTAAATAGGAGAAGTGGTTGCAGAAAATGGATGGATGGATTTGAGCTTAGCATGTGGAAAGTTTTTCCTGCTGTTTCTGTTTTTGGCCAGTAGGGGGCAGCATTGCCCCACATTTCACACTGCTGAAACCCCGCAAACATTTAGCCGTGCCTTTTTAGAAAGTGGTTTTGATGTTCTGGGTGGTGTGGAGTCAGACCGTGAAGTGTGTGGCACAGGGTAGGGTGGGGTGGGGTGGGATGGGGAGTGGTGGGGGGCAAGAGCTATGTTGTGGGATTACAGAAAGGGAGCACAGCATTCCTGACACGCTCACACAGCAGCCAGAAGCTGACCTCTACCTGTAGTGCCCTGTTCCTCCACTAGAGGGTGTCCCAGTCTCTGGCCCCTGTTTCTTGTTCCAACTGAGGCTCAGTCACCTGTAGAATCACAGGTGAATTTTATTCACTTCATTCTGAATGACGTATTTGTTGTAAAATACCAGGTACAGCCTGGGCTCTTCTGGGACCAGAACTAACTTTGTACTGGTATTTATAGCACAACAGATGGCATGGAGAAACCTGTGAATTTACCCCCTCAAACAGACAGGGGGCGTGTCTTGTTGAAGCATCCAGCTTAACCATCACACTCTCAGCAGTTACATCTCCCTCCTTCCTATTCCATCTCAGACGCTCCGTATGAAGTTGCAGGGCAGGCAGCTTGGACGGGGGCCATGCACGTTGGGAAAGGTGAGCGAAACATTAAAATGATGCTAAGGAAATGTGGTGAAACAGCAGAAGTGGGTGAGAGATGAGGCCTCGCTAGCTGCCATCAGCACGCGGCACGCTTAGGGGATAGCGAAGTCCTGCCCACCTCAAAATTCCTCAAACCCCAAGAAACACCTGGTGAGACCCCACATCTCAAGGCCGTCTCCGGGTGCTCATTCCCGCCTCTCTTTCCAAACCTCGCACGTCCCTTCCCCCAGGCTCACCGCCAGGAGTCACACAGAGTGTCTCCAAGACGACGGAGCAGCCAGGGGCCCAGCCAGGTGAGTCAGACCTGCACTGTGACACACCTGGAGCGAAATGCACCATCCCTGAAATACTAAATGCTAACCCTTTGAGCCAAATAAGCCTTCCCTACAATGCTAAATGCTAACCCTTTGAGCCAAATAAGCCTTCCCTACAATGCTAAATGCTAACACCTTGAGCTACATAAACCTTCCCTGAAGTGCTAAATGCTAACACCTTCAGCCAAATAAACCGTCTTGAGCCAAAATAAACACTTCCTGCAATGCTACATGCTAATGTCGTGCACTGAAATGAACATTCACTGCAATGCTAAATGCTCCCGACTTCAGCTAAGTAAACCATCTCTGAAATGCTAAGTGCAAACGCCTTGAGCCAAATAGACCTTTGCTGACATGCTAAAGGCTAACGTCGCTTTTTTCATGCATGTGCTGTGGTTGTCTTAACACTTTAGTATCAGTGATGAGCATAGTCATAGAAGCGAAGGATCCAGACCCTGCCACCCTTTCTTCACTAGTCCATCAATTTTCCAACCACTTATCCTAGATCACATGGGGCGGGGGAGGGGGGGCAGGGTAGAGTCTGTCCAGGCAGGAGTTTAAAAGAGAGAGCATTTCAGTCTATCACGGGACACATACACACAGCAGGCGCGTCAGAAACGACAGATATTTTGACTGCATGACATAGTGGGGGTGCCGGCAGCACTGCTGGCCTCGGAGCTGCTGTGCTGCCTGTCTCATACCGTACAGCAAATCCGTGCAGCCTGACAAGCTTTCCTTTCTCCTAAATCAGACCCTTACCAGATCCTCGGTCCAACCAGCAGCCGACTGGCCAACCCAGGTGAGCGCCTGTTTTCAGCACACCTCTGCAGGTTCCTGCCCTGGGGGGCCACATCAGGACGCTTAGCGCGGATTCTGCTCTCAGTCCAAACGGCAACTGTGCTGTCATCCCGCTCAGAGAGCTGCCCTTCCATCTATAAATAAATAATGGTGGAACTGGCCCTTTTTATGTGCATAACATTCAGATGTGTACAAATCGTTTGTATAAAAGCCACAGTTTATAATATAACAGCGCCCTCTGTCGGCAGGAATGTGTAACTTGAACTTGGGCTTTTTTCTTATGGGTATGTGAAAATGCTGCTTACTGGTGCTGCTAATAAGCCAGGGCTGGGTGTAGGTGCTGCCTAGCTGCCAGTTTGATGGCTACCTGGAAGAATACAGCAGAAAAACTGTTGCGAAAAAAAAAATTACAAAAATAAAAACATTTTTGCTAAAACTTATCACTGGAACTTTCTCCCACACCCCCACCCCGCCTCCCGACCCCGGACTCCTAGGATCTGGCCAGATCCAACTGTGGCAGTTCCTCCTGGAGCTGCTGTCGGATAGCGCCAACGCAGCGTGCATCACGTGGGAGGGCACCAGTGGTGAGTTCAAGATGACAGACCCGGACGAGGTGGCGCGGCGCTGGGGTGAGAGGAAGAGCAAGCCCAACATGAACTACGACAAGCTGAGCCGTGCGCTGCGCTACTACTACGACAAGAGCATTATGACCAAGGTGCATGGCAAGCGCTACGCCTACCGCTTCGACTTCCACGGCATCGCCCAGGCGCTGCAGCCTCACCCCGCCGAGCCACCTGCCTACAAGTACCCGCCTGAGCTGGGCTACGCCCCACCCTACCACCCACCACAACAGAAAATGGCCTTCGCCCCCCCGCACCCCTCCTCAGTGCCCGTCACCTCTTCAAACTTTTTCGGGCCGGCCCCCCCTTACTGGAGCTCGCCTGGGGGAGGCATGTACCCGGGCCCGAGCGTTCCCCGACACCCCAACGCTCAAATGCCATCACATCTGGGCAGTTATTACTGAAACTGACATTCCCCCCCTCACACACACACATTCCTGCTACGGTGTTCGTACTGTCAGCATTCCCAAAGTAGGGGGGACCCTCACCCAAATAGGCAGGATGAAATTCTTCTGAAACTGTTCAGGAGGATATTTTTCTTCTATTTTTGCCAAAGGACACAGAAAAAAGATAATGTTTAATTTCAGCTCCAGTGCCAAATGGATTATAACTTTCATGAAGGTTCTTTATTCAATATGCCAGCATTCAGGTTGTTGTGGACATAGCCAGGATAAGGACCTGTCTTCGGCCTTCCGTTTTGGGCTTAAATGGGCCCCAGATCTCCTGTGTCTCCACTCTCCGTCCTTCCCTGTGCCTCTGGAATCTTGAAGGATTGGGGTGGAAGCTGGAGATCTACTGCCTGGAAGGGGCAGACCACAGACAGATGCGGTTCTCTAGGTGTGAAGAGTTAAATCCTGGAACAGTTATCAGCCTCAGGGGTCTTGGACTTTGGCCAGTCATTGTAGTATCATGGGATCCAGTCAGATCACCGCAAAACACATCACATTCTCAGATCCTGTGCCGAGTCGTAAGAGATCCATGTCATGGGGACGTTCTCAGCATCTGAGCACACCTAGAGTACTTCAAAAGGCCACAACTTGTCCTTTTATTATTGATCTCTCTCTCTGTCTGTATCTGCCTCTCTTTTTGTCTATCTGTCTGTCTCTTTCTCTATATCTGGCTCTCTGTGTGTCTGTCTCTCTCTGTATGTCTGTCTGTCTGTGTGCCTGTCTGTCTCTCTGTATCTGCCTCTGTGTGTGTGTGTCTCTCTCTCTGTATCTGCCTCTCTATGTGTCTGTCTGCCTGTCTCTCTCTGTATCTGCCACTCTATGTGTCTTTCTCTCTGTATCTGCCTCTCTGTGTGTCTGTCTCTCTCTCTGTATTTGTCTGTCTTTCTTTCTGTATCTGCCTCTCTGTGTGTCTGTCTCTCTCTCTGTATTTGTCTGTCTTTCTTTCTGTATCTGCCTCTCTGTGTGTCTGTCTCTCTGTCTCTGCTTTGCTCGCTAGCTCCTCATTTCAAACCTGTGTCTACTGCCTTCTCCGTTGTTAGTTTTGTAGAGAATCTATCAATGAATCATCAGGGCCGGAACATCAAGTAAAGGCGTATCTAAATAAAAGCAGTCTTGACGAGACCAGCGATGGCAGGGAGGCTCCCCTGATCGATTCACGAATGCTGTGCATTCGCCAGACCTGTTTTCTTCAATCTCAGACATTAGCTAGTTGTGAAATCAACCAGCCACATAAGTTATGCAGAGCTATTTTCATATTTGACGTGCTATTAAAAGGTCAGGAGAATTAATGCGAGTTGATCTCGCTCATAAATGCAGTTATTTTTGAAAATCATCTTTGAGGTATATATGTACATCACTACTTCGTTTTGAATTTATACATTTGAGCCGTAGCCTTAGCTAAATACAGGTAACTACTAAATACAGGTCATTCGCAGTGCCTTACTATAACTGATGAATATATAATCCCAAAGGCCTGTTTACTGTGTTTTCACAAGCAAAATGGCTTCCTCCAACTTCTTAAATAAAACTCACCCAGCAGAAAACGACGTCTGGACTCTTGGTCAGCCAAAGTCATCGTCCAGTCACACTAGATTAAAGGTGTCTGAATTCAGTTGAAAACCCATCACATTCTGGATCATTCCAGTTTAAAAGACACTAATGAGCTTTTGGTCATGTTTGGCTTAAGACAAAACTAAGCACAAAAGACTAGTTCTTGCATTTGCCGTGAGGCTGGTAATGTTTTTTTTTTATATATGCAATGTACTTTGAATATGAAATATTTGTAAATAATATCATTATTCATGATTGTGTAATTTTTTTTTGTAAAAGAGTTCTTGTACGGAAGAAATAAGAAAATAAATGCTTTATATTGTTTACACGTATGTTTCTTGTACTGATATCTCCAGCAGAAACTAGTTGGTCTTCTTATATACACATGGGTGGTATGATCTGGTTAGCATTATCCAGCAGGCTTCTGGTAAAGTAAAATAATAAAGCAATTCAGCTGTCCGAAGATGCATTTGATACCCTGAAATGCGCATCTTATGGACTTTTACTGTGAAATTTTACTGGGCTCTTTGTTGTCTGACTGCATGCTGACAAAAACAATGACATGAATTAGCTTGAGACTCAATCTTTAAAATCTCCACTGTCGGAGGGCTGTTTACATATTACATGAAATATTTTATATTTCAAGAACATTTAAGAGGCAGAGGGTGTGGAATAACTACGAGTGAAATACACAAGAAATGAGAGGCCGTGTCACAAATATCTTTAATTGTGACCTGACATCATTGTTTCAGTCATTTCTTCCCCTGAGAAAATGTAAAACTACTTCCTGCTTCACAGAGATCTTGACTTCCTGTCAATGCCAGTGGTCATCAAGTTAACAAAATACATACTCAGGCTTTACATGACCTGTTATTTCAGAGCCTATACAAGGAAAACACATACACACACACAGATCCTGATACTCCTTCAGATGTTAAATATTTAATTAAAATCGACTTAGGTCGTAATCCCCTCTTGTGGACCCACAATACATATTCGTCCTCATAAAATACAGAGAAAGAGCAGGTCCTTAGCTATTGCAGTGTTAGGACATGAGTTTAACCTACAGATAAACATTTTTCAATACACTAGCATTTAGTACTGAGAAAAACATATCAACTTATTGAGTTACATAGCTGTATATTCTTTTTTTCTGTAACCTTACAGTCATGAATCGTGTCAGTCTGACTGACACCCTGTCTGACTTTTTGTGTGTGTAAAAGTCTTCTGTAAGACTTTTCTCTAACGTGTGAACAACGGTCCGTCGTAACGGGTGTCCTGTTATTTCTGCATCTAAATCGAGCTCGAATCCTTGATAGAAGGTGCGTGTCGTCAAACACAAGCACTTGCTCTTTGGATCCTGCCCCCATACAACTTAAGTTTCACAGTCGAGTGACTTCAGTCGTCGTATGTCCAGAAGCAGGAGAGCTGCTAGAGATCCTGGGCACCATCAAAGCAAATCATATGCGACCCCCCCCAACCCAGACTAATTCCACTATGTTACATAATATTTTTGGGTCCCTGTCACCCAGGGGCCCTTGGAACCGCCCTAACTCCCTCCCTCCCTTCATAGTGCTCCTGTCCAGAGGGTCCAGGTTAAAGTCTTTGTAGACTTGAGTTCACCACTTCCTTAGAGGATCTCCTGCAATAGCCAGAGCTTATTCAGTTTGTCCAAAAAGCTTCAGGCTCCCATACGTGCTTACAGAAAAGACCAAGGCTAGGCACCTGCCTGGCTCACATCTTGGTGAGGTCAGCTGGATCATGCATATCTATCACCTCAAAGGCAGGGTTGTCGATTCCTGTCTTGGTGTACCGGTGGTGGTGCGCCTTCTCATTGTGGAAGCACTGGGCACAGTGAGGGGTGGTCACTGGCACAATCTTGGCAAAATTGGAGAAGTCCACGCAATACTTGCCCTCCTTGGTCTGGGAAACAACAGGCAGGAAACTGTAGCCCCACTTGATTTCATGTGGGATGTAGGAGGTCCTCACCTGGCAAGAGGCACTGGTGGATTCCGCCATGCCATCCAGAAAGACCACTAGCTCAAACTCCTGCTGGTGCAGGGTGTCCATGGCCATCTCGAAGAAGGGGCTGGTCTTGTCAATGACATGGTACAGCGTCAGGGGGCAGATGAAGAACAGATTGTCCTTGCCAGCATCCACCACAAAGTCGATGTTGGTCTGGTCCAGGATGATGGTCTCCCCATCAGGTGTGACGGTTGTCCTTAGCAGCTTGCCGTAGACCTGGCTCCCAATCAGCAAGGTCTTGCGCAGGTTGGCCACCCGGATGAGAAGGCACAGGCTACCCTTCTTCAGACAGATAACGGCCATCTTGCTGAAGCTAATGCTCTTCGCCCTCTTCTTGGGCAGCGACATCTTGGCCAGGATGATGCCACACATGAAGCAGTTGAGAATGGTGCCTACAAGGGTCTGTATGATGATGAGGGCCACGGAGCTGGGGCAGACGCCTGTGATGTACCGGCTCCCATACCCGATGGTGGTCTGGGTTTCCAACGAGTAGAGGAAAGCCGTGGTGAGCCCGTATACGTTGTGTACACAAGGCGTGTGGTTCAATGGTGGATGCTGCTGCCACAGGTCCCCGTTGTTCTTGCCGATCCAGTACCAGATCAGGGAAAAGCCGAACCAAGTGCCAGTGAAGGAGATGACATAGCTGAAGATGACGTAGCGCCACCGGATCTCCACAATTGTGGTCCAGAAGTCCACCAGGAGGATAAACCGCTTGAAGTATTCTATGTTTCCCACCTCGATGTTGCAGTGGCCATCCTTCGTCACCAGGCGGTTCTGCTGGATCCGGCGATCCACCAGCCGGTTCTGGAGCCGCTTCTGAAGGGACTGGAACATCTTCAAACTGTGGAAGAAGGAAAGTAAGATGTCACCTGTTGTGATTCACATGATTGAACATTTTACAAAACCATTTAATTGGGGTACATAGTGTTTCTGTTAGTGATCTTTGATTCATTAAAATGACCTAAAACTGTTTATCTTCACACTCTTATGAAGCGCCTTGTGGCAACAGTGATGTGGAAGGCACTATATAAAAATTAATTACATAAAATATAAAGGACAAGCTTTTTTAACATTCTTTTACATTTTCTGACATTCTGATACTTCTCTCTCTCACTGTAAAAGCAGATTAATCTACAAAAATTAAAAGCTATTAGAAATCTCAGAATGCAATGTAAAGATCAACCCAAAAATGCAAAGTTATTACAATCTGAGTTTGATTTGCCCACTCAAGTAATATAGACGGGGGAACAACTGTCTTACTATGATTAATATTTCCAGCCTTGTCTACTGCAACGCCTTCAAAAAGGATTTCCAGGCCGGCTTTCGCGCATAACAGCCCGAATGCGTAACACAATATTTCACGCATGCAGAGTTCTGAGATAAAAGATCCCTTGCCAATCAAACGGGAAGGATACGTCCCAGGAATGATACGTCCTTGACTTTAACGACCGGCATCAGGGCTGAGAGTGGAAAAAACTAAGTCACTCTTTAACGTGGGTCAGTGACCTGAACTTATGGGACTAAATTAAGTGGAGAAAAGTTCAAACCCAGGCATGAGTGGAAGCTGTGTGGAGCCCCGAGGCTCCATTCCTGCGAGCATATCTGCTCACAGCGCACACGGATCTCCATCACGCCGCTAGCCGTACGCGGCCGACTGCGCTGGACATACCTGCAATCCGACACCACGGCTGCGCTCTCCAGACGGCTCCTGCTCCTCTCTCACTGCGCCTACTCCTGCCCCCCCCCCCCCCCCCCCCCCCCCCCCTCTCCCCCCCCTCCGCTCCCCGCCCCCCCCCACCCCCCCCCCCTGCCCGGCGTTTTTTGCCTCTCCCTAACGCGAGGGGGAGTGGGGTGG
>JAAGVU020000534.1:0-11378 GCA_011763525.2 Mormyrus iriodes | reverse complement strand
GTATGTCTATGCAGTTACTATTTGTATTTTGTCAGTTGAAGCCCCACCAAATATGGAGTCCCTACAAGAGGACATGTTAGAAGTTGAACTGCACCACAGCAATAACAATTCTTCGATTCAGTTTGCTGATTTTGTGTAAGTGTTGGGTTTTCATGACTATATGTTGAAATTAAAATTAGAGAGTGTTTATTTTATCCTGTACACATACAAATAAAACACCAGTTTTGTTTGCCTTCTGTAGGTTTTTGTGATTGGCTATTTATCATTGTAACTGTTTCGTTTTGCTTATGCATTTCAGGTCTATTTCATCGGATGCAGAGGAGCTTCAGGAGACAATTTTTGAAAGCCCTCATTCTGATGGAGCCAGTTCCGTTTACACAAGGTCTGTCACTTTTATAAATTATTAGAAATATTAACATGTTGGGATGCAGTTTTTCATGTAGCTTTTCATTGCATTGTAGGCCTGAAGAAAGCTTTTCTCCTGAGGAAGCAGGAGGCATCCTCTCAGCACACAGTGAAACAGTAGTGGTCCCGCCCCCAAGAAAGATTTTCATTATCTGGAAGGCTGTGCGGAACACTGCCTTTGAGCAGTTCAGAAGACGCACTTTTGGAAATAAACATGGTCTTTTAGATGTAACATTCACCTGTGATGAACGAGGGGAGGAGGTGGCCATTGATGAGGGTGGACCACAGAGAGAGTTTCTTAGGCTTCTTGGAAAGGCCATCTTCGAGGAGAGTGGAGGATTTCAGGGTATGTGGACCTCAGATTTTATGCATTATTTTTGGTTAAGTGACTGATTAGGGGTCCAGACACACAGCTGAGTTGTATTGTAATTGCTATTCAGTTTCCCCAATAAACCCCTATGTTGTATCGTGAGCCGCCAATGGATCGTCACCCTTTTTTCCTGCCTGCACCATGCTGCGCCGTGACTATTATTAGTCTGACGAATCTCTTTAAATATAATTCCACCATATTACATTGTTAAAGGTCACGATGTCATGTGGTGAACTGCTGCCTGATTTATTGCATGGCATGATTCAGGGAAGGATGATCGAGTTAGCGGTTCCAATAATCAAAGGACTGTAGTAACAAAAAAATATACAAAACAGAAGGACAACAAAGGGTCAAAACAAAGTAGGTAAATGACAAAACTAGGGCAGGTAACAACACAGGAACAACAGCAAACACAGGAAACTACCACAGCCACACTACGGGCGATATCTCATCGTATAGGTCTCCTTTATTTGTATTATTGCTTAAATATCAGAGGCATTCTTTTTAATAACACACTCATTTTTTTTCTGTTTAGAAACAGTGAATGGATTTGTCCCAAGAATGAATGTGTCCCTTGTCACTAATGGAACATTTAGAGTGATTGGACAGATGATGTCTACAATACTGGTCCAGGGGGGTCAACCACCCTCCTTTTTGGCACTCACAATTGTGGACTACATTATAACTGGAGATATGACACACACCCGGGTGTCATACTGGGATATCCCTGAGTTGGATATTAGGGAATCCTTAATGAGGGTATAAGAAGACCACCCACGCACATTCTCATGTTAAATCACTGTCAAAATGTAACTGGACTAACGCTGATCTTGCAGTGTCATTAAATTTAGTTTGTTTTGTTTGGATTTTGTATGATGTGCATGCAATTCCTTTCACAGTTAGAAAAAGCACTGCTCACTCACAATTTAATTATGCAAACTTGTTAAAACTACAAAGATCTATTCTGTGCTGTTTTACATTTTTGCATTGTGTTTACACAACTTCTTTTTCATCCAAGCCACCCTTTCTCTCACCCATCCTATAGTTCTGGTACTCTTTTTATTATTATCATCTGTCTAGTCAGCCTGGAAGTCTACCCTCTTCCCTCCTCTGGGAAAACACTCATTCCGCCTTATCGGTCAACGCCCCCAGTTGAGAACCAGTGCTCTAATGCATCCTGTTCTACATTTAGATTGAAAGTTCTTCCAGTGAGGCAGAACTGCAGGATGCCCTGGATGGTTGTTGTCACACCTCCCCTGCCCTGACCACGCTCTCAGCTGGGTCCCGTTGTCCCTAATCAACGCTACCCGTCTTAAGCCTCGCCCTGACGGTATTGTGGTTATGCCCGTACTGAGCGCTCTGACGATCTCTTGTTTCCCCAGCTCCGTGCTGTCTATCTGCCCCTGCCCTGGTCTTCCGCACCTCCAGCCGTTCCACCCTCCGACCCACCCTCTCCGTGACTTCCCCCGTGGCTTCCCCTTCGGTGTATGTCTCCGTCTCCGGACTGACCTCACGGCTCTTCGACCCTCGGCTCTCGTTCACCGGTTTACGTCTCTGGATCTCCCATTCAATAAATGCCAGTATCTGATCCCTCCAGTCTCAGCAGTGATTTGTGTGACAGAATACCTCGCCATTGACATGGATCCTCAGGGTCTGCATTCCTAGCTGCAGGAGACCCGCGACCAGCTGGCGCAACTGCAGGAAGCCGTACAGCACTTGCAGGGTGCCCAAGCAGCGGCCGTGCCCCTCCCAGCTACCCCGCCTCGGGGATTGGTTCCGGTAGCTCTGCCAGGCCGGTACGACGGCCACCCTGATCACTGCTGGGCCTTTTTAATGCAGTGCGGGTTCTACATCGGCTATCACTCCGTGCAGTTTCCAGATGATGAAGACAGAGTGCACTTTGTCATCTCGTTGTTGACTGGGCAGACACTCGCCTGGGCGGCTGCGCTCTGGGTGGAGAGCAGCCCCCTCCTTCGGTCGTCTCGGGACTTCCAGGCGGCATTCAAGGGGGTGATTGACCATCTGGCGGTCGGGCAGAGCCTCGGAGACCAGTTGCTGGATCTCCGCCAGGGAAACCGGCTGGTGACGGACTTCACCTTGGAGTTCCGCACGTTGGCGGCTGGGCTGAGCTGGCCGGAGGACTGCCTGCAGCTGTTGTACCGCCGGGTGCTCTGTCCCGAACTGCGTGCCAAACTGGCCTGCCGCGGGGCGACGTAGTCTTTTGAAGACTACGTGCGCCTTTCGATCTCCCTGGATCGAGCAGTGCATGAGCAAGGAGAGCGGAGCCCCGACCGCCCAGGGTCCCTGTGCCCTCCGCTTCCCCCGTACTACCGCCGGAGCCCATGCAAGTGGGACGCACGCCCCTGAGCGTGGAGGAATGCAACCGCCGCCTTCGGGGGGGCTGTGTCTTTACTGCGGGGAGACTGGCCACCTTTGTCGCAGCTGCCCCACTCGGCCCATGCACGCCTGCGACGACGATCCCATGGTAAGAGTTGTGTCATCTCCGACTGTCTCCCGCACCCACTTAATCGTTCCCCTCTCACTGGGTTGGGGTGGGAGCCGGGTGCGCTGCCTGGGGTTGGTGGATTCGGGGGCAGCCGGTGATTTTATGGACACAGAGTCTGCGCGGCGGTGGCAGGTCCCCTTGGAGGAGCTTACACAGCTGCTGACGGTGCAGGTGGTCAACGGGGCGCCCCTGGCGAAGGGGTGTGTCACCCATCAGACGGTGCCCCTGACTCTGATGGTGGGACTCCTCCACGTGGAATCCAGGCAGTTCCTGGTGATCCCCTCACTAAGAGACCAGATCATCCTAGGCTACCCCTGGTTGCAGTCCCACAACCCACGAATCAATTGGAGGACCGGCGACCTCAAAGCCTGGTCACCCGAGTGTTTTTCTACCTGTCTGTCGATTCCGTGTTGGGTATCCTCCATAGAAAGCCCCACAGAAGACAATCTCTCCATGGTTCCAGAGGCTTACCAGGACTTCCGGGACATCTTCAGCAAGGCGAAGACGTAAGGTCTGCCGTCCCATCGAGCCTCGGACTGCGCCATCGACCTCCTGGAGGGAGCCGACCTGCCCCACGGGAGGCTATTCTCTCTCTCTCATCCCGAAGAAGAGGCCATGCGCTCCTACATCTCTGAGGCCCTCCGACAGGGTATCATCTGCCCGTCCACCTCCCCCGTCACGTCAGGGTTCTTCTTTGTCAGTAAGAAGGACGGGGGTCTACGCCCCTGTATTGATTACTGTGCTCTGAACGCCATTACTGTGAAATGGCAAGACCCCCTCCCGCTGATCCCGTCAGCCCTGGAACAGTTCCGCACTGCCCAGGTGTTCACCAAGCTAGACCTCCGCAGTGCCTACAACCTGATCCGGATCCGGGAGGGGGATGAGTGGAAAACAGCTTTTCTCACCACTACAGGTCAATATGAATATCTGGTCATGCCATACGGGCTTGCTAATAGTCCCTCTGTGTTTCAATCGTTCATGAATGAGGTGTTCCGTGACATGCTGAACCGCTTCGTTATTGTTTACATTGATGATATCCTGGTGTACTCAGACACCATGGAGCACCATGTGCAGCATGTCCGACAGGTCCTCCAACGGTTAGCCCAGCACCGCCTATATGTGAAGGGTGAGAAAAGCGAGTTCTATCGATCCTCCATGAAGTTTCTGGGGTACCGTATTCAACCCGGAGCGGTTGCAATGGACGAGGACAAGGTGTTGGCGGTCCGGGACTGGCCTCGTCCTCGCACCATTAAGGACCTCCAACGGTTCCTCGGGTTTGCCAACTTCGACCGCCGGTTCATCCGGGGCTTTAGCGCGGTGGCTGGGCCACTAACTAACCTCCTGCGGGGTAACGCGACGTGGCACTGGACCCCGGAGGCCCAGGAGGCCTTTCTGACCCTGAAGCACCGCTTCTGTATGGCCCCCGTCCTCCAACAACCTGACCCAGAGTGTCCCTTCCAGGTCGAGGTGGACGCCTCGAAAACAGGGGTGGGAGCCATGCTGTCCCAGGCTGACCCTATCACCGGTGTCTTCCATCCCTGCGCGTACATGTCTGAAAAGCTCACACCAGCCGAAAGGGCCTACAATGTCGGGAACCGCGAACTCCTGGCAATCAAAATGGCATTGGATGAGTGGCAACACTGGTTGGAGGGGGCCCTCCATCCCTTTCGAGTTCTTACCGACCACCGCAACCTGCAGTATCTTCGAGGGGCTAAGCGATTGAATGCCCTTCAGGCTCGGTGGGCCCTGTTCTTCACTAGATTCAACTTTCAGGTAACCTACCTTCCTGGAATCAAGAACACCAAGGCGGATGCCCTCTCCCGCCAGTTTTCCCCAGACCGAGCAACGGGCCCCCAACGCCTATCCTCCCGGATTCCTGCTTCGTGGGACCCGTCACCAGGGATTTCGACAAGCAGCTCCAGGACTACAACGAGCGGCATTCCCCGCCGGTGGAATGCCCACAAGGTAGGACTTTTGTCCCGTCTCCTTTCCGTAACCAGGTCCTCCAATGGGTCCACACCTCACTGGCCTCGGGACACCCCGGGGTGAAGACCACCACCCGGATGATCGAGAGGACATACTGGTGGCCCGGATGGAAGAAGGAGGCCGCCCAGTACGTGCTCTCCTGTCCTCTGTGTTCCCAGGCGAAAACCTCGACCACTGCCCCGTCAGATCTGTTGCAGCCTCTCCCGGTGGTCCCACATTGCGATGGACTTCATCACCGACCTCCCCTCTTCCCGGGGGCACACCACCATCCTGACAGTGGTTGACCGGTTCTCGAAGATGTGCCGCTTGATCCCGCTTCCCAAGCTCCCATCCGCCTGGGAATTAGCGGAGGTCTTGCTGCAGCGGGTGTTCTGCTATTATGGCATCCCCAAGGACATAGTTTCCGATCACGGGCCCCAGTTCACCTCCCGGGTGTTCCGGGCACTGTGCTCCCGCCTAGGCATTGCCCTCAGCCTGACCTCCACATACCACCCTCAGGCTAACGGACTGGCGGAGAGGACCAATCAGAAGGTGGGCAAACTCCTGAGGGTCCTCTGCCAGTCCCAACCTGCAGAGTGGGCGTGCCTTCTCCCGTGGGCTGAATATGCCCGGAACACCAGGGTAACTCCCGCGACTAACCCTTCCAGTGTGTGTTGGGGTTCCAGCCGGCCCTCATTTCGTGGGATGCCACGCCTACAGACGTTCCTGCCTTGGACAATTGGCTACAGCGCAGTCATCGATTGTGGACATGAGTCCGGAAGGTGTGGGAATGCCAGGCCCTCCAGACCAAGGCCTATGCAGACCAGCATCATCGCAGGGGACCTCTCTTCTGCCCGGGGGATCGGGTTTGGCTCTCCATCCGGAATACCCGCCTCCCCTCCGGGTGCAAGCTGGGTCCGAAGTTCATCGGTCCCTTCCAGGTTCTCTCCCAAGTCAACCCCGTGTCGTACCGCCTGCACCTGCCTCGGATATACCGGATCAACCCGGTGTTTCATATGTCCCTGATAACTCCTGGACTCGCGGCGGCGCCGGGGCCGGCTCCAGTATTTGGTGGACTGGGAGGGCTACGGTCCGGAGGAACAGTGTTGGGTGCCGGCGGCGGACGTCCTGGATCCCGCACTGGTCTTCCAGTTCCACTTGGCTCACCCAGCACGCCCCGCTCCCCGGCCCAGGGGGCAGCTGTGCCGCCACCCTTGGTCTCCAGGAGGCGGCCGTCGGGGGGGGTTCTGTCACGCCTCCCCTGCCCTGACCACGCTCCCAGCTGGGTCCCATTGTCCCTAATTAACGCTACCTGTCTTAAGCCGTCAGGGCAAGGTATTGTGGTTATGCCCATACTGAGCGCTCTGACGATCTCTTGTTTCCCCAGCTCCGTGCCGTCTATCTGCCCCTGCCCTGGTCTTCCACACCTCCAGCCCTTCCACCCTCCGACCCGCCCTCTCCGTGACTTCCCCCGTGGCTTCCCCTTTGGTGTATGTCTCCGTCTCCGGACTGACCTCATGGCTCTTCGACCCTCGGCTCTCGTTCACCGGTTTACGTCTCTGAATCTCCCTTTCAATGAACGCCAGTATCTGATCCCTCCAGTCTCGGCAGTGATTCGTGTGACAGTTGTGACTGGCGTTTCTCCATAGATGGGTTGCCAAGTTCTGTGACTTTGGCAGATAAGTCAAAGTTTCTTGAAAATGCCATTGTCTACTGGGTACTCATGTACAGAAAGAGTTGCCTTGATGAGCTTGTCAATGGCTTATCACACTATGAGGTAAAATGGGTGTAATATGCAAGATTTTGCTTTTCCAAGTTCTACCATACTAGGAGATTAAAATGATAAAATTTTGTCTGTGTCAAGAACAATACTGTAATATTGGATTTGTAATTTCTTAATATAGTACTTTAAATGCAGATAACATTTTTTGGAAGAATAAAAATGCTTTTCCAATGATGAAGTTAATGTTCGCTTAATTTTCAGCCGAAATGTGAGATCCTTATATCTCTAAGATCATACTACAACTATTACTAGTAATAATACTGTCAATTTTATATAGCATCTTTGTCAAAATCAAGGTCGCTTTACAATATCTAGCAGTAACATGATATAATATGATGTAGTTCTTTAGCGAATTCGTTATACTTTTTATTTTTGTTTTGCTCCATCCAGTTACCCATTTCAAATCACAAGAACCTTATGAACTGGTGGGAAATTACCATTCAATAGCTTCATCCAACCAAGCTGGAGCAACCTGCGTAAAATCTACTCCCAAAAACACTCCCAGTTGTTACTGTAGTCAATGGTGGCTCTACAACCTTTGTGTGTGGAGTGTATGTAGTTATGAAAGCACCTCAGTTTCTCTTTTTCTAGAAACTTTTTTATAATATCCATTAAATAAATTTTGAATTACAGAATCTGATATGTCACAGCATAATATCTGTGTTACGCTCATCCTTTACAATAAAATCAGACATTTCTGTATCAATTATATATTTTAGAGATCCACTGCATATAGAGCTGCAACAGTGCTATTGCTAAACATATTTTTAAATCTCTTTAAAAGAACAATCATACATTATGTATCATTGTATCTACTAAAGCTACTGTTGCATTGAAAAATGTTCAGTGTTGTCATATTCAGTCATTTCCTAACAATGAGTACCCGTTCACATTTTCAAAGTAGTCTTAAAGTTAAAATGTATCAGTAAATGTAAATATTTTATATTTCAGTTTCTCTTGCATATACATGATCATGAGGATGAAAAACAGCAACCTTTTGTACACTTTCCTTGAAAATATTTCTTGTTTAGATCATCCAGCTTCTCAGGAAGCATCCAGGACGACGGAGATTTCTCGATTTCCAGCAATTGTCCATCACTGCTGACACTGTTTCCAGTCTGTTCAATGAATACATACAACAGTAAAAGTATGACTCCAGGAGTTCTTTGTATTTTTATTACAAATTTAAATTCAAGTTGAACATGATTACAGGGGTCTGCAAAATCAAAGTCGGCGCTCCACCTTCTGGTCAGTGGAAGGTAGTACTCCCCGCACGGGTGCGTGCCTACTACTTGCTTTTCGTGACTCAGCAAAAGACGAAATGCATTTCGTGATTCAACAAAATCAATTTCGTCCACGACATGAATGCGTGTCATTCACGAATTGCATTTTGTGGACGAAATGACTTTCTTCAATTCACAAAATGCATTTCGCGCACAAAATGACTTTCTTCAATTCACAAAATGAATTTCGTCCACTGAAGGACTTTCTTCTGTACACGGAATATAAAGTGCTGATAAGAATTCTGTGCATGGAATGAAACATTCCTTTTGATTTCTGTGGACGAAAGAAAGGGAAGTCTTCATGCTTTCGTGGACAAAATGTAACTGGAGCATATCGTTCCATGGACAAAATGCAACAAGGCATTACTTGATTTCATCATTAAATTATGCTTTTTGCGCACGAAAACGAACGCTTGACACTTGGCGCCCCATAGTTAGCATGCCCAATACAAATGTTATCTCATTCTATTTTGTGAGCTAGCGTTATCTCTGCAACCTGGACAAACTTGCTATCTTATCTGCATTCACTAATATGACCACTTCTTACCTTATTCTGTTCGGCTGCTGCCATGGTCTTTTCTCGTTTCAACTTCAGTCATCATTATCTGTTTCTGCCTTCTCGTATTCAAACTCTCCGCTGCCTTCTGATGTTTCTGTCCTTGTGGATGGCAATTTATTGTGGATTTCCTTCAATGATCAAGAACTTTATTGCAGGGGGTGCAAAACAATTTGCCCCCACTCTCGTGAAGAACCGAGGGATATTGTTTTGCTCGGTCCTTTGCAGTGATAAAAGATGGTAAATGGGAGTTGTCTCTCTCCTTGTTGCTGGCCATCATTATTTATATGGTGCGTGTGACAGCAGAGTAGTGGTTGTGCATGGGAAATACTGCCACCAGCAAGTGTTGTAGAACAGTTGTGATTCTACATGAAGGATTTTTGGGTCATTTTTGCGACAATTATGCGATAGGATAGAAAATATGCAGCATCGTGTAAATTGATGATTTCGCGGGATTTGACACGATCTGTTCTTTAGTTTGTCATATATAGTACTGTGTGTTTTTACTCTGCCTGTTTGTCCTAGATATGTTCCCTGTGTTGCCCATTTTCCTTAGTATGTTTATTTATGGTTCATTTTAGTTGTTTTTTTTTTTACTTCTGTTTAGTTTTGACCCCTCATGGTCCCTTTTATTTTATGGCTTCAGTTCAGCCACAAGATTTTAAAAGTTCAGTTTATTCAATAAATTCTTGTCTCAGAGCAGCTCACTGGATCATTGCCTTCTTTCCGCCTGCACCATGCCTGACCATGACACTTGCAGTTTTATTGCATTGTCAGCAATGACCATGTCTACATTGGGGTACAGCATGGTTGCCGCACCGCTCACAGCCTTCACCTATTCCAAGGTCTCCCTGATGGAATTCAGATGCCCAAGCAGTTTTTTTTGACCTGCAGACATGATTTACCATTGCAGCAACCCCGATCCATCGAGAATTTATTATCGAGGTAGATGCCTCTGGGATCAGAGTGGGAGCTGTTTTGTCCCAACGGTCTTTGATGGATGACAGGATCCATCTATGTGCCTCCTCCTGCAAGAGAAGAATTATGACATAGGAAATCATTAACTGTTAGCTGTTAAACTGGTATTGGAGGAATTACGGCAGTGGTTGGAAAGCATGGCAGAGCCTTTTTTGGTTCTAATGGATTATAAGAACGTTGAGTATTTGTGATCCTCAAAACGCCTTGATGCCCATCAAACTAGTCTCTGTTTTTTTTTTTACTATATTTAATCGAAGGCATCAAAGAGGCAGTGTGGCTGTATAGCATTTCATCCACCCACCAGTGGGGTGCCCCACAATTTGGCCCTTTGTCCCAGATTTCCTGTGCTCTCAGATGATCCAGTGAGGGCATTCCTCCCTCTTAACCTGTCACCCAGGGTTCCAGAGAACTAAGGTCCTTCTGGAGCAGCGGTTCTGGTGTCCGTCCATGATCCGGGACTTTCAAAACTACACTATCGTTCAAAAGTTTGGGGTCACTTACAAATTTCCCATGGAATAGCCTTCATTTCTCAGTACAACAATAAATTGAGGGGTATCAGTTCTTCTTTTCTGGCCATTTTTATTCTTCAGTTGAATCCACAATTGCTGATGCTCCAGACACTCGACAAATTGAAAGAAGGGCAGTTTTACTGCACACCAGTTTTCAGCTTTGCTAACATGATTTTATTTCATTATTTTTAATGGATTTCTAATGACCAAATTTGTCTTATAAAACTATAAACTTGGATTGACAAACACAACGTGCCTTTGGAACACAGGACTAATGGTTGCTGATAATGGGACTCTGTATGCCACTGCAGATATTACATTAAAAACCAGCTGTTTCTAGTTACAATAGTCCTTCACAACATTAACAATGTCTTCACCATATTTCTGATTAACTTAATGTTATTTATATAAATGGATGGAAAATGATTTTCTTTTGGAAACAATGAAATTTCTAATTGACCCCAAACCCTTGAATGGTAGTATACTCCATATTGCCAAAAGTATTGGGACACCCCTCCAAGTCATTGAATCAAGGAGTTCCAATCACTTCCATGGCCACAGGTGTATAAAATGAAGCACCTAGGCATGCAGACTAATTCTACAAATATTTGTGAAAGAATGGGTCATTCTTAGGAGCTCAGTGAATTCATGCATGGTATCGTGATAGGATGCCACCTGTGCAATAAGTCCATTTGTGAAACTTCCTCACTACTAAGTATTCCCCGTCAACTGTTAGTGGTATTATAACAAAGTGGAAGCAATTGGGAACAACAGCAACTCAGCCATGAAGTCGTAGGCCACGTAAAATCACAGAGCAGGGACAGCGTATGCTGAGGCGAACAGTGTGCAGAAGTCGCCAACTTCCTCCAGAGCCAATAGCTACAGACCCCCAACTTCGTTCAGATTAGCTGAAGAACAGCGCGTAGAGAGCTTCATGGAATGGGTGTCCATGGCCGAGCAGCTGCATCCAAGCCTTACATCACCAAGTGTAATGCAAAGCGTCGGATGCAGTGGTGTAAAGCA
>JAAGVU020000533.1:0-11386 GCA_011763525.2 Mormyrus iriodes | reverse complement strand
CCCATGTAACACCTGGCTGCGGCAGATGGATGGCCATCTCCAGAGGGTGGGACAGGACCGTGTGTCTGCCTGGGGGGGTTGCCAGCTAGGATCCCGAGGCGTTTCGTCATGTGATGGGTGCGGCAACGTGCTGCATCAGAGCATGCTCCCCCACCTCACCTGAATTAGTACAGATGGACTGCCCCAGGTGTGGCTAATTGCCCCCTCGAGTGGCTGGCAGGCGAGCAGGGAGGAGCCGATGAGGCGGCGAAGGCCGCTGGGGAGCTGGCAGGAGCAGGCTGGGTGACAGCCACAGGCGAGCGGGCAGGTGAGAATGCAGGAGCCATCGGGACAATGGCCATAGGTGAGCAGGCAGGAGCCAAGGGGCTGGGGAGCAGGCAGGCGAGCAGGCAGGAGGTGGCTGGGCAACGGTGTCAGGAGGGTTTACCTGCTGTGAAGGTCTCCAGCCAGTAGAGACCGGGATTGGTCAGGTGCATGTTCACGGTCCGGCTCTGTCACAGGAGGAGCCCAAGGGTTGTTGTGGGACAAGGGAGCTTTTCCCGAAACAACCCCACGTGGGAACTTTATTGTTAACAGAGACAGCACAGAAGCGGACAGGCAACAATGACCGGACAAGGGAACACAGGACTAGGGAACTCTTATACACGGGGGTAACAAGGAAGAAACACAAGGCAGCCGAGGCTGGTAAACAAGGGGACAGGGACAAGAGGTAACACCAATGAGCTGCAGGCGTGGCTGATTAGCAGCCCCGCCTGTGGGAAACACTGGGAGCAGACATGCAGGGCAGGGCTGGACGTGACAATCAAGGCCCTGCGATTTATTTATTCTAAGCTTAGCTAAGCTTTGTAGCACATCAGCTTCAGTCATAGATATATTAGTTATAGACGCAGCCGAATTAAGAATAAGAGTCAGTACGTTACTCATGTCCTCTACAGTAAATACCCGTGCAAGATAATCATTAAATTCATTAACTATAGCAATTTCATTTTCAATTATAAGACCCTTACTATCCTGCAGATCAGTGATTTCAGCTTTTAGAGCTCTCCTCAAGTTAAAATATTCTAAGAAACTTTTAACATCATCCTCAGCCTCCAATATAATCTTCCTTTTGACATTCCTCTTTGCATGTCTAATATTATTTTTTAGCTCAGCCTATAGACTTAGATGCTCCTGCTTAACTCCGTCATCCGTAGTTATTTTCCATTTGTGTAACAGGGCCCTTTTCGTCCTGACTTTATTATTGATTTCAGTAGTGAACCACCTTGGTTGCAGTTTCTTAGATTTAGTTTTACTGGAAACAGGCATGAAGTCCTCTTGCACTTGCAGTAATGTGCTTTTAAAAAAATCCCATGCCTCTTCAACAGTTTAGTTATTTAACTCCATCCAGCTTACAGTTTCTAGTTGCAGTCTCATACCATTAAAGTTAGCCTTCCTAACATTGTGTATTTTTGTTTTGGTCTTTGCTCTTTGGACACTAAAATTAACCTTGAATTTAACCATGTTATGATCACTAGTGTCAAGTGGTTCTAAAACCTCAAGTATATCAATATATCCACATAATTTTCCTCCCTCAACGATGGTCATTATGGCCAAAGAGTTTAGTTTTTGTTTCACTACTAAATAAATCTGTCACCCTTCAAAACTCATTCAGTATTCATTTCCATCACACACATAGAGCATGGGTGTGTGGTCAGAGAAGACAAAAAAGGTGTTGACATATTTTAGGGGAGGTGACATCCATGTTTGTATGTAATTAAAAATGTTACGTGCCCCAGTCTTGGGGGTTGGGGAGTAACAGAATCGATGTGCGCGTGGACTTGTGGGGTGGGAAAAAACAAACACAGTGCACAATAATGGGTGGTATAAACAGAGGGTGTATTACACGTTTGCTCACCAAAAGTGTATTTACAGACTTCAAGAGTGTCACAGGCTAACACAACAAAACAATCTATCGCACCGAATCCCAAGCTAGCTTACCTACAAACAAAAGAATTAAAGAACAATCATTCTTCCTGTCTCCCTATCCAAAATATACAAAGAAGTCAAAACAAAGAAAATGACAGTCACTCTCTACCATACAGGATACACACTCGAAACATTGAAACCAAAGGGCTAGACTTGCTTGTAGCCAAGAATACAGGCAAAATAGTTGGTGCACAGAAATGGCAAATACAAGAACAAGTGACCAAAACCATGGGGCAAAGCAAGAAGTGATAAACCAGAAGTAATAAGTTACAATTAACAAACACAGGAACTAGAAAACATTGACAAACACTGAGGGCTAGCACTAGGAAAGATTACAGATATAAGCAGAACATAATTCAACAAGGCGTGGGCAGGGTAGATTATAAACAGGAACACAAAGCAAAGAGAAAGATAATACCAAAAACATAAAATAATACCCAGTAAAATAAACAAATGTTCTGGCAGGTGTTAGGCTAACGTCAGCCCATAACTGAAGGGGTGTCAGCTTCTAAGCCACTTACTCAACCCATTGAGCTATGCAGCAGCCCAGGGACTGAAGAAACACACTAGGTTATTAGGGCTATAAGATAGAGGGATGGATGGATGGATAGAGGGAACAGGATGGCCAGCGACACCTGCTGGCCAAACGTGGACAAAACAAAAGGGGCACATATTTATATAATCTATTTCTATTAATCTTTATTAATAACTGCACTATGTTCATTCACCATCAGTGACTGTTAGAGAGTGATAGCTATTGAACATGTAGTATAGGAATGCAAATGTGAGTATACAAATATTAGGATGCGAATACATCCTCTATTTCCTGGACTTGTCCTCTTTTTGGGAGCTAAAAATTCATGAAATGTCAGGGATTTCATTTTGTTTTATGCTGACATTTGCTTTCTGCAGTCAGAATACTTTCTGTGTGCATATCCGCATTGCTTTTACATCTCTTTTTGCATCCTGCCCCTGGTGTCCTCTTTTTTACAAAGTAAATTTACGGTCACCCTATTTTAACAAAATTTAGCATACATAGCAAAAGGGCTCGAAATGCAAAAATGATCGTTGTGCATCTCTTCCTGTGGATCTTTGATGTCTGATTAAAAACTGCCTGGCTTGCTTGTGAAAGGTATTACAGCCAGAAGACTATGAAATATACAGTTAACTTTACTTGGACACAGGATTCTCATGGACAAGCCATTTTGAGAGTTTGGGAAAGCCCATTTCTTACGTAAGGTAATAAACCCACTTCTTCCTTTTGACTGGACCAAGCAGTGTTTGAGATCCGTGATCCTGAAACTTATCCTCCGGAGTAGTTTTGCTCTGTAGCTCTGTAGCATGTAGTCACCATGGTGATGAATTCTGCTAAGAAGAAAACCAGCATCATAATATCGAAAAACCAGAGTTGCCATTACTAATCCTCAAAGTTATCTGGCTAAGTTAGGAATTTGTGATACAGAGCCCACATTAGTGTCAGCTGCAGTTCAAAAACTGCCCTCGCCAAGACATCTTGCCAATTAGCAAACGAATTGAGTATTTTATTGTTGAGACATAACTACTGTATGTTGGGCAGAAGCTGGGTAGACATATGTGTGCTATGTGGGTACGTGTGCATTTACGCTGCCAGTGATCTGCTGCCAGCATTCCTTCCTACCTTTGGTGGCAGCCACAGTGTTACTCCCTGCCATTATTGTACTTCAGAATTTTTCATATTGTACCATATTAATTCTCTGTTCCGCTGCATTGAAATATGTAGTCTTGTTGTGATCCATGCTTACATGATTGTATGGGTACAGTTTCATGCGCACACGCTCGGGAAGTAATCACGGGCAGAGTAAAAGCCTAGCTCAAAATAGATTGCTGATAGTTAGTGTCACGATATTGTTTATCTCATTTGTATGGTTTTCGTAAACCAAAACTTCTTTATATGCACAGTATTTTTTCACGTGAACCCAACTTAACTCTTCTTGTTTCTTTAGTTAGTTGATTATGACCCATTCAAATTTATTCAATTCAATTCAATTCAATTTATTTTTATATAGCGCCTTTCACAACAGAGTTGCCCCAAAGCGCTTTACATGATGTTTGAGGGAATACTAAGACAAAGAAGAAGGAAGGTCAGACGACAATGGAGGAGAGGAACCAAAAACTCCCCTGGGCATGCTAGCATTATTACACAGACAAGAGTGGGTTTGCTTGCTAAAAGCAAGGTGCAACCTGTGATTATGGTCAAGCCAAAGTCCAACAACAAGTTTGTTCCCGTTAAACATGAGCAGAATCAAATGAAGCCTCCCTATGATATGTTTTTAAATGATTTTGTTTTATACACTGCCTTGTGCCCATAGCCTCCAGGGTAGACTCCACACCCCCCACAACCCTGCACGGCCCTGAACAGGACAAGCAGTTTCAGAAAATGGATGGATGGATAGATGTTTTTAAACAATGATGTCCACAAGGGGGCACTAACAGTTAAGTCTGTAAGCTAGTATGCTAAACCATACATTTACGTTTACAGTTATTGATTTAGTAGAAGCTTTTGCTCACAGCAATGTAACCGTGCAGCAAACAGCACATTACAAATGTATAACTGTCCAGAAGAGCATTAGTTGTGTTTTAATACCTGTACACAATATATTTTCTGTTTGTGTTGGGCTCTATTTCAATACAATAATTGTTCTGTTATAGTTTGTAATGCATTCATAGAACATTCTTAAGCAGCATGTAAGTATACTAGAACATCCTAACTTGCTTTAACGGCTTTAATATACATTAGTAACTAACATTATATTATTATTCAATTATAATGTTTGTTATTAATGTATATTACAGCTGTCATGTTTTGTTAATTGAAAGTGTTATGACTCCAACGCTTTAAGACCTGTTAATATACTTACATCCTGATTAAGAATGTTCACTAGATGCATTGTGAATGCATTATGAAGGTGCATGGAATGTTCTATGAATGCATAATGAATGCATTATGTAGGTGCAGTTAATGTAAGGCGTTACTGAAAATAGAATAACAGGGCAAACAAGGCAGACCTAAGAGGTAAAGGCAGGTTCTGCTTCAGAGCTTTATGGATAAGACGCGTCCTGGATGGGATACCAGCCCATTGCAGCATGGTAGTGTGGACAATTCAGAGATGCCACTTAATGTGCATTTTTGGGATGCAGGAGGTATGCCCCCTGAGCCGTGCTGCATGGAGAGAACATGCAAACTCCACACACACACCCACAGCATGATTCAAACCTCCAACCTGATGAAAGTCAGCCCTGAGGATATAGATAATCCATTTTAGCAGCTCGTTGCTTAATTATGCTAGAATAAAACCTTTTCGTGTCAACATAATCAATAAAGTATAAATGCATTCACTGACGTGTTTCACAAACATATGCAGATAAGCATCAAATGTCAAGAGTGTGTGTGGGCATCATGAGGTCTATACAACTAACATTCAGTGTCTAAATGAAAATAGTTTCAACTACATATGCTTTCCAGAGATACAAATGGCACTAAGATCCAAATCAAGTGTTTGGTTCTCCTGTTTAAAGATTTTTTTCCTGGTTTACCCACTCAGCGAGGGACAACAGAGAAATGTTTCGAGTTTCAAGTTTTAATTTCAATTTCAAGTTTTAGTGTCATTCAAATTCTTGTGCTTTATTTGAAGGGTAGGGGACAGGTACACAGGGGGGACAGTAAGACCAACAACAATGCAATAGGGACAAAACCGTACTGTAGTACAAGACAACACAAAAACAATGAAACACAGGAATTTAAGTCACCAAAGGGATTTTACAAGGGTGAGTGGCATCCATTATTGTGTGAAAGAAAGAAAGAGAGAGAGAGAGATAAAAAGAAAGTGAACAGTGGAGGAGAGGAACCAAAAACTCCCAAGTAGGGAGAAAAAAAACCTTTGGGGTCAAAGGTCAACTGGCTGCTCAACCCTCCTGGACATGCTAACATTATAATAAAAGAATAGCCTGCTTTAATAACTTAGCAAGGAGTAAACTGAGTTAAAAAGTCCAATCCAAATTCCATCAATGAGTTAGTTCTCAGTGCAGATCTGTGTGAGTCAGCAGATCGTAGGCCACATCCCCGATGTTACTCCTCTATGGTAGCGAATCCAGGATACCCCGGGCACCACCGACACATATGCAGCAGAATGCAGATGACATGCATGGCTACATTGACAAACAAGCACAGGTGCCAGATCACTAGTTATTCAGCAGCCTGATGGCTTGGGGAACGAACTGTATCCTGAAATAGGTGATGCGGGTAGTAATGCACTAGTAGCACTTTCCTGAGGTAGGAGTGTGAATAGGACGCGAACTGGGTGGCTGGTTTTCCTGATGATGGACTCCACCCTCTTCTGGCAGCGGGAGAGGTAGATGGACTGTAGGCGGGGAAGATCTGTGCTGATGTTCTTCAAGGCTGTTCGGGCTGTCCTTTGCAGCTGATTGAGCTTCTGAGCAGTTGTTCCCCATCCACACTGTGATACATCCAGTCAGGATGCTCTCAGTGGTGCAGAGGTAGAAGTTTGGCAGGATTCAGGGTCCTAAAGGAAGAACAATCCCCTTTGAGCCTTCCTGAGAGTGCTGCTGGCATTAAGAGAACATGAGACATCAGTGATCTAGATGACCAGGAACCTGAAGCTACTGACTGTCTTGATGAGAGATCCATCAATAAATAGTAGGGAGTGGAGGCTTCTGGTCTTTCTGAAGTAGACGACAATCTCTAAATCTCATTAATGTTCAGGGAGATGTTGTCACCCTGAAACTCCTTTAGGCAGCCTGTCATCATCACTGATAAGGCCTACCATGGTAGTGTCATCCACAAACTTGATGATGTTGTTCCCCTTCTGAGGGTCATGAGTGAATAGAAGCAAAGACAAGGACAGGTTGAAGATGTTGGCATGTATTCAAGACAGCATTGTAGCACATGCCTTCAGAACGAATGACATGATGGTTTGAGGGCAGGCAGCTTTGTGAGATTTTACCCAATTCTTGTCAGCCTTTGACACCTGTAGAGTGGCTCCATCCACGAACAAACTGCGGTGCTGAGATCAGGCATAAAAGCTGTTCAGCTCATCCGGGAGCGAGGCAGGGGTGTCCGTAAGCAAAGATAATGAGCTTCTCTAATCCAATATTGCTAGCGTGACCAGACATCCTGGTTATTTAGTCAAACGTTTGCTCACCCCAAGACAGAACCTAAACTATGCTTGTTCAGACATCTATAAGGAGCTCCTGCAAAACAAGAAGCAATTGAAACACATCCATTTTTCGGGTAAATATTCTGACACACCAAGTCAATAAATCAAGCCAACAATCGATGTTTACAGAAGGATATAGGCCTAACTTAATTAACATTCAATACAGACTTTTGAAAACAAACAGAAAAACTCTAGTAGAAAATGCATGAAACATGACTGTATGAAATTTTACATTTTTGTGCCTTTATGCAGTTCATTTCCACCCTCACTTTTCACCTGTTTCACAATGCTTGAATGTAAGTTTCTACTGCTGTGCAAACATAGAAACCTAAAGTAACATAAAATTATTATTCATTAATACACTTGGATATTGTACAGGAGCAGTAGATTTTTCTTCAAAGATATAGTGAGTCAGATTTGAGGTCGAGCAAACCAGCGGATGGCAGCTTAAACAAGACATTCTCTCAACAAGATTTGAAATATCACCCTGAAACGCTAAGTAGTTTGGTAAATGGTGTATGATGTAGTAAGGGGCTGATGATGGCCACGGAAAGTAAACTAAAGAAAACCTAAAAGCAACCTGATTTGAGTGAAGTAGAAGCAGAAAATAGCAGCCCAACCCAGATCCTAGCATGAAAGTCGTTAGTGCCTCAGAGAATGCTACTGTTAGCTTCAAGGATATCCTTAGGAAGCTAAGAGGGTTTCAACAAATCAACCAGAGGCAACTTATCAATATCAAGGTTAATATAGATACATCTAATAAAAGGCTTTATGAGGCAGAACGGCAGGGACACAGATTCAGAATATGGAGACAGTAATTGCAGAGATGGTGCAGTTGCAGGAACAACTTAATGACAGACTAATTATGAGAAATGATCCAGGCATCAAAACATCCAAATTGTCACGATACTGGAGGGTGCAGAGGACAACAGCACAATGACGGTATTTCTAGAAGTGCTACTGAAATTGCAGCTCGGGCTTGACTCATCTATTGATCTCAAAGTAGAGCAAGCCATTTGAGCTTTAGCTCCAAAACCTACAAACGCAGACAAACCAAGACCAGTTATTGTAAAATTCCTCAGTTTTGAGAATGGTGTGAGCGAAAAAGGGCCTCAGCTGGCAAGGATAAGAATTAATATTATAAATGCTCTGATCGATTATTTTTCAATCTTAATTACTTGGTCAGCGGCCTTTATTTTACAGATTTTGCTGATTACGTATTATATGTGAGTTGATGACTTAAAATATGTGCCTGAAGTTTCAAACACGGCAGAGGCACTATGTCGTCTCTGGTCTGGCAGTTTTACCAGATGAAAAAGCCAAAAAATTTTTTTTCTAAATTTAGGTGTTCCAAGATTTTCTGTGAGCACTGTATCTACAGAAGGTGAAATATTTGCAATTTGCAACACGTGAGCAAAAGAATTTGTGGAGGATCATCTGCTAAAGCATTCAGTTCCACAAACCTCATTGGACATTTGATAATATAAGTGTTATTTCTAATGCCAGGCACAAGAACCTATATTTCAGTACAATCGCAAACCAGTGGCACTTAGGCTGCTTAATGATGCCCTAGCTTCACAGACAGGGCGATGCTGTCCCCACGAGTTCACCCTGTGCGATTACCTGGGGATTCGCGATGGGTACTGGCCAATTCTGATTGCAGTGATTTGCAATCAGTGATCAACCCCTCTCTTAGAACATCCCTAATTAATATTGATCCTAATTACGCACCTCAGAGGACTTAAAATTAGTGGAAAAAATATACGTAGGCAAAAAGCTTTAAAAGGCAAACAAATCCATGTCAAGTCTCTCTTCCCTGCAAAGCTAAGAATGAGCTACGGTGATGAAATGAAGGAGTAAATTTGGCAGAAGAAGTGATGAAAGATGTATTCAAGAGAAATCTACCAGTGGCTATCATTAACCCACCCGGTTCATTAATGTAAGGAATATAGCGACTAACCTGGGGCCTTCTGAAGGGTTGGAGTATTTCCTTGTGACTTCATTGAGTCTGTTGTTTTCCCCAACCAGCCTTTCTGTATACTGCCTGGGGCCTGTGTCATGAAGCAGGATTTCTTGATTAACTGGATAACTTGTCAGATTTAAGGTAGTCCAGTCTAAATGTATGTGAACGAAGATAAAGTCCATCTAAACTGGGGTACCTTAAATCTGACATGTTATCTAGCTAATCAGCAAATCTTGCTTTGTGATACAGGCCCTAGGCCAGTATAAAACAATATTTGTCAATGTAGTCAACTCCTCAATTAAATGCGCTAAAGTTCTTAATAAACTTTAAAAAGGTAAAGCTGATACATAGTTTCTACAAGAATCCAACCTTACCCAAATAGAACATGCTATACAGAACCAGCTGGGATTTAAAAATGTTTTCTCTTCATCATATAAATCATGCTCGCCTAGGGCGCCACATTGGCGAGGTCTGGTACTGCTGCCGCTTATCTTATTCCCTGCTCAGTATCTATGGTAACTTATGCTGCTGCAAAGCCTCATACTTCAAACGAAATCAATGTCCTTTGAGAAATACAACATCATAAGAGTGCTGTTTCGATGCACCACCCTTGTCCACCAGAAGCGAACTTTTTCTGTTGTTTTGATCCCACCCACTGCCCAAAATTGGCTACATGATACACACGGGCTTATGTAAATTGTGCCCCGCAATATTCCAGAAGTAAAGACAAAAGGCTTTACAATCATGAATGCCTTTGAAGAGAGATTCCACATTTATATGACAGGTCACATTGAGCTTTTAAAGATGGCTGCCATGGAAAATCTCCCAGAGGAGGTTTATATTAACACAGAATGGAGCACAAACACTGTGGCAGTGTCTAGTCACTGCTTTCCGATGGTGGAGTTTACTGCTATTGTTGTCATGGCTGTTTACAATCGCTCCTGTTGGTAATGCTAAAGAGGCGCTGTGTGTGCTGTACAGTGCTATTGTTTCCTTACAAACTACGCATCTTGATGGGTTTTTTATTGTGGATGGGGACTTCAATCACACAAACTTGAATTGAAACTTGATTGTCGTCCCCAAATTCTACCAGCATGTACACTTTACTACGAGAGGGAAGAACACGTTGGACCTTGTCCTCATAAACACCTGCGACACTTATAGAGCACTTGGTTTTTCTAACTGTGTATTGTTATTATCAGCTGGTTATGCTATTATCAGCTGGTTATGCTATTACCAGCACACAGACCACTGCTAAAATGGTCCAGACAATGACAGAAACAGATCAAGGTATGGCCAGAGGGCGCTGCCTCAGCCCTGCAGGACTGTTATGACCATGCTGACTGAGCCATGTTTAAAGTGGCTGCCACCTATGGTCATCACTTCCACTTGGAGGAGTATGTATCCTCCATCATTCATTTCATTAACAAGTGTATATATGCTGTTACTGTCTCCAAAACCCTCACCACACATGCCACCCATAAACCATGGATGACTTCAAGGTTTTGCGTGCTTCTGAAAGTCCAGGATACCTTCAGATCTGGGGACATGGTAGTCCTCAGGACAATGTGGGCTAGTCAATCTAACAGCATCAGGGTAGCCAAGTAAGAGTACGGCTAGAAAACCAAAAGCCATTTCCAGGACACCAGAGACTCTTGGTGCATGTGGCAGGGAATCTAGGCCATCACAGGCTACAAGGCCACATCAACCATCTGCGACAGTGATACCTCTCTCCTAGATGTGCTGAATGACTTTGATGCATGGTTTGATGCCCTGAACAACACGCCTGCTAGGAAGACCATCAATGCTTGTTCATAGCAGTCTAAGGAGAACTTTGCTGGAAGTGAACCCTCGTGAAGCTGCTGGACCAGACAGCATTACAGGCAAGGTGCTCAAAGAATGTGTGGACCAGCTGTCTTCACAGACATCTCCGACATGTCCCTGAATCAGTCAGTCATCCCCAATTGTTTCAAGGCCACCACCACCATACCTGTGCCAAAGAAGTTATCTGACTCCTGCCTCAATAACTATCGCCCTGTAGTACAACCATCATTAGGTGCTAGTCATTGGGCACCTGGAAACTGCATACATATATTACATACTTCAGTAATGGTCGAGTGGTCAACTTATAACAAAATTCAGTATATACAGTAATCCCTCGCTATATTGCGCTTCGACTTTCGTGGCTTCACTGTATCGCGGATTTTATATGCAAGCATATCTAAATATATATCGCGGATTTTTC
>JAAGVU020000532.1:0-11396 GCA_011763525.2 Mormyrus iriodes | reverse complement strand
CAGGGATGGGATGTCTTTCAGCACCACCTTTGCCTCCTGTGTTGCCCATAGCAATATCAGTGACCTTAGAGCCTTTGGTTCCTGCATCAGTGCAGTTTTCAGCAGAAATGTTACCTCCAGATTTTTCAACAATATCATTGCTTTCTGGGATGTCAAATCTGTCAGCAGCACCTTGGCCTCCTGCTTCAGCATCACTTTGACCTCCTTGTCTGTGTCCATTTCCTCCTGACCCTGGTGAACAGTCAGAAATGTTCTTCAAAATAAAAACAATTTTAGTTGGGTCATTTGTAAATTATATTATTTTTAGTCAACATTACGTATTAAGTAATTATTACTTGTTACTATGGAAAGAAATTAAAAATTATAGACATAAAATTATCATTGATATCAATTTTGCCTAAACAGAATGCAAGATATTAAGGATTTCAATTAAATAACTCACGTTTATTGTACATCAGCACATAGGCACTTTGAGATCTGTGGGATGCAAGTTAAATTACATGTATTAGATGAGGAAAAGTTCAATCATCAACTGAACTTCATTAGGTTCGGTACATTTAAATAAAAATTCATTGTTTATATTAAAATGAATCACACTGGAACATGTGAAGTTTCCAGCATAATATGACGGAGGCTTCTTACATGATGGTCTTCTTATCATTAATCTGCAGGGAAAGAAATCCACAACAATTGAAAAATGAAGTTTTTGGAATGGAATTCAGTTTTGACTTTTAATAATCATCTCTAATATGTCAAGCATGTGCCCAGTCAAACAAAACATTCTAAAGGAGATGAAAGTTTTGGAGGACATATTCCATATTCTCCACTGCCCAATCTAGTCAACTTCTAGTGAAGAGAAATTTTTAATTATGTTGAACCATAATCATCATTATGAACTTACTGAAGAAACATTCATCCTGTCCATAAATATGTCAAAGGTGTACCTTGGGGCTATCCTGAGTGACCCGGCTGTCATTAAAACGGTACCAATATCCATCCTGAAATGACTTGATGATGGTATAATAATGTCCATATTTCAAGGAACCACTATGTTTGATTATAGCATAGAGCTCATAAGTGTATTCCTGAAAGAGAGAGAAGATTCATTCTCAAAATGAAGAGTCTAATTTATTTCAGTAAATATAAGCAAATACTAAAAAGGAGAAATGTGTAGGTATATTTCCATATACATTATATAGACAAAAGTATTAGGACACCTGGCCATTACACCTACAGAAACTTTTATGATATCCCATTTCAAATCCATAGGCATCAATTTGGAGTTGGTCCCTCCTTTGCAGCTATAACAGCTGCCACTCTTCTGGGAAAGCTTTCCACCAGGTTTTGGAGTGTGTCTGTGGGAATTTTTGCCCATTTATCCAGAAGAGCATTTGTGAGGTCAGGCTGTGGTGTTGGATGTGAAGGCCTGGCTCTTAATCTCCATTCTAGTTCATCCCAAAGGTGTTTGATGGGGTTGATGTCAGGGCTCTGTGTGGGCCAGTAAAACTCTTCCACACCGAACTCACCCACCCATGTCTTTATGGACCTTGCTTTGTGCACTGGGGCACAGTCAGACTGAAACAGAAAACTCTTCCCACGAAGTTGGAAGTATAGAATTGCCCAAAATGACTTGGTATCTTCTTCTTCTTCTATTGGCTGCTCCCATTAGGGCTGTGCCTAAGAAGTCATTAAAGACCTGGATCTTGGTTTTTAACCAGAACACTCACAATCCCAGATACTCAGACTCCTCGCTCAGTCTCTCAAGAGCCCCAATCAGAGCCTCCATTGACTCTGCGAAGATCACAGCATCGTCACGTGATGTCTCAGGATGTCCCACAGGACAACTCAATCAACTGAATCAAATGCTTTATAAAAATCGACAAAGGTCCAAAGGTCCAATCTCTGCCGATATTCACGTTTGCATTCGATGAGAACCCTCAGTGCCAAGATGTGATTGATGGTAGACTTCTTAGGCGTAAAACCAGACTGCTGATCTATCTCCTTCGCCACACCACCAGTATTGGAATACCAAGTTCAACGATGCGGCTCAGGGTGTTGGAACCAGGATCCAGCGACACGCAGCCCCTGACCTGTCGCAAAGTCGAGGAGCATGGAGCCACTTTCACCCCAGTCGACCAGACCTGTGGGGACCGACACAATCCTCATAGCCAGCCCTGTCAGAGCCAGTGGTCGCATTGAAGTCACCCATGACCAGAGGAGTGTCACGTCGTGGGCACCCACCAACCACCGAGCGAAGCTGCGAGTAAAATGTCTCCCTCAACGAGACATCACTCACCCCGGTTGGAGCATACACTGAGACAACAGACAAGACACCCAGGGATTGCCTGAGACTGAGTCTCATAATATGCTCGTTGAAAGGGGTGATGTCAGCCACCATCGGGAGAAGCCGATCCGCCACAGCAACAGCTACTCCCTAAATGATTATTAAATGATTTGTACTTCATTTGCAGTATACAGGTTAAAATGCACAGTAATTTCTTGTCATAGCAACGCCTGAGTATATCCTCATTTGAGGTCAACAATTCTCCATCCCTGCTGTAAACAGCATGGGTAAAGCCCTGCTTCCCCCTCCACTTGCCTGACGGTTTGTCAGAATCTTTTTGAGGCTGACCGAAAGTCATTTTCCCTAGCCTTTCCAAATTCCTCCCACACCCGAGTTTTTGCCTCAGCAACTGCCAAAGCCACTCTCCGCTTGACCTGCCGGTACCTGTCAGGTGCTTCAGAAGTCCCATCAGATAACCAAGCTCAGAAGGCTTCCTTCTTCAGCCTGACAACTCCCTTTACCACTGGTGTCCACCAACAGGTTTGGGGATTGCCACTGCACCAACAACCTTATGGCCACAGCTCTGCACAGCCGCTTCAGCAATGAAGTCTCAGAACATGGCCCATTCAGGCTCAATGTCCTCGGACTCCCTCAGGATGCAAAAGAAGTTCTGCTGGAGATGCAAGTTGAAGATCTCCTGGACAGGGGCCTCTGCCAGACACTCCCAGCACACCCTTACTATGCGTTTGCATCTACCAGGTCTTTCTGGCATCTCCCCCATCATCGTATGTAACTCGCTACCAGGTGGTGATGAGTTGACAGCTCCGCTCCACTGTTCACCTGAGTGTCCAAATCATGTGGATGCAAATTCAAAGACATGATGACAAAATCCATCATTGAACTGCAGGCTAAGGTGTTCTGATGCAAGGTGCATTTATGAACACTCTTGTGTTCATAACGGACAAACTGTGGTTAGCATAGAAATCCAATAACAGAGCACAACTCCAGTTGAGATTTGGTAGGCCATTCCTCCCAATCACACACTTCCAGATTTTACTGTCGCTACCCACATGGGCACTAAAGTCCCCCAGCAGAACAATGGAGTCCCCAGAGGGGACGCCCTCCAGCACCCCATCTATGGTCTCTGAGAAGGCCGGATACTCCAAACTGGTGTTCATTGCGTACGCACATACAGCAGTGAGAGTCCGTCCCCCAGATTCAAAGTCAAAGAAAGGCAAAACACTGGAGTAAACAACATAAGGGCACCAAACTGGGGGGCTATAAGTAGACCCACACCTACCCAGTGCCTTTCACCAGAGCCTGAGCTGTGCGTTGGGTGAGCCTGACTATATCTAGTCGGAATCTCTCTACCTCCCAGAGCTGCTCAAGCTCCTTTCCCACCGGAGAGGTTAGATTCCATTGGACTAAAGTCAGATTTGGTAGCTAACGATCGGCCTGCCGAGGTCTCTGCCTTCGACTGCAATGGGGCACTGTTCTACCCAGTCCATGGTATTCTTCAAGGGGGTCTAGTTGAATCGCACTTTGTCTGGCTGCTCACCTAGGACCTACAGTACACAGGAGAGGGCCTAGAACCCTGGATGATCTAGAGAGATTATGTAAAGAAGAATGGTCTCAGATGTTATGCTCTGTATTCTCCAACCTTATAAAACGTTAAAAGAGAAGACTCCATGCTGTTATATTGACAAAGGAAGGTTGTACAAAGTATTTAATGCAGGGATGCCAACAATTGTGGCACATGTGTATTTGTTAAGAATATTTATTTATTGATGAGGGATTTGTTTTTCTTTGAATAAACTTGTTTCAATTAAAAGTCAGATTTTTCTCATTTTTACAGTGCATGATGAAGGTATTTCAGCAAACAGTGATTTTTTTCTAACCCTTCTTACTAATTTTTAGAAGGGGTGCCAATAATAGTGGAGGGCACTATATGCCTTGGGAAACCCTACCAAGGGCAATTTCCCCGGACATCATAGCGGCTAAGATCATAGAGGCACACAAACCCCTCCAGCACAATAAGGTGGCGATTCATGGAGAGATATATTATATTGTATTGTATTATATTATATTATAATGTTTATATATAATATCCTAAAGACAGGCTGTAGCCCTGCCTCCAATAAACATAGACCCTGAGGATGGGGCATACCACAGGCTGTAGTCCTTTAGCATTTGTATAAATATATGTAAATGTTGTAAGTGCTTTTCATTTTTATCATATTAGGCCACTTTTAACACTTAAATCACCACAATGGAACCTTTTCTCTATAACCTTTTTGCATTATTAAAAAACTAATGATACAGTCTAGCAGGTATTGAACACGGATGGATGTATAGTTTATTTATCAATAAATCTGTTGAACAAATGAAAAATTGTTCTAAAAAATAAAGCTCTTTGTACACTACCTGACTGACTAGCTGGAGGGGAATTTCCACTGCACAGTTGTTTTTCATGTACTTCATGTAGTTGTAGTCAAAGTAAAATCTCTTCAGTTGTAAGGTCAAGACTTCAGGATGACGGTCCAAAACACAAACCTGAGGCGCAAAGGGTAGAGAATCAGACATGGTTTAAATTAAAAATGACCTCTAGAGATGTATGAAATACAGTATTTTGTGCAAAAGCTTTCTGCTATCAAAGAAAGTGTTTAAAGCTATTTATCTGTTAAGTGATCTGAAAAAATCAAAAGTTAGCATTAGGATTAGGGGTGTGATAATCATGAAATTTTAGTGGACAATTAATTGTCATACAAATAATTGCGATTATTAAATTGCCTTTTTCTGTTAATTTTATAATAATATTATAGAGTAAGCCTAATCATAGTTTAATAATACACATTATGAAGAAGAAGAGCCATTTATTGGCATTGAACACTGGAACACCCATCCATTTTCTGTAACTGCTTACCCCATTTGGGGTCACAGGGGGTCCAGAGCTGAACCCGGAGGCTGCGGGCATAAGGTAGGGAACAACCAAGGATGGGGTGCCAACCTATCATAGGGGTCACTCACACACCTACGGGCAATTTGGCAACTCCAATCAGCCTCAGCATATTATTGGACTGTCGGCAGAAAACAGGAGGACCCATGACAACACAGGGAGAATTTGCAAAGTTCACAGTCAAGGAGCCGAGGCAGAGATGTGAACCCTGGTCCCAGAAGTGAGAGGTGACAGTGCTAACCACCATGCCACCCACACTGGAACATGTAACTGAAAAATGCATTTTTGTTTGCCATTTAAACTTTGAAAGAAAATTGTACAGGGCAAATATGACATAAATAAGAAATAAGAAGTTATATACCTAGATATAAACCGTTGGTGTACACCATTTTACATTTTGTGACACTGTCCGATTCATTCATCCTGCCATTTTATGGTAAACCATATTGTCTACATTTATAGCAAATTACAATGGTCACTTTATTGTTCACAGAGAACTGGGGCCTGTATTGTAAAGCAAGATTTCTTGCTTAGCTGGATAACTTGTCGGAATTAAGTTAGTCTGGGTTAAACATGAGTGAACGAAGAGAAAGTCCATTTAAAACTGAGCTACCTTAAATCCGACAAGTTATCCAGCTAAGCCAGAAATCTGGCTTTGTGAATTGTTATTACAGCTCCCTGGTATTAATTATTCTGCTAACAGAAAAAAAAAATATTTTTTTGCTTGCCATTTTAAGTGTTCACTCCGGTCATCTGTTTCCAGTTTTTGGATCAACATTACCTAAATATCCCATATCTGAAATAATAGTTTATATTTCAATCAGTTGAAATTGCTGCTATCAAGCGACATGGCATTTTGGTACGCTTATAGCTTTGGTTCACTCTGAACTGAAATATGAATGGCGTATTCTGCCATTGTTTCAGCTATATGTCTATCACTCCAAATCAGTGGGATCAGAAAAAAAATTGAAAGAATAACATTCATTTCTCTAGTTGTTTGTCCTGTTGGCATAATCTACTGCTGCAGCATAAATAGTAGCAGCCATCAGAGACATACTGTATATGGTTACCCCATTCTGGGCTGGTGGGAATTGCTCATAAGCACTTCGTAAAATAAATCTGATATTGTGAAAAGAAATAAAATGTCATGAAATGAAGTGGTAAAATATCGTAAAATGTTGCAAAATACGCCGTGAAGTGTAATGCTGCATATGTGTTGTTACACAATCCATTCAGCCTACCCAATCTGTGGAAATAGTGATAGAAATAAGACAGTTCTGTTTCATCCAGCTATATTTATATAGATCAGTGTTTCCCAAACCGGTCCTCGGGGACCCACCGGAGGGAACAAAAAGTGGACTGTCTGTTAGGGAGCTCGGAGGGAGCAAAAACATGGAATGACTGCGGATCCCCGAGGACCGGATTGGGAAACACTGATATAGATGAATGGAAATGATTCTAGCGATTATGCAAAATAATTGTGGTCAGCTCAAATAACTGCAATCAGGCAATTATGTAATAACTGTGACAGACCTAATTAGGATACAGGCAAATGAACAGTAATGGAATAAAAATGAATATTGTTTATTTTGTTTCTCTGTTCTCCAAAATGACTGATAGCTGTAATGGATGGATGGCTATACAAACACCAATTCAGTTCCAAAACCTGTGCTCAGGGGCACTCTAGCCATTTCATGAATTCCTTAAATATGACCACCAACTTACTCTATTAACTTACTTAGTTCAATAACTGGATGAGCTATAGATTAGCCAAACATGGTGCACTAGTGATTGAATCAGTAAACGTGTCCATATGTTGAATGGTCACTGAAACTACTGGGGTGAATTTCTGAGAGGTTTTAAAACAGCTACACTGATACACACTGACAGACATAAAACTAGTTTTACACCAACATAAAGACAAATTAAACAATTTGATTTTAACTTGAACCCTAAGACTTTTTCAATGCACACATACATTGTGTGAATATCATATTAAGGATGCGTTCCTAATATTCCGTTACATACCCCTCAGTGGCTCAGTTAATCTAGGCATGGATTCCATCCCCTCAGACTATTTCAAGGACAGAGTAGGCATCCCTATTATTTTGCATCATCAGGGTACACTGAAATATACTGGTTCCTTCTATTAGACATTCATAGGATAAAGCAACCAATTATTGATTTGGTGACTACACTTCGCCCATACATATAATCTAGAGCTTCTTTTCAATTCCTCCAGACACAGACATGCGAACTGGCATGTGATCCACATAGGCAGAGATATTATAAAGGACTAAGATATTAAGCTTTATAACTTAAATAACTCAAGAAATAAATATTCTTAACAAATACCCATGTGCCACAATTGTTGGCATAAAGTTTAAATAAACTTTATATTAAACTTTGCTTTAAATATGATTTCAGTGAGATTAGGCTACTGCTGTCTGGATAAATAATTTTAAGAGGTTTATGACTACTGCAATAACCCACTGTTTCTGCGTCTGTCTTCTCATCGCAAAAGTCACAGTATAGCTGATTATCACCATCGAGAATTGAGGGCTCAAAGAATTTCTTCCAGCCATCCACCTGAAAAACAAATCAAAGAACGATGTTTGGGGAAGTCATCATATTAAAAGTAAAACTAGCTTTAATGGTGAAGTGGTGGTCCTTCAGACTGCTAAATTCATGCTAAATTATTTACAATTGATTTTTCATTATCAAGTACATTCTCCCAGTGAACAGGATCAGTTGGCAAGAAGACATTTTTTTGCATAATACTATATCCTACTGTACATCTCTATATAAGCATCCCTTCTCTTATATCGCTTATATTTTCAAAATATTTCCGATTTATCAAGCGGAAATTGTGTACATATATGCAAACACCAGGTTTTATAAATCCAATTTTTTTATGTGTATGCGTTTTTTTCCTTTCCTGCCTACGCATTTTTTTCACAATAAAATCTATGCAAAGTTTGACAAATGAGGCCCCAGTTATTTTCAGTCATTGTAATTCCATTTTTAAAGCTGCTTACCACAGTGTAGCTTTGATCCGATTCAATAGCCAGTGGCAGAATCACAAATGAGCCACATTCTGATGCACTTTCTTGTCCATCCTTCAGGCACTTGGTAGAATTTCTAAGTCTGCCATGGTATATCTGTACCAGTGAAATGTAAAAAGATAACTTTAAAAAAATTTTAAATTACAAGGAAAATGCACAGCTGCTATTTTTATGTGAATTTAAGTGACACTCAACATTTGAATGAAAATCAAATTCACCTTGGGAATGTTGCATAAGTTCACAATCTTCTGAAAGAATTCTGCAGCATCCTGTTGTTCACATTCTGGAAAAAGTAAAATTTTTTATTTCCTACCTTCATACCTTAGTACTTGGATAAACTTTAAGCAATATTCAACCAGAGTAACACTGATCTTCACAGAGATCTACTTACTGTTGTTGATGCCAAGGTTTGTAAGGAGGTCATTTCCCACACATGCTGTTCCTTTTTTTAAATTCTGAAACAAGTTCCTTAAAAGAACTGCAACAGTTGCACTTTTTTCTGGCACCAAGCTAAAAAAATGAGGTAGGCAATACAGGTGTTAATGGTAGATGTATAGTTTAGAAACTGAGATTTACAGTATTCTGTCAATCACTGCTTGGTTTAAACCAATGAGAACCAAGAAAGTAATCAATGAATGTTTCCCCCACCAAATTACATTAGTAATACGATGGCTGAATGACAGCATCATGCCGCCCTCCCTACCCAGCAACTTGACTTGCAATTCCTTATGTGTTGTTTGCTCAAATCTGAACACTCTGTTCCATTTAAATAATAAAGCAAAGGCAACAAAACTAAATAATGACCCTTCCTTCCAACTGTATAACTTTATAACTAAAACTGCTGTGGAATGTGAAAAGTTTCAACTTTTAATTACAAAATAAATGTAAATGTATAGTGGGTCATAAAGGTTTGCAGTATTATTTTCCTACCTCTCCACAGCCTGTCTGAATTGCTTAGTCATGAAGAGTGCCTGCAACACTGCATTTAAGTAGCATGTGGCTCCCAGATTATACAGTCCATAATAACCTACAGTTGACAATAAGAAAGAAACCAACAAATCATGCATAAAGACACTCTGATGTAAAAATATTTACCCCTGAGAAATATTATTATGGAATTTCAGTTTTTACTTTGTGGTCAGAAGAACATTTCTTAGTAGATATTTTCTCTGATGTCTCTATGGAATACAATGGGCAATATTTCAGTGGCCAGTTTCTTAGGTAGACCTACCTAGTTACAGTTAGGATACCCTGTCAGGATAGGTTCCTGCCTTGTCCTGTGTGCCTGTCATTTTCCCAGTTAGCTAGCAGGTGTCAATGACTATCCCATTCTTTCCTCTGTTTCCCTATGTGTAGCTCCTCTCATTGTCCCTTTTTCCCCAGCTCCCTGGCAGCGGCTGAATGGGCTGAGCATGTAGCTGAAACCATGCATTCCTAACTGTTGTGGGTTTGAGGCTAGCCAGTGGAATTTTGCATATCTGGCACTCCTGGATATATGACCCCTTCTGTTTCGTTTATCCAACATTAATTATGTTCTTGTGTTCATGTACTTCAGTACTTGTCCTTTTTTGTATCTTTGTTCCTGGTTATCCCTGTCTGTGTTTAGTTTTGTACAGTATTTAAGTTCTATAATCATTGTATCACCTGTGTTGCTTGTATTTCCCAGTGTTTGAATCCCTAATGCTTTGTCATTGTTAATGACCCTGACCTGTTCCTTGTACAGTAGCTCCTACCACCTAGTTGTGTGTGTAATTGGTAATGGCTCACACCTGTCCCATGTTGAACCCTCGTCATCTGTGTATAAACACTGCCCAGCCAAAAAAAAAAGTCAGACAATTTAATATTTTATTGGACGGCCTATAACTTTGATTATGGTGCACATTTGTCACAGCATTGTTTCCATGAGCTTATGCAACATCTCAGCATTTATTTTCATCCAGATTTGCATTAATTTCTCGCAGAGATCTTGTATTGATATATGTTATGTTATGTTACATTACGTTATGTTATGACACTTTTTCTATTCAAGTAACATAAAAGGTTATTAGACTGACTCTATACTTCAGTATGTCAGAGTGACATAAAGTGACAATTTTTCATGTAAAGAATGCTGAATACTTTTAAAAGAGCATTACACATGGCCACAATGAACAGCAGCTTAATGTCACAAAATGACATTTGTTTATCTATCTATCTATTTAATCATTATAGATGTTAAAAGCTAAATCAGAATTGTAGCTACCGTTTGAGGTTGACAAAAATAGATTTCATACAATTGATGGCCTGAAATGAATAACTTGTAATTCAGTTTTACATTACAACCAATAAAATCATATATGTTCATTATTCATAAAATGAGTTACTGTTTCATTTATACACTGCAGGGTGCCTATCATTACTAATCCACGTCTTTGCAAAGTCATTTCTGTAAATCCTACAGGCAGCTGAAACCACTTTACTTTGTGTCATGACCACATGTCTCGTTACCCGAATATTTCTCATCATGTCATCTTGACATATTACTGAAGGCGATCTACCATAACTTTAAGCAATTCACACCCCAGTCCAGTTGGTGGCATGTCTGCACCTTGATTAACTGTTGTCTATCCCTTGATCTCACGTGCATGACCGTATCGTCTTATAGCGATAAACTTACTGATTGATTGAGCATACCGCGCAAACTCGGAAGTAACACAGAAGTGCTGGGAAAGGTAGAAGTGGCAGAGCAGAAATCTAGCAGATGGAATTAGATTTGTTCTTTAGTTAAAATTTCAATGCTTTAATGAATACATTTTTACTTGTGTATCCATATTTCTGCATCAGCAAATAGAACCGATATACTTCTGTCTAATATCGCTGATGCCGATGATAAAACTTGCCAGCAGGAAAAATGTTACACTGTTTTTTATTCTGTGGAAACGAAACATTGATCTGTTGGCCAGATTTAATAATGAGTTATAAACATAACATGTATAAATGGAGCCGACACCTTATCGTGGTGGAGGGGTTTGCGCGTTCCAATGATCCCAGGAGCTAAGTTGCCTGGGGCTTTATGCCCCTGGTAGGGTCACCCAAGGCAAACAGGTCCTGG
>JAAGVU020000531.1:0-10000 GCA_011763525.2 Mormyrus iriodes | reverse complement strand
TTGACGTGCAGTCAATTGACAGAACCTAGTGCTCTGTGTCCTGTAGGGAAATATTCAAGCATGTAGAGAAAAATGTACACTCACTGGCCACTTGATTAGGTACATCTGTTCCACTGCTTGTTGAAGCAAATATCTAATCAACCAATCATATGTCAGCGGTACAATGTATAAAATCATGCAGCTACAGGTCAGGAGCTTCAATTAATGTTCACATTAAACAGCAGAATGGAGAAGAAAAGTGATTTATGTGATTTTCATGTGGTGTTATTGTTAGTTCCAGGCAGACCGGTCAGAGTATTTCAGAAACTGTTAATCTACTGGGATTTTCACAAACAACCATGTCTAGAGTTAACAGAGAATGGGCCGAAAAATAAAAAGCATTCAGTGAGCGGCGGTTCTCTGGGCTAAAATGCAATGTTGATGGCAGAGGTCAGAGAAGAATGGGCAGACTGGTTCAAACTGATCGAAAGGCAACAGTGACTGAAATAACCACTAGTTACAACCAAGATATGCAGAAAAGCATTTTTGAATGTACAGCACATCAAACCTTAAAGCAGATGGGCTACAGCAGCAGAAGACCACACTGGGAGCCACTCCTGTCAGCTAAGAAGCGGTAACTAAGGCTACAGTGGGCACAAGCTCAACAAAACTGGATAGTGGGAGACTGGAAAAATGTTTCCTGCTCAGATGAGCCTCAATTTCTATTGCAACATTTAGAACATAGGGTCAGAATGTGGTGTAAACAACATGAAAGCATGGATCCATCCTGCCTTGTACCAACAATTCAGGCTGCTGGTGGTGTAATGCTGTGGGGAATATTTGCATGGTATACTTTAGGCCCCTTAGTACCAATTGAGTATTGTTTAAATTCCACAGAATCTACCTGAATATTGTTTGTGTGTGTGCGTGCGACAATTTAAGGGTTTGTCTGCAGAATACAATGCTGTTGTCTGCCCCGTCTCGTTACTGTAGACATTATACATATAATATAGTTAGTTACTAGTTATAGTATTGGTTCTTCAGAGGTCCGTTGCGGACTCCATTTTGATCAATTCAATTCCATTTATATGGTTCATTTTCACAATATTACATTATTTCAGGCGCTTTACATTATCCCTGCCCAAAGCCCCCAGAGAGCATCCCAGAGGCAACAGTGGCAAGGAAAAGCTCCCTTTTATCAGCTGTCGCTCTTATGGGAAGACTTTCCACAAAATTAGAGTGTGTCTGTGGGAATTTTTTCTTAATCATCTAGAAAAGCATTTGTGAGGTCAGACACTGATGTTGGACTTGCACTCTCCATTCTAGTTCATCCCAAAGGTGTTTGATGGGGTAGAGGTCAGGGCTCTGTGCAGGTCAGTCAAGCTCTTCCACACCAAACTTGCTCCTCCATGTCTTTATGGACCTTACTTTGTGTACTGGGGCATAGTCATGCTGGCAGAGCACCATCAGAAATTTCTGGGCCCCATACTAGGTAAAATTTTGGGTCCCGCCACCCCCATACTTCTGTTGAGTAAAAGACTTTGGCCAAAAGATTTGTAAGCCTGCCACCACGTCAAGGTAGACTCTTTCAGCAGGACCCTAGCTAAATTAAATTAATCTAACCTAACTTAACCTAATGTAAACAAATCTATATTAAGTTAACCTAACCAAATGAATTGCTATGTAGCAACAATGTCCATCACTTGTTTACTAAAGAAAAATATGATGCACCAACATCTGCCACATAACAGGAATACAAACTTAATAATGTAAATAACTATTTTTGCATGTCTAAGATCAACAGATTTATGTTGACTCTTGTTGGCCTATAAGCCTGTTATCACAGATGCTATTCTCCAAGCTCATATACATAGATAACGATTATGATCTTCATAATTTTGATAATTATACTACATTTACTTTTTTACTAATTAAAATTAGTATAATCATGGTCACACAATAACATTCTAGATAAAAACCCATAGTAAAAAGAGTATCACATACAGTACTCAATTTTTCCTTTGACAAGGAAAAAAACCCCCACAATATATTCTTTAAGTATTAATTTCAAAAGCATCAAAATTGATATATTGTGACTAAACTCAGGGATACTATGTCTCAGTGTCTAACAGAACACATTGCAATCCTAAAACTTTCCAGTATGACCCTGCACAAAGCAATATGCACAGTTTTGCCCTGTGAAAGATATATATGTACCATGCACTCATACCATGAGTTTGGCCAAAGATTTTACCAGTTCCTATAAAAATTAAAATATCACAGTAGCAAATACCTTTTACTCAACACTGACCTACATGCCAGATAAGTGCTACTTTTCATTTTCATCCTTGCTGTCTAAAACATTCATAAATAGACCCGTTTGTGAGAAATTGATTTATTTTGAACCAATTTTTTTCTTTATACATACTGAAATACTTGTTGCAGAAATGGATCTTTTTTCAATTTTGTGCAGCCTAATTACCAAATTCTTACTACTACGAGATATCTAACAACATACAATGCAACATTCAACGAGGGGCAGAGTGACATGTGGCAGTGCAAAGTACCAATACGATGTGGAGCGCTGGTTAGAATACAGAGAATGCTGCAGCAGTATTACAAAATTAGCAACTTGAGTGGATATTATTTCATGTCACAACCTAATACAAACAAGTGAGACCGGAAATGAAGAAGCTGACCAAGACTTTTCTCGCACTGCCCCCTGGTGGACATGACCTTTAACCCTCCAGAGTGACAAACTATACGCGTAAGTAGAGTTGGTACAATGCTTTCACTGTGTACGTGTCATGTTGTATGCGTGTCACGTGAAGTATATCACTGCCCTAAATGTTGGGGCTGCACCACTCCAACATATCAGGAATGGATGTCCGGGCCCCAGGCAAGTGATATTTTTATCGGGCCCAGTACTGGACTACCTCCTGTCCCCCCCTGATGGCGGCTCTGCATGGTGGAACAGAAAAGGGCCTTCCATGAAGTGAACCCACAAAATTGGAAGCATAGAATTGTCCAAAATGTTTTAGTACGCTGAAGCATTAGGTTTTCCCTTCACTGGAACTAAGAGGCCTAGCCCAACCCCTGAAAACAAACACCATTGTTTCTTCTCCACAAAACTTTACAGTTGGCACAATGCAGTCAGGCAACATTCTCCTGGCACCCACCAAACCCAGACCTGTCCATCAGACTGCCAGACAGAGACAAACAATTTGTCACTCCACAGAACACATTTCCACTGCTCCAGAGTCCAGTGGCGGCGTGCTTTACACCACTCCACCCGACACTTAGCATTATGCTTGGTGATAATGACACTTACATGCAGCTGCTTGGCCATTGGAGCCCATTCCATGAGGCTCCTGGCACACAGTTTTTGTGCTGGGGTTAATGCTAGAGGAAGTTTGGAACGCTGCCGTCAAGGTCAGCACCCATCTGACCCTGCCCCTTTCTGTTCCTTTCCTGTTCTGACTAGCAGGTGGCTGGCAATTCTGCTCTCTCTCCCATCATGTAGACCCTTAGCCCTAGTGTGTTCTCCCTGCCCCCTGGAGAAATGCATAACTCACAGGGCTGAGTGTGTGGCTCGGAGTTCTCAAGTCTCCAATTGTGGGTTTGAATTCTTGTCAAGAATCAGCGTCACCTGTTTGGTTTGTTGGTTCTCATATTTCCATTGTGTTTCTTATTGGTACTTTGTTTCCCTGTTTTAGTTAGCCCTGCTTGTGTCCGTTTGATTTTCAAATTTTTTTTTCCCCTCTTAGTCTTTCCTAGCATAGTCAGCCCTCAGTTATGTTCCGTAGTCTGTAGTGCTTCTGAATCTTGGTGATTGTTATAGTTCCCTAGTCCTTGTGCTCATTTAGTGCTTCTGCTTCCACCTGTTTCTCATTGTTCCTGTTCCTCTCTTGATTGGTTAACTGATTATTAGTTGCACCTGTTCCTTGTTTGCCCTGGTGTTCCTGTGCATTTTAAGTGCTTGTCTTTGGTTTTCTTCTTGATGAGTCATTGTGTATGTGATTGTGAGAAGTTACTCTGTGTATTCGAGTTGCTAGGTGTTGTTCTGTTTGGGTCTCTTAGGTATGCCCCCTGTGTCGCTCTTGTTCCCTAGTGGTTACCTTTTGATGTTTTTGTAACTAGTTCTTGTCTCTCATATGCCTTTTGACACCATTTGGTCCATTTATTTTCTGGTTTCTTTGTGTATTCTGTTTTTGTTTAATAAACCCTTCTTTAGTGGATCATCCACCTTTTTCCTGCCTGCACCATGCCCCGTCACCGTGATACTACAGTTATTGAGTCAGCAGGGCATTGACGACTTTACTCACTATGTGTTTAAGCTCTTTGTGACCCTCCTCTGTTACTTTATGTGGTTCCTAAACATTTATACTTTGCAATAATACTACTTAACAGTTGACAATGGAATATCTAGCAGGGAAGAAATTTCACAAACTGACTCATTGTAAAGGTATCATTCTATGTCTATACCATGCTTGAATTCACTGAGCTCTTCAGAACGACTCATTCTTTCACAAATGTTTGTAAGCCTGACTACATGCTTGATTCTATACACTAGCAGCAATGAATGTGAATGAAACACCTGAATTGAATGACTCGGAGGTGTGTCCCAATTCTTTTGTCCATATGGTGTATATAATGGTTCTCGACAAAGTAAGCTCAAATCAAAATACTTGACATATGGGGAGAAACAAGATGAGTGTTATACCTTTAGCTCACCTTGTAGTTGAAGGATGCCATTTCAAATCCCTGTCAGTTTCTGACCTTGGCTTCAAGAACACCAACTGCCCATCCTTTGTGTACTCCTTGAAAAGGAATTCTTCAGCCCTAGGTTTAACCCAAATCCCACAATGCTACCCAGTGCAGTAAATGAGGATGGGGTCTAGGGTTTTAGGTCACTTCCTGTGTGAATATCACTTTATAGACGTGATCAATGCTGGCCAGACTCAACCAAAACATTGTGTGTTTGTCCAAGGACTACCCCAGTGGCTCCTTTTTGACCTAATCAATGATCATAATTGAATATGGGAACATGAACATTTTGGCCAACATCCAATGCAAGGAGTAGTACATTACTCTCAAAATGGAATTGGTAGTGACACCCCTATTCTGCCTGCAGCAGACAGTGAAGAGTAAATAGAAAGCCATGGCATGGACAACACTGATGGTACAGGTGAGGTAGAAAACCCAGATGCTCAAGTAATGATGCAAAAAGATCCCTCAATCTTAAGAGACAGGTTGTTCAGTATATTGACAGAGTGGATGAAAGTTCTTGCACAGCTGAAATTCTTGGTTGTGCAGTCAATATATCTGGAAAACTTAACTGGTACAACTTGAAGTATTCAGAACCAGCCAGTATTGCTGGGACATCTGGATCAGCTCATCTGTCACATGCGGACAATCTTTTAGCATTAGACCACTTCAGAACTCAGACACAACCAGTGAAGTAGCATAAAAAACTGAATTAAGTAACTGGAAGAATAATGATGTTTTTGAAAAGGTAACAGATGTTGGCCAAAAGTGCATGTCAACAAGATGGGTCTGCACAATTAAAGAGCCCTCAAATGGACATGTAGCAAAACTGTGGCTAGTAGCTAGAGACTTTGAAGAGCTTGACATTCAGCAGTGTCCTAAAGATTCCCCTACGTGTGCATCTGAATCCGTTGGAGTCCTGCTATCTATGAAAAGCCAGAAAAAATGGAAACTCAATTCATTTGACATAAAATCAGCTTTTCTACATGGGACTCCATTAGATTGTGATGTTTTCATTCGTCCTCCACCCAAGACTAACTCTGTGGGGAAGCATTTAGTCAGGTCAGGTCAGGTCGGGGAGCATGCGCTGATGCAGCACGTTGCCACACCCACCACATGACGAAACACCTCGGGATCCCGGTTGGCAACCCCCCAGGCAGACATACCATCCTACCCCACCCTCCGAAGATCGCCATCCATCTGCTGCAGCCAGGTGTTACGTGGGCGTCCCCTTGGCATGGTCCAGCCGCTTGGGTCCTCAGGGAAACATGCCACATGGCCGTAGTGCTGTAAATGATGCTCCCTCACAATGCAGGTAATGTGCCTCCTTCAGGACTCCCCTTGCAACTGCTCGTCCGACAGAAAGTTAAACCAGCGGTACCCAAGGATTCTGCGAAGAGACACAGTACCAAAGGAGTCCAGTCTTCGTCTCATCGCACTCATCGCATCGTTCGTGTCTCACAGCCATACAGCAAAATAGGGAGCACCAGGACTCTGAAGACTTGGACCTTCGTCCTCTTGCAAAGATATCGGGAGCGCCACACACCACTTTCCAGCGACCTCATGCCCCCTCATGCTCTCCCAATCCATCTCCTGACTTCATGGGAAGAGTCACCAGAGACATGAATGTCACTGCCCAGGTAGGTGAACCTCTTGACAAGGTCGACACTCTCCCCGCAGACAGACACACTATTGATGGCTGTGTCTAAGAAGTCAATAAAGGCCTGAAGCTTGGTTTTTATCCAGGACACTTGCAATCCCAGACACTAAGACTCCTCATTCAGTCTCTCAAGAGCCCCAATCAGAGCCTCCATTGACTCAGCGAAGATCACAGCATCGTCAGCAAAGTCAAGATCAATGAATCTTTCTTCACCAACAGATGCCCCACAACTGCCGGACCCAATGACCCTGCCCAACACCCAGTCCATGCAAGCATTGAACAGAGTAGAAGCAAGAACACACCCCTGGCGAACACCAGAATCAACTGAGAAAAACGCAGAGGTTCTTCCTCCACTCTGCAGAGCACTCACAGTACCAGTGTATAGGCTGACCATGACATCCAGCAGCTTCGGGAGGATCCCGCAAAGTCTCAGGATGTCCCACGTGGCCACTTGATCAATCATATTACGAAAATCGACAATGGCTGCAAAGAACCTCTGCCGATATTCACGCTTGAGCTCAATGAGAACCCTCAGTGCCAAGATACGATCGATGGTAGACTTCTTAGGTGTAAAACCAGACTGCTCAGGTGGTTGGGAGGCGAGCAACTGGTCACGGATCCTGTTAAGGATGACCCTTGTAAGAACCTTACCTGGCACCGAGAGCAGTGTTATCCCCCTGTAATGGCCACAATCCAGGTGGTCACCCTTCCCTTTCCAGATAGGGACAACAAGTCCCATTTTCCAGTCAGTTGGGATGACACCTATCTCCCAAATGAAAGCAAAGATTGTCTGCAATGCCAACAGGACAGCCTTACCACCAGCCTGGAGAAGTTCACCCTGGATACCACAGATCACTGCAGCCTTCCCTACCCCCAGCTGATTCACCTCCTATGCAATCTCCATGAGATTGGATGGTTCACAGCTGATTGGAGGATCAGCCTCAAGAACCGTGGACTCAGAGATGTCCACCATCCTAGCCAGAGGATCAGCTTTAAACAACTGCTCAAAGTAGCCGGCCCAGTGAGTCACATCTGCTGGGTCATCCGTAAGGACCGTTCCATCACCTGCCCTCACTGCAAGTGTCTGAGGAATAGATTCAGATGTACGTAATGCTTCGATTCCTCTGTAAGCAGGATGTGGGTCACTGGACCACAGATGGTGTGTCACCTGCTCACAGATTCGCCTAACAAACACCTCCTTATCTGCCCTCAGAGCTCTCACAGCCGTCCTCCTCAGTTCCCAGTACAGACTGGAGTTGCCACCAAGTCGTGCACTGTGACTCCTCTCGATAATATCCAGAGTGCCCTGTGAGATGAAACACCTCCTTCTGGGAACACCGACAACACCTACACAACCCTCAGCAACCTTCAGGGTCTTTTCACGGAAGGTCTCCCACATTATATTGGAGTCAGTAGTCACACCCTAGTTCCTCACACAAACTACGTGCAAACTCACCAGAAACAGCTTGATCTTGGAGTCTGGCCAAGTCCAGCCTCCTTCTCTTAGTAGGTGGTAGCCTACTGGATCTAAGCTGAATCTTCAGAGTAGCAACAACAAGTTTATGGTCAGAATTCACAAACTGGGCACTTCTGTAGACCCTGGAGTTCTGCAGGAGCCTCCAGCGACTGCCCATGAGGATGTGATCGATCTCCTTCACCACACCAACAGTATTGGAATACCAAGTCCAACAATGCAGCTCAGGGCGTTGGAACCAGGATCCAGCGACACGCAGTCCCTGACATTTCGCAAAGTCGAGGAGCATGGAGCCACTTTCACCCCGGTCGCCAGACCCATGGGGACCGACACAATTCTCATAGCCAGCCCTGTCAGTGCCAGTGGTCGCACTGAAGTCACCCATGACCAGAGGACTGTCATCTTGTGGGTACCCATCAATCACTGAGCGAAGTTGCGAGTAAAATGTCTCCCTCAACAAGACATCATTCAGCACGGTTGGAGCATACACTGAGACAACAGACAAGGCACCCAGGGAGTGCCTTAGCCTGAGTCTCATAATATGCTCGTTGAACGGGGTAACATCAGCCACCATCGGGAGCAGCTGATCTGCCACAGCAACAGCTATTCCCTGAGTATGGCAGCCATCAGAGCGACCAGACCAAAAGTAGGTGTACCCACCTACAAAGATCTGGCCACTCCCCGGTCTGTGTACCTCTGAGAGCACCGCCACTGAAATGCGGAGTATACGAAGCTCCCCCGAAAGCAGGGGACGATGGTCATCTTGCCGGAGAGACAAGACGTTTCATGTGCCTACCCGGATGGGCTGCCTCAAGCTGGGACCCAAGTGCCATGCAGCGGGCAATGCCTTGGCACCACACCAGCTCTGATCCCCAACCGGCCTGACCCTAATGGCTCTCTGACGGTTTTGGCTCTTCCAGGGATGTGGTTCCCAAAGACTTTCCCCCATCCCCTTCATGGTGTGTGCAGCCTTCCTATGGGAGGCTGCAGCAGAGCTACTCCCACGGAGAGCAGAAGGGTGTCATGACTGTTTAAATCGGGCTGACATGAGGTGTTTTTCAGTGGCTGGAGTGCTAATCCTGCCACTAACCCCCAAAATTTTTTTCCCTGCAAGTTCAAGGGCCGCTCGCAGGGCCGGATGCAGTTTAACATCATACCCAGGAAGCATTTGTAAGCTTAAAAAAAGTGTGTATGGACTTCCAGTTGCTTCATTGCCTTGGTATATAAGAGTGTGGGCATTGTATATAAAACAGGGGGCAGAGTGTGTCAGGTACATCCAGCTGTATTTTACTGGTTGGATCAGGAAGGCAATGTCAATGGGCTACTTGGATGTCACATGGATGATTTCATTTGGGGAGGCACAACTGACTTTGCTTGTTACATAGGCATGGAAATTTCCACGGACAATTAAGCTGTCTTTATACAACAAGGAAGATATGCTAAGAGTCTGTCTTCCATCCACATTGATTCAACCTGAGCTTTACAGCGTGATCCTATTCTTACTAAATCTGAAGTAGATCAGCTTAGATCTAAGGTTAGTCAACTTCTCTGGATAGTGAGACCGAGTCGCCCTGATGTCATGTTTGATGTCTGTTACCTAGCTTAACAATGAAACGTCACGGTAAAAAATTTGCTTGAAGCAAATAAATTGTGAGAAAATTGAAAGCTGACCATGTGAAGCTGACGTTTCAGTTTTTCGGAAAACCAAATAAACTGAAGCTTGTTCTTTTCAGTGATGCATCACTGGGTAACTTACCAGACTGAGGTGCACAAGGTATGCACTTCATCATGCTCATGGGACAGGATGGAAAGTTCTCACCACTGCGGTGGCAGTCAAAGAGAATTAGGACAGTTGTCCACAGTAGCCTGGCTAGAGAAAGTCTTGCATTGGCAGATATGATTGATAATGCAATATTTCTTTCTACACTGTATTCAGAGCTCATCACCGGTGACGTGGATGGACTGAGGCTACCCATAACCTGCATCACAGACAATCATTCACTAACCGATGCTCTCAGATATACAAAATCTGTTACTGAAAAACAATTGCGACTAGAGATAAATAATATCCAGGAACTGATCGAAAGTGAAAAGATCCAGAGTGTGACATGGACACCAAC
>JAAGVU020000530.1:0-11400 GCA_011763525.2 Mormyrus iriodes | reverse complement strand
AAGATGATTCAGCTGCGGGATCGGGGTGCCACCAGTGCAGAGCTTGCTCAGGAATGGCAGCAGGCAGGTGTGAGTGCATCTGCACACACAGTGAGGAGAAGACTTTTAGAGGATGGCCTGGTGTCAAGAAGGGCAGCAAAGAAACCACTTCTCTCCAAGAAAAACATTCTGTAAAAGGTACAGGAATTGGACTGCTGAGGACTACGGTAAAGTCATTTTCTCTGAAGCCCCTTTCTGATTGTTTGGGGCATCTGTGTTGTGTATGTTCACTACAACTCCCAGGATTCAAAGCGTCAGGAGGGAGTTATAAAAAGGGCAAGGCCCCTCTCTACAAGTGGAGTCTCTGGAAGTGTGTGATTTTGTGGTATGATTTAAAAAGTTTGGTTCCTAACAGCACCACTTGGTCTCCGTCTATCTTGCTCTTTTAATAGTATGCGATCTGTGTGTTACTCAACGGACACAACAATCTGGAAAAATGATTGTCCAGAGAAGAAAAGGTGAGCGCTACCATCAGTCCTGTGTCATGCCAACAGTAAAGCATCCTAAGACCATTCATGTGGGGGGCTGCTTCTCATCCAAGGGAGTGGGCTCACTCACAATTTTACCTAAGAACACTGCCATGAATAAAGAATGGTACCGAAACATCCTCTGACAGCAACTTCTCCCTACCATCCAAGAACAGTTTGGTGAAGAACAATGCCTTTTCCAGCATGATGGAGCACCGTGCCATAAGGCCAAAGTGATAAGTGGCTTGGGGAACAAAACACTGAAATTTTGGGTCCATGGCCAGGAAACTCCCCAGACCAGATCCAATTGATGTGGTCAATCCTCAAGAGGTGGGTGGACAAACAAAAACCCCCAAATTCTGACAAACTCCAAGCATTGATTATGAAATAATGGGTTGCCATCAGTCAGGTTTTGGCCCACAAGTTGATTGACAGCATCCCAGGGCGAATTGCAGAGGTCTTGAAAAAGAAGGGCCAACACTGCAAATATTGACTCTTTGCATAAACTTGATGTAATGATCAATAAAAGCCTTTGAAACTTATGAAATGCTTGTAATTATACTTCAACACACCACAAAAACAACTGACAAAAAGATCTAAAAACACTGAAGCAGCCGGACTGTACATTTTTTTTTATTATTGTATAATCACGTAATTGCCCCTTGCATAATGCAATGCCCCATATAACTAGTAGTATGTACTAAATTACTCTTTTGACTTTATTTGCTTTACTGCTAAGTGCAGTTGAATTAAAACGGCTAATTTGAAAAAAAAAATGCATATGCATAATATGTGTATTATTATATAATATTCATATAATGAAATAACTAAGGTCACACTTATACTGTCATGCCCAGAGGGGTAGGGAGCACACAGCAGCAGGAAATTGGCTCTCTGCCCCTCCTACAATACAAAAAGGAAGCAAACTCCACCAGCACCTTGTAGTGTATTGTTGCGTAATGTGCCTTACTGAGCACTCCAATAACCTTGTCTTTTGCCTTGTCCGCCTAGTCCTGACCCTACCTGTTACATTTGCATTATACATTTACGGCATTTGGCAGACACTCTTATCCAGAGTGATGTACAACAGTGCTCAGTAGTCCTCGACTATTCTTCAATCTTCAAGGAAGTTGCTGCTAGCTTGGTTACGCACCTAAAAACTGTGTTGAAGAAAGAACATTAGTGTAGAGATAAGAGAGTGTGTTAGTAGTTTTTTTATGTAATATAAACATAACATTTATATATAAGATGGTTAGCATCCAAGGTGTTCCTTGAAGAGGTGGGTCTTCAGACGGCGTTTGAAGACAGGAAGGGACTCCGCCATTCCGATGGCAAGAGGAAGTTCATTCCACCACTGGGGAGCCAACACTGAAAAGAGTCTCAATGTACATTTTCCTATCAGTAATGGTTGCTCGAGTCGAGCAGTGCTTGTCACTCTAAGAGGACGAGAAGTGACACGATACTTGATTAGTGCTGATAGGTAAGGAGGAGTACTTCCGTTTTTGGCTTTGAAGGTGAGTGTTAAGGTTTTGAACCTAATGCAGGCGGCCACAGGTCCCGAAGTAAAGGTGTGGTATATGAGATCCTAGGGACATTGTAGACAAGTCGTGCCACTGCATTCTGTATCAGTTGAACTGGTTTAATTGCTTTTAGTGGAAGTCCAGCCAGTAAGGAATTGCAATAGTCCAACTTGGACATGAACAGTTATTGGACAAGTAACTGAGTGACATCTGTGGTGAGAAAGGGACGAATCCTTCTAATGTTGTGCAGAAGATATCTACAAGACCTGGAAAGGTTGCTAATGTGAGAGGAGAATGAGAGTTCATTATCCAAAGTGACACAAAGATTTCTTGCCTTCTTTAAGGGGACAATAAGAAAGCTCTTAAGAGTTGTGAGGTCGTGAGTTGGAGACAGATTCCTGTTGATGTACAGAAGCTCAGTCTTACTGGGATTCAACTTCAGGTGGTAGAATGTCATCCAAGAAGAGATGTCAGCCAGGCAGTCACAGATGCGGTTTGAAACTTGGAGGTCATCAGTGTCACGACCGTGGGTTTGGTGGCGAGGCATGACGCAGGCTCGGAGGCAATGCTCTAATGCAGAGGCTTTATTGGCGTGCAGACAGCAACAGGGCATAACATTAATGACACGACAGGGAAGCACAGGACTGGGGAAACTCTTATACACAGGAACATAGAGGAATAAATGAGAGGCACCTGTGACTGGTTAACAATAGGCCAGGAACACAAGGAAATGACAATGAGCTACAGGCGTGGCTGATTAGCAGCCCCGCCTGCGGGAAACACAAGGAATACACTAGTAGGACCCTCCCCCAAAGGTGCACACTCCGGGTGCGCTACCCAGACCAAGAGGGAGCCAAGGACAGGACGGGCACACTGGGTCCAGACACAGGACGAGGACAAGGACGCCAGACCGGGGCAGGATGGCAGACATGGGGCGAAGGACCTGGGGAGAAAACGGGAACAGAGAGGGACCACCAAGGCACAAACCAAAACCATGGACCGGACAGGACAAGACTGGGGCAGGACCAGGGGTCATGGGGACAGAACACTGAGAACACAGGAGGGGACACGACCGACAAAGGATAAAGGGGACCAGGGGGAAACAGATCAAGGGCAAGAAACGGAGACAGGGGAACAAGACCAAGGACAAAATGGGCTGGACGGGAACGCGGAGGACACCAGGAGGGGACATCAGCGGGGAGCAGAGAGACCAACGAACGGGGCCAGACAATCCAACAAGGGAGGAATGACGATGGAGGACAGGACACCCGGACAGGGATGCGGAACAAATGGAGGAAACAGTGAGGGGGCCTGAGGGGGAACCCCGAGAACGCACCCGGGGACCGGAGGGACTTGCAGTGGAGTACAGGGAATGGAGACAGGGACCGGAGGGACCGGGAAAGGAGCACATGTAGGGACCGGAGGGACCGGGAAAGGAGCATGGGCAGGGAACGGAGGGACCTGGACGGGAGCCCGGGCAGGGGTCTGGCACCGGCCCTGAAGAGGGCCGGGAACCGGAGGCAGGGACCAGAAGGGAGGAGGGACACTTGGGGGCCGAGGGATGGAAGGCACTCGCTGGGGAAGCAGGTGCCGGTGCCCAGAAGGAAGGAGCTAGCTGGGAACAGTGCAGGGAGCTGAGGAGACTGGAGGGCACAGACGGGAGGGCGACGAGGAGACTGGAGGGCACAGACGGGAGGGCGACGAGGAGACTGGAGGGCACGGACGGAAGGGCGACGAGGAGACTGGAGGGCACGGACGGAAGGGGGTGACGCGGAGACCACGGGACAGGGACTGGAGCAAGGGGGTGACGCAGAGACCACAGGACAGGGACTGGAGCAAGGGGGCGACGCGGAGACCTCGGGACTGGAGCGGGAGCCAGGGGACGACGCGGAGGTCAAAGGCACTGAGCCAGGGGGCGACATGGAGGCAAAACCTGGGCGAACACGGCCCCGTGCATGCCCCCGCTTTCCCCTACGGGAAACTGAGCACCTGCTGAAGGCTCAGCCGGACCGCCCAGGGCGTCCCCCCCTTTGGAACCCCTGGGAACCACGGGAGCCAAAAACGTGGGCCACTGGTCCCAGGGGTCCCACTCCAACTCCTCGAGGGGGCCATCCTCCTGGCCGAGCTCCCCCCAACAGGAGAGGAGATCGGGGCCCCGGACGGCCACGGGGGACTCGGCAGGGGCCCCTGCGCAGGGCTCGGGGGCTGCGGCAGCAACAGGTTCCCATGCACAGGGCTCTGGCAGGGGCTGTCCAGCCGACGGTGGGGAGCCGGCCGGAGAGAGCCGTCCAGGCGACGGCTGGTGAGGCGGCAGATGGGACGGCTCGACGGGACCCTCGGGCGGCAGCTGAGGCGGTGGCTCGTCGGGGCCCTCGGGCAGCAGCCGAGGCGATGGCTCGACGGAGCCCTCAGGCAGCAGGAGAGCCGGCGGCTCGACGGGGCCCGAGGGGCGGCAGGAGAGGTGGCGGCAGCAGGTTCCCCTGCACGGGGCTCGGGGGCTGCAGCGGCAAACTGGCCGCCATACTTCGGGCGGTAACAAGCTGCCTCACCCTCTCCTGGAGTGCAGCCAGCTTCCCCGACAGGGAGCCAGGAGTCACTGCCGCGAAGTTCCTGGCCAGACTCTGGCACCTCGCTCGGAGGTTGGGGTTGCCCTGGACCTCGGGGCTGTTCCGTAACATCCAGAACAGCCCCTGGAGGACAAAGAGTTGCCGGGGAAGGACGGCGTCATCATGGAGGGGGGCTCCCGCCGCCCCCTCGGAACCCCACAAGCCCTGCTCATCCTTGTCCGACAGCGAACGGACTCAGAGACCAGCCCCCTCCTCTCGAAGGTAAGGACCCCCGCGGAGGGGGTACTGGTTATGGAGGCAGCCAGCCAGCTCAGACCGGGATCCGTTGTCTCCCGGTTTTCCGGGAGAGGCCACCAGCCGATGGGGTCCATCTCCCTCGACCCTGCCGTGGATTCCACCGGATAGGGATCGAGGGAAAGGATTCCCAGCGACAACGGCGGCGGGGAGTCCAGGGCTCGGTTGTGGTGTGTTCGGGTCATTCTGTCACGACCGCGAGTTCGGTGGCGAGGCATGACGCAGGCTCGGAGGCAATGCTCTGATGCAGAGGCTTTATTAGCGTGCAGACAGCAACAGGGCATAACATTAATGACCCGACAGGGAAGCACAGGACTGGGGGACTCTTATACACAAGAACATAGAGGAATAAACGAGGGGCAGCTGTGACTGGTTAACAATAGGGCACAAGGAAATGACAATGAGCTACAGGCATGGCTGATTAGCAGCCCTACCTGCGGGAAACACAAGGAATACATTAGTAGGGCAGGGCTGGATGTGACAATCAGATGGAAACGAGAGAATGAGTTGGGTGTTGTCTGCATAACAGTGGTAGGAGACGCCATATGAGGTTATAAACTTTCAAAAGTCTCAAGCAGGATCAGATGGTTGACTGTATTGAATGCTGCAGACAGGTCCAGAAGAATTAGGACTGAAGACAGGTTGGCAGAATGAGCTGCATGAAGTTTTTCGGAGACTGCTAGAAGTGCAGTTTCAGTAGAATGTGCAGCTTTGAATCCGGACTGGTGGGGATCTTGGAATCTTAGACAAAAAGATATTAAGTTGATTGTAGACTGCTCATTCCAGGAAGAAGAGAACTGACAGTAGAACTGTAGTTGTTGACATCTGAGCTAACAAGGGAGGGTTTCTTTGGAATGGGTGTGACAATGGCTGACTTGAAGACAGTTGGAACATAGTCCGTCAATAATGAACCATTGATTATGTATGTGATGTAAGGGAGAATATCTGGTGAAATGGTCTGCAGTATGCTTGAAGGGATCGGGTCAAGCGGACATGTGGTGGGGTTGCAGCAAGATCTGAGACACATCCTCAGGGGAAAGTAGTTAGAAGTCATGAAGCTGGGCTGCTGCAACTGGTCTCAAGGAAGTGGACGGCTTGTCTGTCTGAGGGAAAGAGCTTCTAATAGCATCAATCTTTCCCTCGAAGAATGTGGCAAAGTCCTTTGGTGTGAGAGCTGGAGATGCGGGCAGAGATGGTGGTTTGAGCAGTGAAGAAAAAGCGACAAAAAGTTTGCGGGGATTTGACGCAGATTCTTTAAACTTGCATCTGTGGAAGGAAGATTTTGCTGATCTTTCCTTGCTTGTGCCTGTCCTGACCCAGCCTGTTCCTACCCCCGCCCGCCTTCCCTGATCCTACCTGTTCCTGTTCCTGCCCTGCCTGTTCTTGCCTTGCTTTTGCCTGCCCTGCCTGCCCTTACCCAGCCTGTTTCTGCCCTGATCCTACCTGTTCCTGCCCTGGCCTGCTCGGTTTGTCTGGTGTTCCTGCTCCTTGTCTCATACTCCTTTGTTGGACAGATTCCCCTCAGCTTCGGACATTCCTGGATCTACCCTCCTGACTACAGCTTTGGCAAAATGGTTTGGATTTGGTTGTTCAGGCTTCTAAAGAAAACCTCTGGTCTCTTGCTCTTTGGGGTCTCCTCTTGTTCCTGGCCTCCTGCCGTGACATATATAATCTTTATTTGTTGTATCCTTGTATAAAGAATTATTTGTTTAAATGTTTATTAAATTCAGTTAGCAGAGCACGCCACATATTTTCCTAAACATTGTTGATTCATTTAACTCACCAAGGTCATATTGTCCTGAGTATTTTATTGAAGAAGAAAAAAATCTGATGTTATTTTAAAGATATATCTTTTCCATGAGTAGTAAAAAAAACTTTTAACATTCAAAAGGCACTTTTGAGAGTCAATCTACTATTTTTCAATCTGTCATATTCTTAGCTTTATTAAATTCAGTTAGTGGAGCATGCCACATGCTACTGTTTTGGCAGGTGTACACTACCAGTCAAAAGTTTGGACACACCTACCCATAGAAAGGTTTATTTCTATTATTTTCAACATTTTAGAATAATTATAAAAACATCCAAACTATAAAATAACATAAATGGAATTATGTACCAAAACAGTATTAAACAAAAAAAAATAATTGTTGGGGGTGGGGGCGTTTCGGTGGGTTGGGACTCACAGAAACTCACAGCCGGATCAAACGCCTTGGCCAACAGATTGATCCCACTCTTGGGCATTTAAGCAAGGCCCTTAACCCCATTTATTCGATGGAATGGCTGACCCTAAAGTCTCCTCTACACCAGTTTCATGAGCTAGTCTCCTTGGATGCTTTTCCAGCTGTCCTGAAGGCGGTCCCACATATGCTGAGCATGCATTGGCTGCTTTTCCACCACTCTCTGGTCAAGCTCTTCCAAAACTATTTCTGTGTCTTTAGGTCAGGTGGCCAGGGCGTGCGATGCAACACTATCATAACCTTTGTAGGTGGCCTGGTGTGTCCAAACTTTTGACTGGTAGTGTATATCATGGATAAGCACTGAAGTGGCGGTGAAGAAAGGAACAGCTTAGCAACCACAGCAAAGAGAAGATATTCTGGATAAACAAGGTAAAATGACGTCAGTGGTGAGGTGCCACTTTTTGTAGTTTACAGTCCAACACATTTATTAAACATGAGGATAGGCTGAATGTATACACATTAATAACTTTTGGGTGTCACAATGTGTCTCATTTTAGGCATACTACTAATATGCTTATAAAATTGTGAACGTAAGTAAATGCCCATACAGTAACAAAAAAATTGGTACAACATATTTTTATCCCTGTCATCTAAAGTCCTGTAATCACACCACATTTGTCGGCACTGATTTGTTTCTGTTGACACAACAAGTTATTTGACACACTATTGGTAGATAACATGTTCAGTTTGGCTGTACTTTATTTTGAGTAAATTTAATCTTTTTTTTCTTATGGATACATATGGATGTGAAATTCATGTCAAAGCCCACTGCCTGCTTACTACATCTATGATCTCATCGAAATAACCAAAGTTGGATTATTGCCGGGCACTTCAGTGTTTCATGCTTTTTGCTGGTTTGCATGTGTGTCAGTCCTGTGATTAGCCACAGAGACTAGGAGTCTGGCTGTAGATTACCCACTCAAATTGCTTTGAGATGTCCATTAGTAATGTGATTTCAAACGAAATGATAAACTAGTGATCCTTCTCAGTCAACTGCTGTTCATTTTGTTTGGGTAATTAATTATAATTAACTTAATTCATTTAGTTATTCATTTTGTTTTCAGTGTCACATTTAGTTAAATTTTTGTGAATACATAACCTGTAATTTTCAACTACTCATAATGTTTTTTTAAACTTGACTCTCTGTAATAATAATGATAAAGGAATTTGTCTGTGGAAAAAAAAAATCCCCAGTGCTCAGTGTTATAGTATTATTCTAAAAAAAATTGCTAGATGGAGGCATACATGGGATAAAAATAATTTCAGAAAAGTAATTCTGCTTGTACTATCTTGCAGGTACCAGTAGTGTTTTTGTTGGAAACAGTCTATACATCACAAAATTAAATTATGCCATCAAGCAAATACTAAAAGATGGGTTATTCTCATGAACTTTTCATCAAACAGGTAGACAGAAATCAAAGAACACAAAACTAGAAGTGATAAAAAAAATAATCTAATTAATTACATGTTCTGTCATTAATTAATCTAAATCAAACGCATACATAAATTTTTGCTGTGAAAGTATTTAAAAATATTTCAATTCAAATGAATTTTGGCAGATGAGTGCATCATTGAGCAATCAACATTATAGACTTTAAAGTTCCGTATTACTTTTATTTCTTAACATTATATTCACTGTTCATGTGCAATAATGGTCATAACAACCAAAAATATGAGCTAATATGCTGAGAAACGGCACGGGGTCAAAGGGCGCCATCATGCCAAATATCTTCCGCCTGTGACGTTTCGCTCAGCTGTTTGGCCGATGATGCAGTTTCAAGGAGCCCTGGTAGTTTTAAGTTCACCTTTACCGCAGTAGTAAGTTTGCATCAATGAACTACGTTTATTAATGTTTTTTTTAAAGTGTATTTTTATGAATTATGAAGAACTCGTTTCAAGTTTCGAAAGTTTCAAGTTCTCTCTCAAAGTAAAATGCCTCATATTGTAGATTTATCAAGGTAATAATTATGCAAATAAAGCCGGTTTCAGTTAAAAAATGTTTGAGTTTTAAATGGCGTAACATTAAGGAATGGTTGCCTAAAGTAAGGCATCTCTTTCTGTGTAGGTTATACTACTGTTGTATAATGTCTGCAACTTTCTAAATTTCTCTGAGATGATGCCAAATATTAATTGAAAGGGTTAAGATAAACACACGCTACTCTGATGTCTATCTTGTTCATTGCTGTTACCTCTGTTTTCATGACACGGTACTTTTACAGGTATTGGGATTACTGGTTTACTGTTGATCGGTCGATTACGCTGTTCATGTTATTTGTAATATCTTGTTACATGTTATTTATACCACTCGTATGTATAATCAGTCATGCACTTCTATGTGGTTAGCTGAAATGCAGCCTTGCAGCATACCCTAAGTTCATTACAACCATATGACCATAACATTTTTCCCCTTCATATTCATGTGGCTTTGGATAAAAATGTCTTCCTTTTCAATAAATACAATTTATGTATATTTCATATATTATTCAGCCTCAATGTAAGTAACAAAGGGGAGTCATTTTACACTCACACAGACAAAAACAAAGAGTTTTATTTGCCAAGTTCAGCATGTGAGAAATACACAGTTAAAACCAGCTAAGATGTTTCTGTGACTAATGTAAACTCACTGTGTGTAGGGTAAGTGCAGCATTATGCATAGGACATATGGACTCATACTGAAAATCCCTATATTTGCATATATTATGTGACTTATTATTCTACAGTAATGTTGATGCCTTCGAAACACATGCACACACGCATAGACATACTGTATATGTAGAGATACAGAAAATATAAATACACACATATACTTATATATATTTTATATATGAATCTGCTTATGGATGTGGCTGCAACTGGAGTGTGACTTTTGTAAAAATTTCTGTAAAAATTTTATGTCTATTGTTGCAAACATTATATACATACCATGATAGAGACTTGCATGCATAAAAGGGCTTTTTTGGGAAAATATCAGTTCAGGAAATACATTACTGAGGAAATTGCGGTTGCTTTTACTTCTGTTCTATACTATTAAGCATAGACATCACAAGGAAAAGAAACTTTTATTTATAATAATTTATACAGCACACAATGATTAAATATATATAAAAAAAGAACTATAGTACAGAATAACCCAATAATGCTATTGGGCAAAATGGCCATGCAAATGTAATGGAGAGTGATGAGCTGGAAACTAGAGATATATTCTTTTGCAATATTTTTCAGGCTTGAACTAGTTGGTTGAGGCTGGTTGGTTTTCACCCAAAAATTCCAAAAGGTATGTTTGTCACCAAAAAAACACCATACCCATGGTGACGCATGATGGTGGCAGCATCATGCTTTGGGGTTGTTTTTCTTCAGCTGGAACTGGGGCTTTAGTTAAGGTGGAGGTAATTATTAACATTTACAAATGCCAGTCAATATGGGCCAAAACCTTCAGATGTCTGCTAGAAAGCTGAAGGTGAAGAGGAATTTCACCTTTCAGCACGACAATGACCCCAAGCATACATCCAAATCAACAAAAGAATGACTTCACCAGAAGGAAATGGAATGGCCCAGCCAGAGCCTAGACCTAAATCCAATAGAAAATCTGTGGGGTGACCCGAAGAGGGCTGTGCACTGGAGATGCCCTCACAGTCTGACAGATTTGGAGAGCTTTTGCTACGAAGAGTGGGCAAATATTGCCCAGTCAAGATGTGGCATGCTGATAGACTTCTACCCAAGAAGACTAAATGCTGTAATTTAATCAAAAGGTGCTTCAACAAACTATTAGTTTAAGGGGGTGAATACTTATGCAACCAGCTTATTGAATGTTTTTTAGATTTTATTTCCCCCCCCAACAGATTTGTTTGTTATTCAATCGAATTGTACAGGTTACAGGTCATATTAAAGATGGGAAAAGTTTTGAATTGATTTCATGTGGTGTAATTTTTTTACATCACAAAAACCTGGTATTTCATCAGGGGGTGAATACTTTCACAAGGCACTGTATGTGTGTGTGTATATATATATAAGGCACAGATATATACTTTCACAAGGCAGTGTATGTGTATGTATATATATGTCATGACCACGGGGCTGACGGCGAGGCATGATGCAGGCAGGGAGGGAACAATCCAAGGAAACCAGGCTTAGAATCACCCCGTGGGGGGGATTTTATTTAGGCAAGGCAACAGCATAGAGGCAGACATACTACAGCATAGCATAACATCAATGACCCAACAGGGGAGCACAGGACTGGGGAAACTCTTATACACAGGAACACATAGGAATGAACGAG
>JAAGVU020000529.1:0-11404 GCA_011763525.2 Mormyrus iriodes | reverse complement strand
AGGTTAGAGGAGAGTGGTTTCTGTGGTGAGAGTTACTCCCTTTGGCATCTACTTTGGGCCTTAAGACTTAGCAGGCCGTTAACATGCACACAAAGCTATATAACACACTAGAGGAAAGGGAAAAACTGGAAAAGAATAGTAGGGCCCCTTTGATGTATTTTGGTACATCTTTTATCTCAAGCAGTTACTCTATACGTTACAGTAACAGTTTACTTGAGGGGACACAAATCATGTAGTAATACACAATTAATTATCCATTAACTACGTCATTGATGAATTATGATGGTTTGTGTATTCCATGCAGGAACTATTAGTTAATTATTAACTGATTAGTTAACTGTTAACTAATATACTTCCTGAATGGAATACATGAACCATCATGATCGATTAATGATGAATAACCATGGGATCAGTACCTAACATTTAATAACGGATTCATTAATTAATGCATTAAATAAGCACGTACTACATTATTTGAATCCCCTCAAAGTGTTACCTTTGTTATTATGTATGTTAATTCTGAAAAAACCTTTGTGAAATGCTATAGGAACTACTAAAGGAACAAGTAATGAGTAACACAAGTGAAATAGTGATCTCATGTTTGTTCATCATTAACGAATCGTTATGCATCATTCATCTACTATATATATATATCTTGATTTGTACTTCAGTAGTAACTGAGTTACTACTAAGTATTTGTACCCCCTCAAGTAAAGTGTTACCAGTATGTCTGTCTGTACTTCTTGTTATTGATTTGTCTCTGTGTGTGAGATAAAGAAGCTGGAAAAAATGTCTTTTTCTAACTTTACCTACTTTGCTTGTTTTTGCTTTGCAGCTGCTTCTGGGGGTGGCACGGGGCTTGGTGGGTAGTGCTGTCACCGCATGACTGGGTGTGGGTTCAGATCCAACCCTGTGTGTGGAATTTGCATGTTCTCTCTGTGTGGTGTTTGGATTTCCTCTGAGTGCACTGAATTCCTCCTGTTGTCCTGAAGAAATTTAGTTATCCTACTTGGTCTTACTAAATTGCCCCAAGTGCAATTTTGCATGTGGTTTGTGTTGGACCAGTCCAGGATTAGAATGTGGGTGGTTCTTAGGTTAGAAGATTGTTGTCATAAGTATAAAATCATCAAAAAGTTAGGAACTCAACTGAAGAGCAAATTTTCCCACAGACTGAATGAAAAATCATTCAGTCTGTGGGATACGTTTCTGTGGCCTTAGTGAGATTCAGAAATGTAACTAAAGTTCATCAAATGAGGACTGAGTGAGTTTTGGTTCCCAGTACTGTTCCATTTGATGAGGAAGCCTGACTTCAGGTCATTAGCAGTCCCGTCAAAAAAACAACAAAAAATGGACTGAGTGAGTTTTGGAAATTTGCTTTTCAATTGTGTATGCTGGTGTGTGAGCACCTATAGAACTAACCCGTTACTGTGTGTGAGTAGCGTTAGCGTCATTTGGTAACACGTTAGTGTGTGTGAGCAGGCCTATCTGTGCTGAGCATTAGCGTCAGTAGGTAACCCATTAGTGTGTGTGCTGAGTTTTAGTGTTAGTAGGTAACCCATTAGTGTGTGTGAGCGAGCCTGTCTGTGCTGAGCATTAGTGTCAGTAGGTAACCCGTTAGTGTATGTGTGGCTGACTCTGGTCCTTTCCCCTCCCTCACAGCTTTCTGAGGCCATGAGTAGCTGTCCATCAGTGAACAACTCCTGGACAAGCCAAAGGACTCAACCATCTCCTGGGATGATGTGGCCTGGAGAGCCAAGCCAACCATGCTGGCCAGGAGGACAACCAGCCCAGCCAAGTCCTCCATATTTTCCTGGGCAACCAACCTCACCTACTGCCCCCAACTGGCCTGGAAACCCAGGACAATCAATTGGTCAACCAGGCCAAGTGCTTTGCCCAGAGCAGCCAAACCCACCTGTTACACCTGGCTGGCAAGGACAGTCCAGCTGGCCCACTCAGCCAGCCATACCCCCCCTGCATCCCGGCCAGCCCGGATGGCCTGGCCAGACCCCATCCACTCCATCCCAGCCCTGGCCCTGCCCGCCCATCACACCATTGGTGAGAAACCCTGCTCTTGGTCATATTGTCCTTCGGGCAGTGATTCACCATAGCACTTCACACAGCAAATAGTCCCTAGTAGGGCTGGGCTTGCAATGATTTGGCAGCAACATGAGGGCAAACTGGAAAGTTAGCATTAAATGCACACATGATTTATGCTCTTTTACCAGCAGCATCAGCAGCAGTGTATCCACATAAATATGATTTACATCACCTCTGGTCACGGTGTTATCAATGTATGTTATCGAGCATCTCCACGGTCTGTTATCCATTTCGAAATAATCACTCCTATACCCTGTAGCCTCCAGGATTATCAAGCCTATTATCAAATAATGTTAATAGGCATTTTTCTACATCAATATATTTAGGGTCAGATTTACTCATGGTTTGTGCCAGTGCAAACCCTCTTTTATGTTAAAATAGTATTGTCAGGATTAACTAAAGACGTGTAGAGAAAAGTTAATGATGGACAGGGGTTGACACAGTTAATTTTATATGCAATTCTCCATTCAAAGCACAAAATTTGGAGAAGGAGAATATTTGCTCTACTTTGTAAATCTGCCCTTTGTGTGATTTTGTGTGACATTTTAATGATTATGGCGACATTCAGATGAACCGTCTTTATTGTTACATTTTCTCATGTTTTCGTGTATTTGACACAATTTTATTTTGTCACGCTTAACTAGTCAATGTGTGAAGCACCAGTTAGATTTGCAGTTTTCTCTCTTTCTCTCACACAGGCAGTGCCATACCACATCGACCTCCCAAGAGGAGTGTACGACAGGATGCTAATCACCGTCCGCGGGCAGGTCAACCCCAATGCCAACAAGTGAGCACACACTCCTTCAGTGTGTGGAGAAGGGATGCTCACTATACTGACAGCTCATTAGAGATTAGAGGCTATTTGGCACATGCGCTCTGTTGCTGATGCTTATTATTATTATCTAACATAAGTATTATTATAATTATAACCTAAATACTTCACAGTACACAAACAGAATATCCTAAACAGCAGAACGAAATGGAATACTGAAAAAAATCTGCCACCCTACACATACCGGCAGGGACAGCTGACTCATTGATGGAGTTTGGTTTGACCTGATCACAGGTTACATCTTGCTTTTAACAAGCAAGCCGCTCTTTTGTTTTCATATAATGTTATCAGGCCCAGAAGGGGGGCAGCCAGTTGAACTTGGACCTCCAATTTAAATAAACAAACAAATAAACAAACAAATAAATAAATATCATATTAAGAAAATAATAATTATAACTAGTACCTGCAAGCAGGGACGGACGGGTCCAAAGCGTCAAAACAACATCCAGGGGTCAAAATTGTAGATAAAATCTGATTGAAAATGTAGTACTGACTCTCACTGGTGGGCCATGCATGTAAAAGTCATACAGTAGGAAATACTCCTGGGACAGGATGGAAATTGTCAAGTCTAGGCCTCACGGGTCAGCAGATATAGGCCAGAATGTAGAAACCTGCAATGTAGTGCCTGACCCCCACTGAATCTTTGGCTTGGGTCAGATGGTCTGAGTAGTGCGTAGAAATAGGCACCTTCCTGCCTAATGTGGTAAGTATAGATCTTACAGGTTAAGCTTTGTTCATGCTGGCTATATAAACTTAGACTGCCTTGTAAAATCAGAACAACACTGCTCTGGTTGCGTGGTGCTCCATATAACATCCCTACAATCAGGCTTTGCCCTTTTTGTAGACTGTCCATTTAGACATGAGAAGGCCTTAAAGCATTGAAAGGCATTTATGAAACAGAGCACTGACTCCACTTTTCAGCCAATTTACTGAAACATAGAAAATACTGCAGTCTGCATTGAATGGCATTTTTACATGGGACACAGACTCCACCTGCTGGCCAAATTATTCACACATGCAAAATAATGCATTGAGAACAGGGTGACATATAAATGAAGTCTGATACATTTCTAAGTGTTAAATGGCAGCAGAATGAAAGGCAATTAAAAATTTGTACTTTGATGAAAGGAAAGGTCACTATTCTTTTAAGGATTTAAGATCTATAAGGACATTTCAGCTGAATTAGCCAAGGTGCACCCACCATGGCTAAATTAGTTGAAATATCCTTATATCTGTTAAAGCCTTCAAATAATTGTGACCTACCCCTTCACCTGAGTTAATTTTTTTGATTGCCTTTCATGTTACTGCCATTTGACTCACAGAACATTATCAGACATCATTTATATATCATCCTGTTCTCAATGCATTATTTTGCATGTGTGAATAATTTGGCCAGCAGGTGGAGTCTGTGCTCCATGTAAAAAATGCCATTCAATACTTTAAGGCCATCTCTGCCTTGGGTGCCTTGGTTGCGCTTTGGGTGTCTTGAAAAGCGCTATATAAATGTAGTATTCATCTCATGTCTAAATGAAGTCTACATGAAGTCTGATAATTTTCTATGAGTCAAATGCCAATTAAATGAAAGGCAATTAAAAATATTTTAGGAATTCATATTAAGGAATAGGTAACAATTATTTAAAGTTTTTAACAGATATAAGGATATTTCAGCTGATTTAGCCAAGGTGGGCCTAAAAATAATTATACAAAAAGCTTTTTGTATAAGTCCGTTATGAAGATGTGTGCTGATTCACGTGCTTCCAGAATTGTCTAGCTGGATGGGCGATTTCAGTAGTAATTGTAATAAGTCTTTTATTGAGTTTTTAAACATCACTAGGAAATGCAAATGAATGTCATTGGACACTTCATATATTTTGATTTGCCCTGGGTCACAGATCTTCACCTAAAATGGATTTTGACCATTATTCCTGTGTTCGCACTCACACGAAATATTCAATAATGGAAAATGCTAGGACCAAGTTCTATATGTTGTTTGAATTGGCCTGACATACTGAATTGGCCAGGCAACAAATTTCAACTGTAGGATTGACAGTTCAGGAGAAATAGGCAGAAATGCAAAAGCTGTCGCTGTAGTGCCCCCGTCTGGCAGACTGGGGTGCCCTTACCAGTGTTGGCTTAGGGTCTGTAGCCAAATGGGTCATCCCATTTTGGTTTGGATAGGCCATTGTTAAACCTGTCAAATGGATGTCTGATATTGATTGGCTGGTGGTGGGCAGGGTTTTATGACTAATGACTTCTCTTGTACATGGCTGAGCTCAGGCTTGGCCATAGTACATATGTGCCAAATTTGACTTGGATTGGCCAAAGATGTTAGGAGATATTGGCAGTTTTTAGTTGTAGTGCCCCCCATTGGTGAAATGGGCCTCCCTTTATACTGTGTCCCCACAATGGGGCAGGGAGGTAGGATTTTAAATTTAGTTAAGGTAGGGCAAGGCACGGCCGAGTTATAGCCATCTGAGTAACATAGGCCCCATTCAGGTACAGTTTGGGCGTGGCTAATGGCCGTGGGGTAGCGAGATGTCAGACTTTTTTTAATTGGTCTTGATCAGCTCAGGAATATGATCTGTATGACACCCCACTTGTCTTATTTGGCCAGATGAGGCAGGACTTGTAGGCAAAAGTAGGTTTTGCAAATTATGCAAATTAGCAAACAATCTTAGTAGGCGGAGCTTGATAGTGTGATTGGCAGGTAGGTAGGGCATGGTGCCCTGCATAAGCAGAAAAAAAAGAATTTCAACTGTAGGACCAACGGGTCAGGAGATATTGACCTAAATCCATTGGGGGGCGCTACAGTCGGATGGTCTGAGTAGTGGGTAGGAAGCACTTCGTGCTTTGGACCCTTAATAATAATAATAATAACTTGGCGGATGGTATATGTAGAATTAACAGAACAGATAGCACCAGACTTTCGAATCCCAGCTGGGCCTATGCACTAGCATGACCAAGGATCCTCACAAGATAAAAACATAGTAAAGACAGCCTAGGATGGGTTGTTTCCGGCGTATTATGGCTGGGGGTGTGGAGTGACAAGCTTTTAGAGGATGTCAGTATAGTAGAAATCTAGTGTGTTTTTAACACTTCTTAACGTGTAGGATTACCATCAATTTGCTGCGGGGTAAGGACATCGCCCTGCACATCAACCCCCGCTTCAATGAGGCTGGGAGGCAAGTGATGGTGAGAAACCACAGGGTGGATGAGCGCTGGGGGCGGGAGGAGAGAGAGCTGCAGGCCCCCTTCCCCTTCACCAGGGGCGCACCCTTCGAGGTGAGTCTGCACTGGACCACATGAACTAGGTAGATTTATGGTAAAACAGGTCTTTGCATTTAAACTCAGGATTCATCCAGTTATTGTGTAAGGTAAAGGGACAACAAATTTAAAGTTAATATTTGAATACAAAACTCATTCTTTGCTTATGAATTTTTATTTATATGCATTTTTATTTGCATTACTTGAATTCCTTAAGTTGTTCAGAAAAAAATAACAAGGAAAGTTGAAATGGCAGACAAGTAATTCTTTTCTGAAATTTTCTGAACATTTTTATTTGTTTACAGAAATTGTTTATAATGAAGCTTTTTGTCAGACATTTCATTTGCATTAGTGTAATTTCACACATGCTTTCATGTCATTTTAGATGAAGATCCTGTGCACTTACAATGAATTCAAGGTTGCAGTGAACAACACACAAGTGCTGGAGTTCAAGCATCGTATACGAGAGTTGAACCAAATTAACCGCATTGAGATCTGTGATGACATGACCCTCGCATCCATCAGTGTGGATAACTTGCCCTGAGCCCCGTCGCGTTACGGGGGCCACTCACTCCATCGGCTTTTCCTACCCTCAGTTCATTAAAGCCTCTGTACTGATATCTACCATTATAGTATGTTTTATTATAAATTATAACATAAATTGCATGACCATATTAAATTGAGCTATAATTTCCCCTCATATATAGGTTTCATTAAAGAAATTGTGGCCATTTATCTTAACTCAAACCTCCCATATGTCTCGTTGATGTTTGAGTTGATTCATAACAAAGACACTTTGAGTGGTTTGCATGCATTTGCACTGGTAAAGCACAGTAGTGTGTGTATAGCCAAGCAGTACTAATTAAGGGGAATTTAATATATTTAATGTTAAAAAACAGAAAAGCTTTATATAAATGTAAGAGTTATTTACAAAATCATTTTCTGATTTTTTCCTTTGTAAATGGAACATTATCATCATTAATGAACATAATAACAAAACCGTTATAATACATTTTTAAGGTCTTCTCAGTCCGTAAGAGATTGGTATTTGAAGATTGTTAATCAAATTCTGTTTGATCCATGTGATAGTACTTTTCATTATGGCAGAATTATGACAGAAGCAAATTAGAAGTGTAATATTTCTTCCAAAACCTTTACCTAGTCATGTACACTTCAGAAATATGACTCCCATGAGACTGATATAAAATAGGCTCTTATGAAGACCACGGTGGCCAGTGATTAGCACTGCCACACACCTCCAGTCAGTCACCCATAACCAGCTGATCTTTATGTTGGAGGCCATCGGCTGTTGTTCCAAGACAATCAGTTAGAAGACGGATGTATGCCACTTATGCGGTTTACTGTTAAAATTCCTTATTAAATGTGAAATATTATGCTTCATGAATTTGCTCATTATATGTATGTTTGTTGTCCAGCTGTTCTCCACGCAGAGTTGTTCTCTGAAATTCAGAAATGTAATTTCTTGTGTTTCTGGTACAAATAAGATTAATTCTGATTCTGACATTGAAATGCTGCAGACAAATGATTGAAATACCAGGTAGGATATAAGAACCCAGCAGCAACCACCTGGTGCACAAGCAGGCCATATGGACTTTTTGTATGTGAATACAGTGATATACCTTCATTTAATGTGTGAAACTGCACTCAGTTAAATTAGCGCAGCTTGTTTCATTAGCTAAAGTATGCGACAAGGAAATCGATTGGGGCATCACCCCAAACTGGGCCTCCACAATGAGCTGGTAGGTTCCCACCTGACAGCCTTCAAGTTCATTGGAAAAGAAACCCTTGGAAAGAGGCAATGGGCATACCTACCCATAGGAGGGTTTATTTCTACTATTCACTACATTTTAGAATTATTAAAAAAATACCATATATAAAAAAATAACATATATGGAATTATGTTGCACTAACCAAAAAGGTATGACACTACTGCCTCCTCTGTGTCGGGTTCATGAAGTGGCTTCCTGGGAGGCTTTTCCAGCTGTCCTGAAGGTCCCACATATGCTGATCACTCATTGGCTACTTTTCCTTCACTCTTTGGTCAAACTCCTCCAAAACCATTTCTACCGTGTTTAGGGCAGGTGGCCAGGTCATGTGATACAACACTGCTGCTCTCCGTTGGAGGCAGACTTTTGACTGGTACTGTACACATTTATAGGTATTTTTTAACGTGCTTAAAAGTCATTGTGTGGAGCATTCAAATGAGTAACATGATCAGAAGTGATAAATGTTTTATCATATAGTGATGCTGAACTATAGTCTTACGTTTATAATTAATGGATCAGCTTCTGACAGAAAGTGCTGGTGTTTTGTCTGTTCTGCTGGGGCTCCCCTCAGCTAGGTTCAGTGATGTGACAAGAAACTAGTAAATCGGATCAGCGGTGCATAGTGCCCTGGGGGCCCTTTCTCATTAAAGACACCTTTCACAACAGGGCCTCTTGTGACCAGAAGTCCCAAACTCCCCCAGAAGCCTCATCACCCTTCATTACATACCATGCAGAAGTTACCCTACGAACAGGCTAATCTCCAGCAATGTATACAAAAATCCCAAGGAAACAGAAACTAAATGTCATCTCCTTTTTAGAAACTGACACTGGCCTTCGATGCCTGTGTTCCTGATAGTAACTAGATGAGTTCCTTTAATTTAATCTCTGTCAAAATCTGTCCCCTAATAAATATGAGAACAGCCAATCAATTTCTGCTTACGTCTGTAGTCATTACTCAGCAGTTTCTGATCTTGGCATTCATTATATCTGCACCAGCACTTTCTGTCTCTTCTTCTGAGCTGGCTTGCCGAGATTCCCACATCATGGAGCTCCAGGAGTGGATGGGCGGTAATAAAAGCAGCTTTACGGATCGACCGGACGGATTCAGAAAGCAGCTGTTAATCATCCAGTTCTTCTTATCCATAACCGGGATTCTGGGAAACGGCATTCTATTTGCATCTATCATCAGAATGCATCACATGAAGACCTTTGAGATCTTCTTGTTTGGGCTAGCCATCTCGAACCTGGTGATGCTCATAAATGTGGAGGTTTACGATGTGACGCTCCTCTTTTACTCACAGTCATGGTCTTTGCCTTTAAAGCACTGCAGCGCCATGAGATTTGTCAAGGTTTTCGGGGTCACCACTTCTATGTACTTCACAGTACTAATCTGTGCTTTCCGCTACCAGAAGCTTCGGGATGCTGGGACACGTGGACAGATGCCGGTGCCTTTGGACAACATCCTTGTAGCCTGTGCGGCCAGCTGGGCCGGTATGCTGCTGGCTGTCATTCTGGCAGTCCCCACTTTTTTTATAGATTTAGACGTGTCCACCTACATGGGCAACATCAGCTGCTCCATGGACATCTTCCATTGCTTCCAGGGGGCCTGCCCAGTCGCCCATGCCGTATATAAGTATGTGTTCCTCCTCATTCTGACCTTCCTGCCCTTCGTCATTGTCACCGGTTGCAGCTGCCTCATCCTCCGTATTATTCTGCATCAGCAAAAGCTCATACATGACCATGAACTTGTTGAGGATGTTCATCACCACACGAACCATCATCACCATCATCACCACCATCATCACAACCTCCACAGGAGCACCATTGCAATCCTGGCTGCTATGGGAATCTGCCAAGTGACGTGGACATCATACCTGACTTTGTACTTAGCCTTCGATCCTAATACGTTCCAGTTTTGGCCTGAAGCTGAGTTCTACATCACCACCTTGTATGCCACCATCAGCCCATATGTGTACGGTATTGGAAATCACTTCTTCTCTGTTAATCACTGTATGAGGTAAATATGCTTCTTTGGTCTCAGGTAATGAAGAGAAGTAGAAATGAACACTTATTTTGCAGTAACATAATTTTTAGTGCTGTAGAGCAATAATGTATAATGCCAAGTCATTAATTTGATCTGGTATATTCAGAAAAAACTGGCAAATAAATAATGCAATTAGAAAAATTTCAGTTCGTTATTTCTTTCCTGTATTTCTAAATGCTTGATATGCAAATCTATCATAAGGGATTTTTCTCGTACAACTCTACAGAAAATATATTTTGCCTTCATACATGACTTTAATTTAAAAATGATTTCTCCTATTCAGTATTTTTATTATATACTACTGATTAGTAGAAACTAAGTCTAATTGCAAAACAGAAGAACAGAACATCCAGTGGTGCCAAGTGAAATGATTTCAATGGACAGTCAAGCAATGACAGAACGCTCAGAAGGGTGAGTGCTATGATCAAGGCAGCTCAGGTGCTCGCCGATGTGAAGAGTCTGACGGTGATTCTTGAAGGTTGGGAGGTACTCTCTAGACGTTTTATAATCGTATATGTAGTCACTTTCACACATTTAAAAAATGTAAAATGTCAAGTCAAAGTTTTTTGCAAGCAAAAGTATATTTAAAATTAATTCCTGAAAAAAGAGTGCTTCATTATCATTATTTTATCATTTTTAAAATTGATGTTTTCCAATCCCCAACCCTCAGCCATTTAAACTAGTAATATAATAAAATAGCACAGAAAAGGCTTCCTGTAGCAGTATTGGAGTGGCAGGGTGGCTCAGTGGCTCAGAGGTCAGTCCTGTCACCTCACACACATGTGACTGTGGGCCTGATTCCTTAAATCACGTGTGTGGAGCACGCATATCCTCTCGCCCCAGAGAGCAGAACCGCAGCTCGTGTTATCTCCCAGAGAGCAGGGCACTCAGTGGGGAGCACTGTACGCCTCCCCCGGGCTGTGCAAATCAGTGCCCCCCCCTCTCCCAGGCTGTGCAGATCAGTGCCCACCCCCTCCCGGGCTGGGCAGATCAGTGCCCCCCCTCTCCTGGGCTGTGTGAATCAGTGGTCTCCCCGTCATGCTGCGTGTATCTGTTTATCTATGCCACTCCCACCTCCCAGGCTGCGAGTATCAGTAGCCATTTCCCCTCCTGGGCCGCATGTATCAGTAGCCTTTTCCCCTCCTGGGCCGCATGTATCAGTGGCCTTTCCCCCCCCGGGCCGCATGTATCTGTGACCTTTTCCCCCCCCGGGCCGCATGTATCTGTGACCTTTTCCCCTCCCGGGCCTCAGGTATCTTTGGCCTTTTCCCCTCCCGAGCTGCAAGTATCAGTAGCCCCCCCCCCCCCCCCCCCGCCCGCCCCCCCCCTCCGGCACCTTCCCCCTCCCCCCTCCCCGCCCCTGCCGCCATTTCCCTTCCC
>JAAGVU020000528.1:0-11414 GCA_011763525.2 Mormyrus iriodes | reverse complement strand
CAGTTTGGAGTTCAGGAGATTGTCTTGACCAGGACCACACCCCTAAATGCATTGAAGCAACTGCCATGTGATTGGTTAATTAGATAATTGCATTAATGAGAAATTGAACAGGTGTTCCTAATAATCCTTTAGGTGAGTGTATATGGACAGTTCAGTTTTATTATTTTTATATTTTAATGCTTTGTGTAAGTTTCTAAGTTATCATGTATTTTTCAAGTTAATAGATCAGCCATTACCATCAATGGCTTTTTAAAATGGTCTCCATGTCCATTATTGGCTGTAATCTAAGACTTTGAGTAGAATGGTGATCATCATGCCATAGTGCTAATAAGCAGCATTTCTTCAGCAAATTCTATATTTTAAATCCCAAAGAAGTTTAAGTTATTTAAGAAACAGATCATTTTTTAAACTGCAATCAAACATTACTCAACAGCTACTGAGAAAAAATACCTTCCTGTTTTGTCCTACCACAATCTTTTGCAATTAATGACTCCCTAATTGCATGCATTAAACTACATGCAAATCCTCAACATCATTTTCTGTTTGTCAGACTTACACAATCTAAACCTTGCACAACCTCAAAGTTTAGATATAAGCCACAGACATCTGACAATAATTTTCTTCTAATGGGTAAAAATGAAGTGAAAATAATATGGAATGAAGTATATTTTATATTATTATTTTATTATAGTTTTATAGTATTGTATGTACATTCTCACTTTGCACTTGCTGTTTTGTGTCATGGCACAATTAAAGTCAGCCCTTTCATAAGTTTTATTTTGACTGACCTACACTACATCTGATTCTTAATTTCTGTAATGTAACATTTATCAAGTGGTGCATTATGCAACGCTGATAATTATCTGTCCAGCTTGACTCAAGGACAGAACTATTAACAAACATCAAGATCTTACAGTATTTCAGGGTGTGTGAAGATTGGGTGGGGATGTGAGACACTTCCCCAAAGCACATGAGGGAAATACAGTGCCCTCCACTATTATTGGCACCCCTTGTAAAAATTAGTAAGAAGGGTTAGAAAAAAATCCGCTATACTTTTATCTTGCACTGAAAAAAATGAGAAAATCTGACTTTTACCTGAAACAAGTTTACTCAAAGAAAAACAAATCTCTCACCAAGAAATAAATATTCTTAACAAAAACACACGTGCCACAATTGTTGGCACCCTGGGAAATGAATGTGAAACAATGTAACTGAAGCATGTTTCTCATTTAAATAGGACATTGTTATGTTGATTGGAGTGTACAGGAACTTACCAGATGAAATCAATGACTTTCTGATTAACTGGGATACAAATATGAAGATACACAGAACCAAACTCCCTGAGCCAACCATCATCATGGCAAAGAAAAGAGAACACTCAATCCAAATGAGGGAGAAGTGTGTTGCCCTTCATAACTCAGGGAATGGTTATTAAAGAATACCTACTCGCCTGAAAATGCCCATTTCTACAGTTACAGCTACAGCAATAATAAACAAGTGGTCATCAACTGCAACTGTGATAAACTTGCCTGGAAGAGGACCCAAGTTTATTTTACCCCCACGTACAGTGCAAAGGATGGTAAGAGAAGCAAAAATATCTGCAAGGATCACTGTTGGGGAATCGCAAGAAGACGTAAAATACTGGGGTTATTAAGTCTCCAGAACCACCATCAGGCAGCATCTCCATGCCAACAGATTATTTGGAATGTATGCCAGAAAAAAAGCCTTTTCTGTCAGTTATACACAAATGTAAGCACCGGAGTTTGTTAAACGTCATTACAACTTTGACTAGAACCATGTTCTATGGTCTAATGAAACTAAAATTGGACTTTTTGGCAATAAACACTCAAAGTGGGTTTGGTGTAAAAGGAAGGACTGCTATGATGAAAAGAACCTTGTCCCAACTGTCAAATATGGTGGAGGTTCTGTGATGTTGTGGGGCTGTTTTTCCTCCAAAGGCCCAGGAAACATTGTTAGGGTACATGATATCGTGGATTCCATGACATACTAGGAGATTTTAAATCAAAACCTGGCTGCCTCCAACCAGGAAACTAAAACTGGGTCATCACTGGATCTTCCAGCAGTATAATGATCCGAAACACATGTCCAAATCAACCCAGCAGTGGTTAACTAACCACAAAATCAAGGTTCTGTCATGGTCGTCTCAGTCCCCGGACCAGAACCCTATTGAGAACCTGTGGAGTGAGCTGACGAGGAGAGTACACAGGAGAGGGCCTTGGACCCTGGATGATCTGGAGAGATTATGTGAGGAAGGGTCTCAGATGCCATGCTCTGTAATCTCCAACCTTATAAAAGGTTACAAGAGAAGACTCTGTGCTGTTATATTGGCACAGGGAGGCTGTACAGAGTGTTAAATGCAGGGGGGCCAACAATTGTGACACGTGTTTTTGTTAAGTATTTATTTCTTGATGAGGGTTTTTGGTTTTCTTTGAATAAACTAGATTCAAGTAAAAGTCAGATTTTTCTAATTTTTTCAGTGCAAGATGAAGGTACTTGATTTTTTTGCTAACCCTTCTTACTAATTTTTACAAGGGGTGCCAATAGTAGTGGAGGGCACTGTGTGGTTTTGCTGCAGGTGACACAAGTATCGGTCACTTTACTGGATGGAGCCAGTACAGGTGAAGAGGGCAGCTTACCTGATCCTGCCTCCCTGAAACATTCCATTATCGACTTCTGTCATCTAAATGCATATAATTTGTAATTTTGCCTCTGCTTGGTGTCAGCACAAGGACCTTTAATGGACTGTCCATGAGAAGATTGGACTACGCAATATAAAGCAAACAAATAACATGTGAAATCCATTAAAATTATTATATAGATTAAGACTGACCCTGTAACAAGCAGTGCATGTATGAGGTCCCATCACTGAACTGTACAAGATAATAAAATCTCTGCAGCCTGCAGTTTCTATTTGACTTCTAACAAAAAAACAAATAGCAAAAAAAATTAAGAATAATTTAAAATAAATAAATAATGATGATAATAATAAACCTCTGGCACTGGCAGATGATCGATGGCCTAACTTTCATATGTGCCTCTATGGGGGGTGTGGATTAGGTTCGCCTTAGAAAGAATCAGGTGACCATGGTTTGGCACAGACCTGGATGATTATTAAAATGGAAAAAAAACAGGGGAAGTTTTATGCCACAATGATGACTCGCAAATATAATTGCTACTTCGATACTGGCATGAAAAATGAGCATTTCTAAAAAAGAGAAACACTGGTTCAGAGTGTAGCTTTTTACACTGACAAGTGGTGCGTTTGATTTGTAAGGAAAGCACTGCATGGAAAGCATGAGAGATTACAGTCTGTCGGCATTTTGAAAGGAAGCATACTAATAAACGCAAATCTTGACTGCTGAAGTTGCACACATCCCTAGAGAAACAATTTGACCAGTCAGATATGGGTAAAATTTTACTTTAGGGGTTACAAATAATGTAGTACTATGCTATTATGTATACATTAATTAATCACAAAATCATGGTTAATGTCAGGATCGGTGTCAACTGACCCTGTCCTATGTGTCTTGCCCCTTTTGGCCAGCAGGTGTCACGGGTCATTCTGTTTTCCCACCCTCCCTGTCTCATAGCCCTTCAGCCCCTAGTTTCTCTGCTCCCTGGGCCACCAAGTAGCTCAATAGGTTGAGCAAGTGGCTTAGAGACTGAATTCCTGAATTGCAATCATGAGTTCAAGGTTGGTCTAACCATACATTCACACCGCGGTTGGTGAGGGCATAATTGATCACTCTGTCCATGATGCTAGTAAATGCTGGGAACACTCTCTGATATTGCTGGAGTAGGCAGGGACAAGACCATTCAGAATGCAGGGTCTTGTAAACTTTTTAAAAGGGTTGCAAAGCAAACAAACGTGTAGCTTAGCTTTTTGCCGACTACCGATAGGATATAATTTGTCAAAGCACATGTAATTATGGTAAGACAAACACTAGTGTTCTAAATAAGTAATTTTAAAGTTAGAGACCGTTTCCTTTTTTTGCATGCTACAGCGCAAAAAATACTATGCAATTTCCTTCCTTTTTTGAATAAAAATATATTATGCACTTCACCAACTCATCTGGAACACCAGTAATCTTCAGTTCATCAACAATTATCATTAAACACCTTGGCTTATGCCTCATTTTTAAATTTGTGCCCTTGTGGCAAACAGGGACACGGCATAAATGACTGGGAACCCCGCTACGGCAATGATCAGTTTTATGGAATGCCGTTGTGGCAGTCTCGAAATGGCATTTTTCCCATTTCTCCCTATGACACCAAAAAAATCAGTTTGGATCCTGAGAGCAACACTCATCTGATATTAATAAAATCTCAGGTTAGTGTTAGGACTGATGGAAAGTTGGCTTAATATCAGACTGTCAAGACACATTGGCACGGAAACATTGTCAAAGTGCATATCGTTAATGTTCCACACAAATTTGGGAAAAATAAATTGCATAAGAAATGATTTATTAAAGATGTTTGCACTTTGCACAGATGATATAATTAATCCGCACTTTGAAGCTTCCTTTTTTATGTCAAAGGCGTTCCACGCTATAATGATATCGGTGAAATGTGCCGGTAAAAATTACATAAACTAAAAATTAAAGCATTTAGTTAAGAATGTACATTCAATAGCCTAGATAATGCATATATTATTGGAAACCTATAATAATAGTGCAATTGTTTATATAGTTTTATTGGGCTCCTGGTCAGAAATTCAGTCCCACTCTGGTCCTGACTACTTTGCTCCTTTTACTTTACTTGCTCCAAGTCAGACATATAATTCAGCATATCAGACAAAACAATGAACCTCTTTGTTGAAATTTTCACAAATTTTTAATTTCAGTGGTTATGATTAAAAGCCCAAATATTATCATATAGTAACCAATATAATGCATTACATACTGAATACTGTGCCCATAAAAAGTATTAGCCTAGGTAAATCTTAGTACTGAAAGACATTTTTAACATGTTCATTTGTATCGTGTTGACACGGTATAAAAATGCATGTCTACACCAGTTTTAAAATGCGTAGTTTCATGCCGCTTAAACACGGGCATTTTTACTCTGGCCAGAGGGTAAAATGCCACGTGGAGACATATTCTGTCTGACGGTTTATATCCCATTGTGCTTGGGAACTGTTTGCCCAGAACAAAAACAGAACATGCTTACATGCATTTTGTTCAGCTTAGATATACTGTACGTTCCTAGTCTTCTCTAGTGTTGTTAACCCTTAGTGTTTGTTAATTTTCCTGGTTTCTGTGCTTGTTGATTGTAATTTACTCCACCTGTTGTTCGCTGTCCCGTGCCTTTACTGATTGGTTATTTTTGGTTATGTTCCACACCTGCCCCTTGTTATCCATTGTTATCTTTATAGATTTAAGTGCCTGCCCTCATTCTGTTCCTTAATCTGTCATTGTAGTTGTTACTGCATGTTTGCAGCTGTGGTTAGTTTCCAGTCTTGCTCCCTGTTTTGTGCTGTTCCCAAGTTGTGCTACTTTCTGGTTACTAGTTAGTTCTAATTTTTCCCTGTTTTGTTCTTGACCCTTTGTGGTCCCTTTATTTTCTGGTTCCCCCTTTTGTGTTTTGTTTTATTAATAAACCCCATTTTTGTTGAGAGCCACTGCATGGATTGTCCATCTTTTCCATCCTTCGTCATACCCTGCCGTAAGTTACATACTGATCTCATGTTCATTCATAATTAAGGAATCATGAAGGAATTAAGGAACCTTTTCATCTGTTACCTCAAGTAATTACTATATTTATTACTATGTCTTAATTCTATGAACCTTTGAACTACAGAAGGAAATGCTGAAAGAACTACTAAGGAACTACTGAAGGAAAATGTAATGCATAACTGAAACTGCTTGGGTTTGTTTATCATGAATGAATAATGATCATGACATATCTTCTCTCATGTAGCTACTATATTTGTTCATGATTTGTATTTCAGTAGTAACTGAGCTCCTACTAAGTATTTGTGCCCAGTAGTAAAGTAAAGTGTTACCCATATGCACTGTAATGTGTGCAAAACAGACATCTAAATCTATTTATGCTGTTCATGTAATTCAGCTCAATCAGGTATCATGGTTGTGCTGGGGAAACATGCTGCTGTCTTATTTGTGTCTTATTGATATGTTTTGTTGCATCTTTATTTATCATACTGATGGTCTTCTGCTCAGGTATCACCTGTCATTCTGCATGGCAGCGATAGGGAAATGCGCCCATTAGACATTGCAGTGATTGCAAATTTCTTAATTACAGAATTTTGGAATTTTGTATTCTAACATCTCTACTGAAGCAGTGTAGTGACTGGGCAAAATGAAAAGTCCCTCAGTCACCACTTTTTCACCACGATTACTCTTCCCTGACGTTTGAAGGAGCACTGGATATCATGTTATATGAGCAGCCAGCTGGGGGCGCCAGAATACCAATTACATTGCGATTCTCTTATACAATATGTAGATTCAGATTAAATTACACTCCATGCTGGATAAATAAGGGGTGGGCTCATATGACAGGCACTTATACTGTAGAACAGTATTAAGCACTTTTTTTTTTTTTTTTTTTTCTCTAGGACTCTCAACCTGACAAATGTGGCTTTCACATTTTCTTTTCATTTTCTTCGTGCATAAGCACGATCAGCGCTTTAGTTAAATCATACTCTTGGACAACTGAAGATTTGAATCTTTTCTCGATGTAACAGGCTGGTCATGGTTGATTTATTAGTACTGGGAACGCACAATTTTTACATTTAAAATGACTTAGTACTGACAATTTGAGGATTAAGCCTGAAATGTCAGCAAGCTCCAACAGAAATGATCATTTTAGTTATTAGAATAAAAATGAGCTAAATAAAAGGGGGGCGCAACAGCTCACATCGTCTACAGATATAATCTATATTAATAGTTACTTTACAGTTGATAATGCAGATTAATATGTATTATATTTTATATCAAGGGGCGGCACGGTGGTGCAGTGGTTAGCACTGTTGCCTCACACCTCTGGGATCAGGGTTCACATCTGTGCCCAGGTTCCATGTGTATGGAGTTTGCATGTTCTCCCTGTGTCGTCGTGGGGTTTCCTCCGGGTGCTCCGGTTTCCCCCCACAGTCCGAAAACATGCTGAGGTTAATTGGAGTTACCGAATTGCCCATAGGTGTGACTGTGTGTGAATGGAGTGTGCCCAGCGATGGGTTGGCGCCCCATCCTGGGTTGTTCCCTGCCTTGCATCCGCAGCCTCCGGGATGGGCTCTGGACCCCCTGCAACCCGAAATGGAATAAGCGGTTCTGGAAAATGGATGGATGGATATTTTATATCAAACGTTTTCCCTTGTTCCTGTTCACGATTTTTTTGCTAATTGTGTATACTGCCATAAAACTATATTCCTGATACCGCTGCTATATTGTAATCGGTATGTCTGGCACCTGCGCCACAATATTACTGATGTTACTGATATTGCTCTACTACTGTATTACTGTAGCACTATAAGTGGTTATTTACAGCACTATACTACTGTATTGCTACTGTCACTTATACTGTTGTATTACTAGCCCTATATTAATGAGGAATGTAGAGAAATAAGTAAATAAGCACAGTAGCCCCCGTGTGTTTGGCTCGCTCTCCTTTACCAGCTACCACAGGTTACTGGAGGGAGGCGACTCTGGTCTTAATGCTGCCACTGAGCAGTAGCCCAGTGACACAGAGCACTTTATTATAGCATGATCTAATCCAATGCTGCCACATTAATTATGTAATTACCATAATGAATCAGAAAGCATCGAAGCACCGGGAAAAAAAACGGGACCTGGGGGCAGAACCAGCTTCTAGCCTGGTGATGAAAGTCAAACACAGGATTGAGAGGTAGGCCCGTCTCTGAGGAGGGGTGGGCCCTGGGGCATGCCAACTTATTTGGGGTCCTGGCTGAGGCCAGTAGATTATAAACCATTAGATTAAGTTTATTTCAGTGTGCATTTAGTAGGGGTGTAATGGTACACAAAATTCAGTTCTGTACAAACCTCAGTTTTCGGTGCAACAAAACAATTTGTTGTAACTTTTTTTGTTATTAAAACTGCAAACAGTTAGGCACAGTTGCGATCCAAAGGCAATGCATCTATCAACATGTCTGAATAACAAAGGGGAGGCTTATTTGCACATTGTAAAAATACTGGATAAACTATGGAACATAAATATCATAATAATCACAACGAACTAAATCTCCGAGTATGGACGCATTTCTGTAGCGATAGATGCTGCTATAGCCTATATTTAGTTTCACCCAGTCAGAATTTCCTGGTAAAAGCACCTTCAATGCCATGGGGATACTACAGAGGTGGTTTCTGCCTTGCTCCGGTCTTGCACCCATTTGGATGATGTCGTCTCAGACAAGATACCATGTTGGCTATGTTTCCAGCAACCAAGTTAGATATAGCAGAGGCGACAGACAATCTTGGTCTTATCAGCTATTCTCTCTCCAATTCTGGTGTAATTTATTGGGAAAAACCGCAATGTTCCCAAACCACCAATTTAAACTGTAACCAGCATTAGCCGTAACCAACTTGCAGCCACAAGTGACATGTTTTCCATGTTGAACATTTACTTGTGAATTTAGGTTACTCTACTGTGTATTGTATTCATTCGTGTATTCATTGTGCATAGGCGTACCAAACCGAAACTAATATACGGAATGGTACACAACAAGTATGAGCCAAAATGGCGTATTCAGATGAAATTATTCATACCCATACCAAATATTGATCTATAGTGAATTTTTATTTGACCAATAGGGGTCTTCTTGCTGGAAATGGCATAAGATGGTCAGACATTGTGCTAGAGATATAAATGGAAAAAAAAAAAACTACTTTGATGCTTATTTTACATTTTTATGTCCAAAATTATTCATACCCCTTGAAATCGCATACATTTTTGGGGAAATGCAAGCTTAAATATCATTCCAAATGGTCCTGGTACCACCATGTTCTAGAGAATTCAAATCAACTACAAAATGAGAGCGGCTGATACAGTAGTTTTCTAGTCAGTTCCTAGTCAATTGAAAGTCTATTAACTGCTAAAACCAAAGAGCTTAGTGAGGGCCTCCAGTTGCGCATTGTAGATAATTCACTGGTCAACACTGAAATTGTTACTGACTTAAAAAGGTCCTAATCTGTAGTATCTTGGTGTGCTGGACACAAATATGACCATGAAAAATTTTTTATTGGCTCTCGTTTCGAATATATTTAAAATAGTTCATTTTCTATGTTTCACCGTGTAAACTGATCCAGTAGGACTGTAACAACATCCTAAATAAGCCTAGAATGATGTAATATTACATCACATTGCACAATACCATCATGCACACATCTTCCAGAACCTCCAGCAGAATATTCTCTTGATTCAGCTGATGAGGGTGAGCCGACCTGTTCTTCTCCTGGTCCGTCAGCATGCAGTGATCCAGATTTTCACTGTGGTGCATCATCAACCCCACACAGAATAACACAGGAAGAACTAAATGACCTGGTTCGTGATTTAGACTTATCCAAGAACAAGACAGAATTGCTAGGTTCAAGACTCCAACAATGGAATCTTCTAGAAGAAGATGTCATAATTACTTCATATTGAAAGCGCCACCAGCAGTTGGAGCTTTTCTTCAGAGAGGAAGGTAATCTGGTATTCTGTTCCGATATTGAGAGCCTCATTAATGCCTTAGAAATCACTCATGACCCACAAGAATGGAAACTATTTATAGACTCTTCGAAACTGAATCTTAAGGCTATGCTTTTGCACAATGGAAACCGTCTTCCATCTATTCCAGTAGCGCATGCTGTCCACATGAAAGAGACGTACGATAACTTAAAGCAGCTACTGAATTCCATTGAGCATAACAAGTACAGCTGGCACCTCTGTGATGATTTGAAGGTTGTTGCCCTTTTCATGGGACTGCAGCAGGGATATACAAAATACATGTGTTTCTTATGTGAGTGGGATAACCAAGCAAGGGAATTGCACTACTTGCGGAAGGAATGGACTTGCAGACAAAATGTAGCAGTTGGAGAGAAGAATATCGAGCACCTAGCTCTGGTCGAGGCTCACAAAATCCTGCTATCACCCCTTCACATCAAACTAGGTTTGATGAAGAACTTTGTGAAATTCATGGACCGGACTTCGCCAGCTTTCCGATACCTGCATGAAAAATTCCCTCGACTCAGTGAGGCGAAGATTAAAGAGGGAGTTTTTGTGGGTCCTCAGATTCGAGAGCTCTTCAAAGATGACCAATTCAACAACTTGCTGCAGGGTGATGCGAAACAAGCATGGAATGCTTTTCACCTAGTGTCTACAAACTGTCTCTGCAATGTTAAGGCAGAAAACTACAAGGAACTAGTAGAAGACATGCTGATGCAGTATCAGAAACTTGGCTGCAATATGTCTCTAAAGATCCACTTCCTTCATTCCCATCTGGATTTCTTTCCTGATAACTGTAGTATGGTTAGTGATGAACATGGCGAACGTGTTCATCAAGATATCGCAACAATGGAACAAAGATACCAGGGAAAATTGTCCACTACCATGCTGGCTGACTACTGCTGGACACTCCCCTGAGATGCTCCCGAACAGCTGTACAAGAGACAGGCAAAGAAATCTAAGAAGTAGTCTATGACTTGATTTTTTTACAGGTATTAACCGTAGGCCTATTACTATTGGCATGCATTTCGTGATGTAAACAATAATTATTGCAGATTACAAAAAACTAGAGGCAATTTTGCATTTTGACTGTCATATTCACGTTGAGCACAAAAAAATTGATAAGAAATGACTAATTTTATTTCAGTAACATGACTTTTGTAAAAATTTGTTGACCAGTTTAATCACAGGATGGGGAAAGGCTATAAAGCCATATCCAAGTGCCAGTGGCCACAGTGCAAAGCATAATCAAAAAGTACATTTAATTCTATATTGTGAAAAATCTTAAAGGGTGTGGTAGGAAGCAAAAAGTGTCCCCTGCGCTGGTAAGAATGCTAGTGTGAGAGGCCAAGAAGAATGCAGTGATCACCACCAAGGCCATCTTCACAAATCCTGAGCAATTTTGGTACCAACATCACAAGGCAGACACACCATTTGACATTGCACCAGGCTGGTCTCCATGGACGCTGATCGTGGAGGACTCCATTTCTTCAAGACAGGCACACAAAAGCTCACCTAGCCTTTGCAAAAGCTCACCTGGACAAGGAAGAAAGCTTTTGGTCATCAATTCTGTGGTCGAAAATGTAATTCTATAGAATAGAATAGAATAGAATAAACCTTTATTATCCCACGAATGAGAAATTTAAGTGTTACAGAGTTCTTATACAAAAAGAATATAGGAGAACAAGAACAGGTAGGTCAGTTGTATGTACACACAC
>JAAGVU020000526.1:0-11424 GCA_011763525.2 Mormyrus iriodes | reverse complement strand
CTTATTGCAGGGCTTTTAGGGCTCTGGCCATAAAACCTCGGAATGTTAGCCCTGGCATGTGCGTGTGTGATCCTACACTGAGCTGCACTGCGATGTTGCTGCGACCCCTGCAACAAATCATGGACCATCTGACCAATGCAATGGAGCCACTGAATCCTCCATTTACCATATGATCCCTTCATCCTCAGAATCCCTTCCACCGCCAAATGCACCTGCTCCTTCTTGAAACCAGGCATATCACGATGCTCGCCACTTAAGAGAAGCAGAAGAATACCACAGGGTTTTTGATTTTTTTGATTTTGTTAATAATTTTTCATTGGGAGGGGTGAGGGGGACTTGATAATGCTTGTGTTTTTATGTTTATTTTAATTTTGGCTCTTCAGTTCTCAAAATAGAAACAAAACTGTAATCTTTGCTCGAATAAAACACAGCCTACAGGTTTTTAAGGTGTTTTAAAATGTCCAAGTAAAAGGCAATAGGGCTGTTATTTTTCTGCATTTCACAATTCATATTCCTCACCAGGCTACAGATGATTCAGCTCTTCTGCCAGCTGATCCCTCCTTGCCCATGCTGCTGCAGGCGTACACTCATTTGTTGCCATCCGCACATGCAGTTCAGCATCACATCTTCTAACGTCCTCTAATGTGTCCTCATTTATACCCAGCAGACATCCATCACGCATGGCAATGTCAAGCAACACAAAACAAATCACACACAACATTTCCAGCAATCCAAATGTCCTTTCAATTACAGTATGTGCCTTACTTGTTTACAGTTAAACAACTATTCATGCACTGTTATGGGCATGATATACAGTGTAATCAGCCATGTCTTTAATGGATAGCCATTGTCCCCTAACAGGCACCCTTCCAGGGAAGGGTCCCCCTGAAAGACTGCAGGAATGACAGAGTCCCAGAAGAAAATTTTGCTGCTCACAACAGTCTTTTCTTGATTACTCCATTTCGTGTTCCCTTTGTCTTGTCCACTCTATATAACGGATTAGAGTATTAACGTATGTTCTCAATCATGAATATGAAACTGTATTGGCTTTCATACTGCACACAATGTTTATTAAATATGTACTTCCTTTCAAGCAGCGATAAACAAGAAAACAAAGTACATTGAAAATCACTTACAGTGAGCACTGTTTGTGATCAACAGCTTATTATATTTCAATGTGAAATCTGTTCTATCAAAATCAATATCCAAAAATGTCAGTCGTGATCATTCTAAGTAATTGTGCTGAACAAGTTGATGCACAATTTACCATTATCAAACTGTCATACACAAAGTTTCAGTGCCTTAATCTACACTTAAAGAAAACAATAAAATATTAATACAGAAATCATTTCAGTGCCTGAACCTGCACTAAAAGAATAAAATGTTCGAACAAGTTTCAGTGCCTACCTCAACTTGCACTAAATACATACAATGTCCAGATACTGTTTCCAAGCCTCAACTAAGACTGACAGCATTGGTGTAAACCATTTTTATTGGGTTACTATATGATTAATGAGGTTTAGCAGAACGGTGTCTGCATTTGTTGATGAAGGCTTTCTTCAGTCTCCCCAGGTCCACTGGTTTCCAGCCATCCACAGATAAGAAACGCATGACGTAAGCTGCACATAAAATAAATTGTGGGGGAAAACAAGTAGATTTTGAGAGAGATATTGCAATAATGGAACAGCAAATTTCTTTATTACTCAAATACAATGGCAGTTGGTATATATACAGTTGGCTCCATAAGTATTTGGATAGTGACATTTATAACAATTAAACATTTTAAAGGGGACAAATACTGCATTATTTATTTAGGAATTACAACCATTTGTAACACAGTCCTTCCATCTTCATGTTTAAAATTAATTGTGATTAAAGTGATTAAACCTGCTTCTGAAATGTTCCTATTGCACATTTTTTACAATTAAAAATAACCAGCACATAGTACCTTGTGATGTCAAACCACCTATTTAGACATTTAGACATCACGAGTTCACACTGGGAGCAGCATAATTTTATACCCATGCCCAGAGGAAAAATTGCTCTATGTTATTTTTAATTCTGAAGAAACCAAAAAGTGGAATTATAAAAACAAGCCTTCTGGCACTTGAAATCTCTATGTTACACAGTTTGAAATCACCCACTGAAACAGATGAAGCGCGTAATACGTTGTATTTTGAATGTTAAATGAACGCTGAATATTAAACTAACTTAGCAACCATTCTGCCGAGGTGTAAAATTTGGTGTATTACAAAGTAAAGACTTCACTAACACTGCCCAACTTTATTGTTATCCACAACGCATGACAGATGTAATTCCTTGTGAGAATACAGTTGCGGGAACGAATCATGGCCGTTCTTTGCTGACCGGCATGTATTTTGTCACTGTGTCGCTATGTTAAGAAAATCTGTATGATTTATTTTGCCTATTGGGTAGAAGTAAAATGGCATAAAAATACTTACAAACTCAATGCATTCTCGCATGTACATTAGCTAGCATCCCTTGCTAGTTCTCCGCGAGTTTCAAAGTGTACAAACTGGGTTGTCTAACGGTAAGGCTGTAGCTAGCTATTTACACTTAAACATACATACCTCAAGACAGCAGAGTGCCTCTTTCACTGCTATTTCTGTAAATAAATAACAGCATATACATTGATGCAGACCAAGTATGTTACACAATTTCATCTATATTGGGATTAGCTAATGTTACATGATTAAAGTTACCATTAGCTTTTCTTACGCTCGTGTATTTTTTTTCTCCTCCCACTTTTTCCCGCAACTGACTCGCACGTTCTGTCGTTGTTGGAAATTGAAAAAAAATACGAGACAACTGGTTGGATAAATCTTCTGTCTATCACCATCTATCGCAGGACAACCAATTATAAGTCTCGAGACTTGAATTTGATAACTAAGACAAATTTCAGATATGGCTCATTTATAAGCCAACCAAGTTTTTATTTAGATATTATTGTTATCTCAAGATCTGGGGCCTGTACTACGAAGGGGGTTTAACCAAATCAGATTTAACCTGGAGTTAATTTGCGACCGCGGGGATTACAAAACCAGGTTGTCTTAACTGGTGCTAATCAGTACTAGGACGCCAGTTAAGAAGTTGATTTGTTGAATCGGTGTTAACTTAATCCGAGTTTTTATGTGTTCACAATAATGGAGCATGTTCAGCAGCGCAAGTCACCGTTTGACTCATGGTGCGATCTCCATATTTCACGGAGGAAGAGTGCGTGCTAATTATGCAGGGTTATGAGGCATTTAAATCAATGCTACAAGGAAAATCCAATACCACTGCAGCCAACAGAGGCAGGCAGGCTTGTTGGCAACGTATTGCAGACCGAGTAAATGCATAAGTACATTTTTATGGTCGTAAAACTTGGTGTACAATTTATCTCACAACCGACTTATTAGACTATAAAGTGTTGTCTGAAAAGAATTGAAATACTGTTAATAAATACAGAGGCTTACAGATGCAACACAATTCAGTAGGCTACTATTTGCTGATAAGTAATGTAATGCTCCCTAAAGTTCCATTACTGTGTTGCTACTCATAATGTAAACCTATATTAACAATAACTTTACTTATCCAATTTCAGATGCAATGGTACTGGAAAGTGTACCTGGCAGCAAGTTAAGATGAAATGTAAAACATCATTTCAAGTGGTAGGCCTATACATTTACATTTCTACTCATTATGAAAGATTTGTTCTGTCTAGCCTCCAGTTAGTAGTGTGTTTCTATGTTTTACAGCTAATAAGAAAAAGGTGTTTGTAAAGGCAACAGGCAGAGGGCCAGATCCGGAAGCCTTTACTTATGCTGAAGAGTTGACATTAGCCAACAACAATGGAAGGCCCATTATGGAGGGGGTTGAGGGAGGTGTCCAGTCAGACCCCGGTGCCTCGGATATGTGCACCCTTTATGTGCAGGGTAATATCACAATAACATTGTACAGTGTGTTAATTTGTGCTCTCATGAACTTCAAATTCATGTGGTTTTACAATGCAGGGGGATAATATGCAGGTGCTCCAGCCGCCTGCAGAGCCCAGCACCTCCTGTGACCCTCAGGTACAGTTAAGTGTAGAAATGAGTAGGTGTGCCAAATGTTGATGCATCTTTACATAGGTATTCCTTTATTGTTTAGGAGGACGTGGGTGAGGACACTTTGTCGGCATTGTCTGACACACACATCCAGGTAGAAACAGTATAGCATGGCATATAGACCTCTGTACAGATTCTTTCTTTTCCTCTTTTACATCTGTGATTTGAGTGTCTTTAAGTTGTCATTTGCAGTATTCTCCCTTAGGAGGAGTTGCAGCAACCCCCTTCCCCTCCTGTGGCTCCTTCCGCTTGGACCTCCCAAACAGAAAGTGTACTTTTGCTTTGTCTTTAACTCTTCAGGTTCATAAGCTGTATGCATACTGCTTCACCTTTTTATTTCTTTTTGCCTCTGTAGGCTGGAACAGACAATGTGCATTCTCTATACAAGCGCATGCTCAGTCTCGACTGCATGAAAAAGCAACTTTAAATAAAAAAACTGAAGCTTGAAATTGAGAAGCTGGAGCATGAAAAGAGGGTATTGCTATACATTCATCAGTATTTCATCTATATGTGTACCATGATTAATTTTTCACTTTAACTTTGTAGGAAAGGGAGAGTGCCAACCAATAAACATTACACTTTAATGCGTTCATGGTCTGGGTTTTATTTTAATGAGTGAAAAATTGGTTTGTGATTGCCTCTCTCACTGCATGTCCTGTGGGGTGGTCGAGGGCCACAGGGTCAACAATGTCTGGAGGCATGGGCATCAGATTAGGGGTCTTTTCTCTTCTAGTGACGGCAATATTATGTAGCACCACACATGCTGACACCACCTGACAGGCCCTCTCTGGCTGTACTTGTGGGCCTTTGAGGCAAGTAAAATGTGCCTTTTGAATGCCAAATGTCATTTCTATCCTGACCCTTGTGTTGCTGTAGGCAACATTGAATTTTCCTTGGGGCCTTGTTAGAGGGTTAGGATAAGGAGTTATCAGTTGCTTCAGGCATGGGTATCCCCAGTCCCCGAGCAACAGGCCATCAAAACGCCCTTTGAAGAAAGGGAGAGCAAGCGTCACACTCAAGTTTGTGTAGAAATATCTCTAAGATACTGATTGCCTTACCTTCTTCAAATCTTTAAGATAGCATGGACTCCCTAAAAATGCGAGAGTCATGTACTCCTGGACCACCGTGCGTCCAGGCTTGTCACTATTAACTGGTGATCACATGGGTGATCACATAAGGGTTGAAAGCCACTCCAAAGCTTATTCTGCTATTCTACAGTCTGTATTCTGTTCATATAACACTTAATAGATGTTGAGCCAGTGTTTAGCAAACAAATGATTTACAACAGGACAAAACAGAAGCATATGCGCAGTGAAGAAACGACTAGGAACCTGTCAGATTTTTCCTTAAAGTGAAATACTATCAAAGTAGTAGATCAGTCATAACAAATATATATTAAAGAAGCAGCTAACAAATTCCAAATAGCCACCTTATGTGACTCCAGTAAGTGAAGAGAAGGTGAACCTAAGGTAGCTGTGTAGTCACCAGCCCATATATCAGATCTAATCGCATATAAGAAACATACCTGTACATTGATGCTGTGAGAAGATTTACGATTCACATAATTGCCCTCATGCTCTCCCAGGGGGGCACTGATTGGGATGTGTGTGCAATCGATGATTCCTATTATTCTTGGGAATCCTATGAGAAATTGTGTTCAGTAAAAGCAATTTCCCTATGAAAATAGACAATTTTAATGTTGCGATTTACCTGCAATTGCATAAAGCCCTTCTTTATTCCACAGAGCACTTAAATGACCAGGGAAAACCACGAATGCATCCAACAGTTTAGATAGAGCAAGCACCACTTCGCGAACCGCATGGCAAACCGTATTCTTGCTCAGATGTTCAGCATCACCGATGGAATACATAAATTGGCGACTGGCAAAATATCGCAGCGCAAGGCATACTGTCTGCTCAATCGTGAGGGCATTGGTACGGCAAGTGGCATTAGAGACTTCTGGACCGATCCACTGACAAAGGTAACGAATTCCCTCGGAGAGAATCTGTACCTTTCATGGAGAATATCGTCCGGGTATGCTAGCGGATTCTGGCGGTCTCTAAAAACCCTCGCCCTGCGGAGAAAGCTCCTCATAATTCGTGCACCAATGTCGTACAGATCATCCAGGTACGCCTGCATTGTCTTTGGAGAAATTGTAGTTGGAGGGGCGGTGCTTATATAGGGCTGGCTTATGCAGAAACCTCGACTTAACCAAGAACATAACCTGCAAGGAACAGGTTAGAGACGCAGCGTAAATTGCCATGGCAATATTTCTCGAGTAAAACCTAATCACCTTTTGTTGTACGGGTTAATTGCGAAGTTACACCACACATCATCAAGTTATTCTCAAAGTTACTCCGATAAGCCAGTAACCCCGCTTCGTAGTACAGGCCCCTGATGATTTGAGACAAATAAAGATAAGTGCAGTGAAAGAAAAGAAAGAGCATTTTAAGCTCTTAAACTGGGATTGGGCTGAGCTTAGAAGCAAGCTCTTTTTTAGGAGCTGAATTTAAGATGTATGAGAAATTAGTCGAAATCTCAAACAGATCTTAAATTGTGCTTAGTTTTGTCTAGGAGAAATAGACTGGAAAAAGATCTTGTTTTAAATTTTCCTTTCCTCTGGGGTTGGTCAGTATGAAAGAGTTGTGGGTTGATCCAGGATAATTTGCAAAAACGTGTAGCCTTACATGTTGCATCGCAAATCATCTGGATAATGATGAAATGGGTTCTGTTACGGTTCACATAGATTAATGCGTTTTGTGATGGGGCACATAGTTGCACATGCGTGCAATCTATCGCACACAGGACCCCAGGAAACCCACATGTATCAAACCACATGTAGAAAATTTAATGTAAGCAGTGGCAAATAATTTCGATTAAATCTTTATAGCTTATGTGATCTATTGTGCATTTTACTGAAAAAACTTTATGTGGTTAAACCTGTTAAACCCTTCTCATTACACTGGTCAGTATTTTTAAATATGTGGTTTTTGTTGGTTGGGAATTTATGCATGCAATAAATGAAGTAATGCTGATCCTCACAATTCCTCAATGAAGCATGAGAAATGCAATATGTATCAAAGTTGCTGTAGCGCTTAAAATGTGACAATAAAGAACATGTGTTAGATCTTGTAATACTATTGGGAAAATTTTAAGTGATGTCACAAGGAACTTGTCTCCAGTTTGTATACTTAAACAGGACAAACATACAGCAAAAAAATAGGACTACAAAAACAACCAGTTAAATACAGTATGTACAGAAGAGTCTATAGTGCAAAGGTGCATAATGAGGATGCTGGTTACTATATACACATAAGGTGCCTTGGATGCTTGGTGATATCAGATATTGCAGACATATATATATATATATATGCATATATACTGTAATGAAACATATAAATAATTTTAATACTAAAATAATAAAAAAAAACATTAGTGCACCTCGAGCTTGTACCTGTGTCAGTAACAAGTGTCGTGCACATTTCTAAAACGTGTCACTTAAATACCATTTAATAATGTGCCACTGACTTTAGATGTGGTTTTTGTTGATCAAAAGCACAATATCATTTTGCTGCCTTAAAATGGCAATATGCTGACTGCACCTAGCCATGCCTCATTTAAAAAAACACCACTTCTACAAGCGTGAAGTGGGCACAAAATCATTTGCTATTTTGACAGTGTGCGCGCATGGTGTGAAAATAAGCAATGTGCTGGTATGAAACTAGCAAAACCACTTTGCATCGCACTTTCTACTGGTGCAAAATAGGGCCCTCCATGTCTGTCATTGTTTCACTAGTGTTTTATAAAATCTTCTATGTTTTTCGCCTATCACTAAATGACCTACAGTTTACACTGCAAGTAAGTCTAGTTAAAAATATAATGTGTTTAAAAGACTTCCAAAGCTTTTGACCAGCACACTACGCTTGGTAGTCTATTTCTTTGAATTTTCCCTAAAGGTCTAAAACTTTGTTGTGCCACATGTAAGACAACATTCGAGACAGTTGCCAGTCAAAATGTGGTAAAGTCATATATGTATCTTTTCAAGTAAATCCACACTGAAATCACAATCTGTTTCAACAGCTTTGTATGCTTTTTGACACACAGCCAAATTTTTCAATCCATTTTGCAGAATTTTACAATACCATGTGGAAGTCAAAGTCCTATATTATTGCCAGTCAAATTTTGGCTTTTACTGTGCCATTGTCACTTTTAAATCACCATCATTTTAAATGGTCTGAGCTAATTGACTCAAATCAAATTTGCCAGTCTAGTTCTTAGAACATTCCTGTAGCGCATAAACAAGTCTTATGCCTTCTGAAAGTCAAAGTACTATACTACTGTCAGGCAATTTGATCAACTTATACTATACCATTTTCAAATAAATGCACTTTGAAATCATCACTTGTTTCTATGTTTTTATGTGCTTTTTGACACAAGCCAAATTTGATAGGCTATTTCTCAGATTTTTCCCATAATGCCTAAAAGTCTCTCATGCCATCTGAAAGTCAAAGTCTTATATTACTCCCAGTCAAAATTCGGTCACCTTTTACTTTATCATTTTCAAGTAAATGCACTTTAAAACTTTATAAATAACTTTAAAATCATCACCTGTCTTGTTCAGCTTTCTGCACTTTTTAATGCAAGCCAAATTTGACAGGCCATTTTGTAGAATTTTCTCACCTGTGACCTCACCACAGCACCAGTACAATATTTCTTGGCTTCATTACAGACCAATCACAGAAAGTTATGGAAGATTTATGCATGCAAAAATGATCATCTATGATTGATCAGTGGTACTACTGCAGGCCATAGTACACATATTTTTCAACTCCAACCTCAGCATCTTATTTACTTCCGAATCATTACAGGAAAAGCCACAATTACGGACTGCTTTGTCACAATTCTACACTGCTTTCTGAGTCTCACAATGAAAAATGGCAAGTCCCTCTCAAAAAATAGTTTTTCTATTTAATTTGAAATTGTGTTGAAGTACATTTGCTTTTATGAACTTTTCAATAGTCTTTCAAAGCAATATCGCTTTGCCATGCATGTCATTGGTGTCACGTCCAGCCCCGCCCTACCGATCTTTTTCCCCGATGTTTCCCACAGGCAGGGCTGCTGTCTAGCCGCCCCTGTTGATTGTCATAGTTACCTCGTGTTTTCGCACTTTGTTAATCAACCACAGGTGCCCCTCGTTTACTCCTCCATGTTTTGTTGTATAAAAGCTCCCTAGTTTTGTGCTCCCTTGTAGGTCCTTGTAAGTGTCGTGGCATGTCCACCCGTTGCCTGTCCCTACGTGTGCTGCAACCCGCACGAATAAAGTCCCCTCACGGGGTTCACTATCTCAGTCTGTCTTTGCATTCTGTCTATCGGCAACATGCCTCACCAACTAGCCCGCAGTCATGACAATTGGCCTGTTGGCAACAGCAAGTACAATACAAGTGCTTAGGGTGATGATCATAAATACTACAGTTGTCATCTCCAGTCCCTGTGCTGCAGAAAACGTACTAAACATTTCCATAATATTAAAATTCTTCTGGTATTTACTGATGACATGTCTTTGGGGAATACAGGATCAAAACTGAGGATGTAGCTGAAGTTCCCTTATAAATTTGGTATAATCATTTAAACCCTTCACAGCTTGTGCTTAATTTTACACGATAATGTGTTGCTACAATAGTCAAAACGTAACAGCTAAATAAACATATGAAGCATGTAAAAATGACTTTTGAAAAATGTAAGAAATGGCCTGCGATAAATGCCTCATATAATAAAAAGCACTAAAGCCATTGAACCAGGAGGTGATTTCAAAGTGAATTTACTTTAAAATTGTACAGTGAAAGATGACAAAATTTGACTTGCTGCAGTCTAGACTTTGACTTTCAGAAGGCGTAAGACTTCTTTATGCATTAGAGTAAAATTCTGACATCTGGCACAGATGCCCCAAATCAGTTTGATTCTGATTCATTATCAATCCGATAGTAATGATATATGGAATACTATGTAGTAGCTTTCCATATTTGGAGAGACATTTAAAAGGCTCTAAATCCATGCATCCATCCATCCATTATTTGCCGCTTATCCGGGGTCGGGTCGCGGGGCCAGCAATCTAAGCAGGGATGCCCAAACCTCCCTCTCATTGGCCACCTCCTCCAGCTCCACCAGGGGAATACCAAGGCGTTCCCAGGACAGCTGAGAGATATAATCCCTCCAGCGTGATCTGGGTCTGCCCTGAAGCCTCCTCCTGGTTGGACATACCCAAAACATCTCCCCACAACATCTAGAGCTTTCAAGAACTCAGGGCTCTAAATGCTAAAATCTAAAAAGCTCTAAATGGAACACAAATTTACAAATGCAGAGTTACTGCAAACAAATTGTGAAAACCGATAAAGAAAGGCCAAAGGCTTACATACAAAAAACATTTTATTTGAGGAACATATGGGTATTGTTTAGTTCTGGGAATCAACCTTAAAAGTTCCCTAAAAACAAAACCAATTTGTCTATTTCAAATAACAAAAAAATAACTTCTGACTGGAGGGCAGCATGGTGGTGCAGTGGTTAGCACTATTGCCTCACACCTCTGGGATCAGGGTTCACATTTCTGCCCAGGTTCCATGTGTGTAGAGTTTGCATGTTCTCCCCATGATGTTGTGGGGTTTCCTCCAGGTAGTCCGGTTTATCCTCACAGTCCAAAAACATGCTGAGGCCAATTGGAGTTGCCAGATTGTGTGTGTGTGTGTGTCTGTCTGAATGGTGTGTGACTGTACCCAGTGATGGGTTGGCACCCCATCCTGGGTTGTTCCCTGCCTTGCACCCACAACCTCTGGGATAGGCTCCAGACCCCCCCGTGACCCGATATGGGATAAGCGGGTACATAAAATGGATGGATGGACTTCTGACTGAAAAGAATAGCTGAAATAAAATAAAGATGAACAAGACTAAAACTCACATGCCATGTTTCAGAAGGACTATAACCTAAAGATATGTGCCAAAACATAAATTAGAATCTTTTTATTTGGGTACATACAGGTACTGTTAAGTTCTGAGAATAAGCCTTGACCAAACAATTCGATTTGATTTCGATTCAAAAGTGCCCGATTGGATTCCAGTACCAGAACAACACATTAATTTAGGTACTGTTTGCTGAACAATAATTGTTTTGATACCAGTATGTTTTTAAATCAATTTCAACAAAAACAAAAATATATTAATCATCCATCCGTCCGTCCGTCCGTCCATCCGTCCATCCATCCATTTTCCAGAACCGCTTATTCCATTTCGGGTCGCGGGGGGTCCGGAGCCTATCCCGGAGGCTGCG
>JAAGVU020000525.1:0-11426 GCA_011763525.2 Mormyrus iriodes | reverse complement strand
TTGTTCCCTGCCTTGCGCCCGCAGCCTCCGGGATAGGCTCCGGACTCCCCGCGACCCGAAATGGAATAAGCGGTTCTAGAAAATGGATGGATGGATGGATGACTCTGACTCTGATCTGTTCCTGTTGCCGTTTTACTAACCTTTTGAGCTCCCCTAACTCGTTTATCCAAGACGGACTGAGGTTACCCGAAGATGCCCCATGCACCCCATATTGGATACCACGAACAGAAGGAGCAAGTAACTCCGCCCTCTGGTAACACCGGGCATACCCTGCCACTCCCATCTCTGCCTCTTGTAGTTTTTTTTTCCTTTTGTTTTTCACTTTTGACATTTTGACAGATCCTTCTCATGTGTGGCAGCACATCCTTATATGGAGAGATTTGGGGTGATGATGGGTGTGGATTATGGTAATGAACTGTCAACGTGCACGTGGCTGACAATTTGCGATTGATCGGTATTTATGAACCTATGTAGGGTATAACAAAAAATCAAATTTCTACTTATGGTTTTTGTATGTTTCAAAAGATTTTTGTAAAATTGCCTTTTACGCGCAAATGTGTTCGTTAATTTGCTAACGTTTCATGAATGAGACCCAAAGTGAGTAAAGAAAAGGGCCCAGTGTGCCTGACAGGCATTCAAATGATAGGCCACCTTCTGGTACTCCAGATTGCAATGATCTGTAAGGACCAGAAAAGGGTTCACAGACCCTTCCAAGCAATGGCGCCATTCTTCTAGGGCCAGTTTAAAGGCTATGAGCTCTCTGTTCCCCACCTCATAGTTTTGTTCTACCTATAATAATTTCTTAGAGAAGAAAGCACATGGGTGAAGCCCCTCCATTTAGTCATGGTGTTGACAGAACAGCCCCTACTGTTACCTCAGTTGCACCCACTTACACTATGAAAGGTTTAGTAAGGTCCGGTTGTGCCAGGACAGTGGCTATGCAGAACAAGGTCTATAAGTTGCCAAAGTATTTCTCGGCTTCTGGTGTCCACTGGTTGGTGCAGCACTTGTTCCAAAGAAGTGAGATGAGGGGCCTTGCCACCGAGCTGAGCCCACAAATAAAACAGCAGTAATAGTTAGCAGACATGAGAAATCTTTGCATCTCCTTCACTTTTTAGGTCGAGGCCAGTTCTTCACCGCCTTGACCTTCTTATCCATTGTGGATGTATGATGTAACCTAGGAACTTGACATTAGCTCGGTGAAACACACTTCTCACCAATCACAAACTACGGCACTCCCAAAGATATCACGGGACCTGGTGAACTTTTTCAGTGTGCTGCTCGAGAAAGGAGGAGTTGATTAGAATATCATCAATACACACAATGACAAACTAATTCAACATATCAGACAAGACGTCATTCATATATAATTAGAATACAGCTGGACTACTGGCCAAGCTGTAAGGAATTACGAGATAGTCGAAATGACCAGTATTTGTTATAAATGATGTCTTCCACTCATTCCCTGATCGAATTCAGATGAGGTATAGATTATAGGTGCTGTGAAGATCAAGTCTGGTAAATATACAAGCCGAGTAGAGCTATTCCATTGCTGAGTGGATGAATGGTAGTAGTTCTCTTCCCTTAACAGTGATGGCATTCAGGGCTCAGTAGGCAATACATGGGTGAAGCCCCCCATCCTTTTTCTTTACCCAGAAGACACCCGAAGTTACCGGCGACATGGAAGGTCAAATAATACCTTGCATCAGAGCATCTTGAATGTTGTGAATTCATATATCCTTTACAAAGAACAACACCCTCCAGGAGGTTGATTGCACTGTCAGAGTCCCTATGCGATGGCAGTCCAAGTGCCTTCTGGCAGAGGGCATTCTATAGTAGATACTCTATAAAGGATTGTGATACATGTATTAATCCAGGTGCCATGATGCAATCTCCCCCTGCAACCCCATCTTGCTGTTTTAACTCTATCTCGTTGGAACATCTGCAGTGTCTTATCTCTCCCCCAAGATGACCATTTTCCTCTGCTGTCAGAAGAGCTTTTTAAACTCTGCATTTCAGTGGCAACACTCTCTGAGGTACGTAGACTGGGGAGTGGCCAGATCTCTGTAGACAGGTAATATCAAGTCAAGTAGGTTTATTTGTCATTTCAGCCATATACACAGTACATAGTAGAACATTGTTCCTCCATGACCAAAGTGCACAAAAAACAAAAGGACAGAAACAACACAAGACTACACAAGTGCAATTACAGAACAAGATACATACGGTGTAATCGACAAAGTAGTAACAGTGCTAGCTTGAATGCATATTTGAATAAGTAGTATTATTACAGATACTGTATTATTGCTGTATTCTAACAACAAGACAGCAATAAATAGTAAATGTGCAAACAACAGTAGGCCAGAGAGTGTGCAGTATATAGTAAATGGTATATGATATATAGATTGTGAGTCAATTCCGATTCAGAATTCTGACAGCCTGAGGAAAGAAACTGTTCCCATCCTTGCAGTGAAGGCACGTATGCTGCAGACCCTTTTGCCAGATGGAAGGAGGGAGAAGAGGGTGTGGGAGGGGTATGTGGGGTCATCCACAATGCTGGTTGCTTTTTGGAAGCAGCATGATGTGTAAATGTCTGTAAGAGAGGAGAGGGAGACTCCAATGGTCTTCTCCACTGTCCTCACTATCCTCTGAAGCAGAGCAATTCCCATACTAAGCCATTATGCAACTACACAACATACTCTCTATAGTCCCTCTGTATAATGTGTAGAAGTGGTCACGGCATGCCCTCCTGAAGTAAATAACCATCTCTTTTGTCTTGTCCACATTCAGAGACAGGTTGTTAGTTCCATACCAGTCTTTTAGCTGTTGCACCTCCTCTCTGTGTACTGCCACGTCATTCCCACTAATCAGACTCACGACGCTTGTGTCATCATTGAACTTTATGATGTGGTTTGAACTATTCATTGGACTCAGTCGTGGGTCAACAGCATGAACAACAGAGGGCAGAGCACATAGTCCTGTGCTCAGTGTGGTGGTACTGGAGATGTCCCTGCCGATCCTAACTGACTGAGGTCTTCCAGTCAGGAAGTCCAGGATCCTGTTGCGGAGGAAGGTGATCAGGCCCAATAGACTCAGCTTTCCTATCTGATGCTGAGGAATGATTGTGTTGAATGCTGAACTAAAGTCTATGAACAGCATTCTCACATAAGTGTCCTTTTTGTCCAGGTGAGTGAGGGTCAGGTGAAAGGTGGTGGTGATCATCATCTGTTGAGCAGTTGGGATGATATGCAAAATGCAGGGGGTCCAGAGAAAGGGGCAGCTGTGATTTTATGTGCTTCATCACAAGTATTTCAATGTACTTTGTTTGTGTGAGTGCGATGGGATGGTAATCGTTGAGGCAGGACACTGAAGACTTCTTCATGGGGATGATGGTGGTGGCTTTGAAGCATGTTGGAACAACAGTGGTGCTCAGAGAGATACTGAAGATGTTTGTGAGGACACCTGTCAGCTGGTCTGCACATCTCCTGAGCACACGACCAGGAATGTTGTCTGGTCCGGCGGCCATCCTCGCTGCCATGTCATTCTGTGCTTCAAACCATGTAATTCAAGCGCATCTGGATGGGAAGCCGTCACCATCACAGGCAGGTGGAGATGTCATGTAGGTGGTGATGCCCCAGATGCCCTGCCACATGCATTGAACATCCCCAGTGCCTTGGAAGTGGCCATGGATTCTCTGAGTATTTGCATGCTTTGCAACTGTGATGGCCTGGGACAGGTTGACCCTTTCTGTTCTCAGGGCAGCCTTATCATCGGACATAAAGGCAGTTTCTCGGGTTCTCAGCAGTGCATGCACCTCTGCATGGTTTTTGGTTTAGGTTTGTGATGATGGTCTTGGAAGACAGTACCATTATCGATGCACTTGCTGATGTAACCAGTTACCGACATCATGTCCAGGTTGCTAGAGCTGCCGTAGATTGCAGCTTCCGTAAACATGTCCAAGTCAGTGTGTTCAAGACAGACTTGAAGCGATGGCTCCTGAGGGGGTAGTTTACACCTGCTTCAGAATGGGCTTGGCTTGTCACACAAGCTCGTGGGAGTTGTACTCACATAAACGTGTTCTGAGGGCAGAATGCAAAATGATTGGTTAAGAAAGATAACCAATCAGATCAGAGAGGAGGCGGGACTACGACTTTGAAAAATAGGCAGGATTGCGTTTGAAAAAGGTATTGGCAGCAGTAATGATTGTGGGATCAGGCATCAGTGGAAGATTTTCACCAGAGGTAAGATTTTTTTTTATATGGTTGTCTGGATTTATCTTAATGAGCTAGTTTGAGTCAATGAGCATATTATTATCCAGTCTGCACATGACTGGTATGCAAGTATGCATTCGCCATATAAACCGATATGCTCTGCAATCTCTTGTCCTAGCAGGGCAAATACGCATTGATTTTATATGCATTCGCACTGTTATGACAAATTGCCAAGCATTTTATCCTTTGGCTAATTTGTGCTTTTGCGGTATACAGGTTAAAATGAACAGTAATTTCTTGTTATAACAGCACGAATGCATGTAATGTAAACACGCATTTGCACTGTCCCATGTATAGTTCTTAGTGTTACTGGTGTAGGGTAATTCAACTGCTCTTGGGGCAGGACTGTGTTACAAGCAGTGGTTAGTATTAGTGGTGTAGGGTAATTCTGCTGTTTTTGGGGCAGCACTGTGTTGCAGGCAGTGGTTCGTATTAGTGGTGTAGGGTAATTCTGCTGCTCTTGGGGCAGGACTGTGTTACAGCCAGTTGTTACTATTAGTGGGGCTGGGAAATGCTGCTGCTCTTGGGGCAGGACTGTTTTACAGGCAGTGGCTAGTATTAGCGGTGTAGGGTAATGCCGCTGCTCGTGGGGCAGGACTGCGGTGTAAGCAGTGGTTAGTATTAGTGGTGTAGGGTAATTCTGCTGCTCCTGCATTATTATTTTTAATTCTTATGATGACTAAGCGGAGACCAACTACTTTGTCTTTCAGTTAACCAAAGCTTGCCGTTACTTATAACATGTTGGATGTGTCTTATTCTTCTTTCATGAGTTATATAGCATTTGTCTTCAATCACACACACACACAGTGATTTAAAACTATATGGAAATTTTTGTTTTACTTGTCACTTTCTCTCTATGTCTTCAAGTAACATTTCTGTGGAGAAAAATGAATGGTAAGAATTAAACATTTTTGTGTGCATGTGCTTTTAATTGATTTTAATTGTGATCTTTACTTTTTACTTTAAGACAGAAAATTAAAAAATTTGAATAATTGTTTAAAAACAAGAGAACACCAAAATTACACATTTGTTACTAATGCAGTCTTAAAGACTATGAATTCAGGTGGACTGCACAGAAGACATGCCAGAATTGGATGCATTAGACCCTATCCACTGTACTTGGAAAGTTTTGAATTCCTTATAGAGTGCAGCAAAGTATGTGATGAGGTAACATTTCCCTTGTTTTTAATTAAACCTTTGTTTCTATATCTGTATGTATATGATACATTTTTGTGTATGCAAGTTACTTTGGATAAAATTGTTAGAGAAAAACAAGTTTTAAACATGCAGAAGTCAGCTTAAGTTTTCAGCGTTCTTCCCTATTTTCACAGTTCATTGCTCCTGGAAAAAACCCTATTTTGAAAGCCCGACCTGAACTCACAACATTCTTATGTCAATACAAGTCAACTGGCCTGATAGTCTTGCTTTTAGGAATAGGTCCAGAAAGTGGCTTTGTGACCATATCAGTTGTAAGAATTGGTATATTGATAAATTTGAATTGAACTATTAGTATGGCTATTTCAGTGCTTTTTCCTGAATAATTTTTTTTGTTCTTTATGGTGATGCCTCCTCAGATCATGGATGCCTTGTTTCATCAGTTCAGCATGGTAATTTATTATCTAAACTACTCTGAACATTTTGTCTTTGAGTACTGTCATCCTATATGTATCTGTACTAACACAAGTTTAACACGTGTGAGTGTAGGGGTGGGCAATGTGACAGTATTTCAATATGATATCATGTGTTATGATATTTTATATTTTTTATACGCCCGTATAGCTCATCCCTTCTTAGGAATACTCAGGTAGAGTGTGATGTTCAGAGAGTATTGTAATGAGCTTTGATTAATTTTTTGTAAGTCACTCACTGACTTTTGTTGATTTTCATTTACTGAGGAAAACTAAGTTCTTTTGTGAGTAGTAATGTGCATGATCTAAAAAATTCAACAATTTTAGCTCCTAGAGCTGTTGACATATGTAATAATTGATTGTTCTAGCACTGCAGTATTGTGGATCGGAGTATAACATAACTAAATTCACTTGGGGAACAGGTCAAGCAGTACCATAAAATAGAAAAAAAATTGGAGGTAGGGACAATTTAAATTTTTATTTTCTGTATTTATATAAGCTTTTTATATTTTATTTAAATCCTTACCTACATTTCAGTGCATTTGCAGCATCAAAGGGCTACCACGGACCATGGAAAAGGACAAAGCTGTGGTAAATGCTTTTTATTATTGTTATTAATTAGAAAATACAAATCATTGATATTGTCAGGATATTGTGTAATTTTTAATGATATTGTAGATATTCCATATGGCAAACTTTTTATGGATTTTAGATTAAATGGTCTTTTCATTTTACCAAAAAATGCCCAAGGAACTGATGGCACTCAGTACAGTTTAAGTGAGGCTAAACTAATTTTGTTGCTTTGACATTGTTTCATTCTATTTGGACCACCATTAGTTTGCTAAGATCTTTCTAGAAGGCAAAGAGGGGTATCTTGCATGCCCACCTGTGGTGCAAGAGAGGGAACGACTGGGGTTACTTCTTTTCAATTCACTTGGTAAGTACTATATATATATATATATATATATATATATATATATATAGTTCCCTATTAGTTCCTTGTTGAAAGAGTAACAATGCAGCAAATGTTTCCTATGTGTTTTAGATAAGTCAGGTGTTTGTGGTATGTGTCACAAGACCGTGTCTAGGAGGAACAAGGCAAGTGACGCAAATGACATTTTAAATATTTTAATCTAAAACTACAGAACCATTTTAAATTTACTGCGATTATCCAAATTCCAGACCAATTTTTTTGCACTATTATGCCAGATTTGACTTGCTAATTAGCTGAGGTATAAAACTGTTTTGGAAAAAAAAAAAAAATCTCCTCTGGAATTGGATAGCCTTGACTTAATCATTTCTGGTGGAAATTCTTTCTAGGAAAAATGCTCATCTTGCTTTGCAAATATCCATTCAAAATGTCTACCTGGGAGTCAAGAGGACAGCATATTATCACGCCGGCGGGGCTGACGCTGAGGCATGACACAGGTAGAAAGGACACAGCCCAGGACAGGAAAGGGTTTGCAACGGTAAACCCCATGTGGGGACTTTATTCTCACAAGGAGTGGGGCACACCAACACATGACAGGCTACGTCTAACTGCAACAATGACCGACAAGGAAACACAGGACACAGGAATTTTTATACAAAGGAACACATAGGAATAAACGAGGGGCACCTGTGGCTGATTAACAAGGGGCAAGAACACGAGGTAACAACCACGAGCAACAGGTGTGGCTGATTAGCAGCCCCGCCTGTGGGAAACACCGGGAAAAGACTGGTAGGGCAGGGTTGGACATGACACAACCCCCCCCCCAAAGGCGCACACTCCAGGTGCGCCATCCTGATCAAGGGGGAGCCCGGGAAGCCCAGGACACGACGGGCACATGGGGTCAGGACACGGGGCAAGGACAGGGACGTTGGACCCGGGCAGGACAGGACTGTAGACACCGGACGGGAGACCTAGGGAGACAATGGGGACGGAACCAAAACAGGGCACGCACCAAGACAAGGACTGACATCAGTGGGGACCACAGAGGCACTAACCAGGACAATGGACCGGACGCGAAGAGACTGGGACAGGACCAGGGATCATGGGGATGGACAGACAACCAGAGCCGAACCAGGGAAGGAACACAGAGAACAGAAGGGGAAATCTTTAACAAAGACCTGAGAGACACACAGACAAGGCCAGATACTCTAACAATGGGAAAACGATGACAAACAGGGCGAACACAAGGAACCGGGACAGGAACACCACTGGAGGGAAGTGACTCAGGGGATCAAGGGGCAACAGAGATGGGACCGAACATGTAGACAGGGGGGTACGGCCAGGGACCGACACGTTAGGGGCCAGAGGTGTAGCCCCGGGAACAAGAGGAGGGACTTGCAGCGGAGCATGGGGAACAAAGGCAGGGACCAGGGGCGGAGCACAGGGAACAGAGGCAGGGACCGGCGGACACCAAGGGACAGGACCTGGGATACACAGATTGGGGCCAGGAAGCGGAACACGGGGAGCAGAGGAGGAGACTGCAGGACTAGGATGTGGGGATGATGAGGAGACTGCAGGATGGAGACTGGAGGGCAATGAGGATACTGTAGGATGGGGACTGGAGGGCGAAGAGGAGACTATGGGCATGGAGCTAGGGGGCGACGTGGAGGCCGTGGGACAGGGACTGGAACCAAGTGGCGACGCGGAGGCCATGGGACAAGGACTAGAGTTCAGGGGCGATGCGGAGGCCGCGGGACAGGGACTAGAGCCAAGGGGCAACAAGGAGACCATGGGAACGGAGCTAGGGGGCGACGCGGAGGCCGCAGGACAGGGACTGGAGCCAGGGGGCGACGTGGAAGCTGGGCCCCTGTGAGCACGGTGCCAGGCGTGCCCCCGTCTTCCTCTTCGGGAAACCAACGACTTGCCTGGTGCTAGACTGGACCGCCCAGGGTGCCGCCTATTGTTATAGCAAAAAATCCCAGGTCCCACTCCAATTCCTCTGGAGGGCCACCCTCTAAGCTCATTTCCCCTTGGCAGGAGAGGAGCTCAGGGCTCCGGACGGGCTCTGGGGACTCGGCCGGGGCCCGGATGGGCTCCGTGGGCAGGGCTCGGAGACTGCGGCAGCAGGTTCCCCTGGGCAGAGCTCGGAGACTGCGGCAGCAGGAACAGGTTTCCCTGGGCAGGACACAGACCTTGCTGCGGCGGCAACAGGTTCCCCTGGGCAGGACTCGGTGGCTGCAGTAGCAGGTTCCCCTGGGCAGGGCTCGGACAGGCGCTGACGGGATAGAGCCCACGGGGAAGCAGGTAGGAGTTGGCTAGAAGATGAGCGTGAGGCGTGCAGAGAGGCGAGCGCACGGGAACCGCTGAGTTTTGTAGCTGCAGGCAGGTGAGGCAGAGCCTTCTGAGAGGCCGCGGCTGAAGGCAGACGGACGGAGGGGCAGGCAGGAGCCGTCTGGGAGGTGACGGCTGCTGGGGAGCAGGCAGGAACCATTGGGACGACAGCCGCAGGTGGACAGGCGGGAGCCATCTGGGAGGTGACGGCCGGAGATGAACTGATGGATGGGCAGGCAGGAGCCATCTAAGCAACGGTGGTGGGCTGGCAGGTGAGGGCCGCCCAGGCGACGGCGGCGGGCAAGTGGGCGAGAGCCGTCCAGGCATCGGCGGCGGGTTGGCAGGCAGGAGCCATCAAGGCAGACAGGCAGGCAGGAGCTGTCCAGGCAACGGCGGCAGGCAAGAGCCGTCCAGGTGATGGTGACGGGCCCGGCTTGGCGAGATCCCCGGGGAGAGGGCTTGGCTCGGTGAGATCCCCGGGGAGAGGGCTCGGCTTGGCGAGATCCCCGGGGAGAGGGCTTGGCTTGACGGGACCCTCTGGCAGCAGGATCGGCTCGATGGGACCCTCGGGTGGCAGGATCGGGTCCGCCCCTCTGGTGCTAGGCTGAGGCCAAGCTGCAGCAGCGGCCGGCCTTTTTTGGGCGGCGACAATCCATCACATCCTCTCCTGGATGGCGGCCATCTCCTGCAGCAGGGAGGCGGGTTTCACTGCCGCAAAGTCGAAGTCCCGTGCCAGTGCCTGGAACATTGCCTGAAGGTCGGGGGTGCCCGGGACCTCGGGATTGTCCCACAACCTCCAGAACAATCCCTGGAGGGTAAAAAACTGCCGGAATAGGTCTGAGGAGCGCTGGAGGGGGTCGCCGGTAGCACCCTCCGTGCCTCTTGAACCCCGCTCATCATTGTCTGCCTTCGGCCCCTGCTGTTGGCCTCCTTGTAGGAACCCTCTCGGAGGGAATACCTGCCACGACAGTCTCCGACCAGTAAAGGCGGGGGTCCGTCAGGTGCATGTTTGCAGGGATCAACCTCGGGACAAACAGATCCGGCTCCGTCACGGTGTAAGCTGGAGGGTCGTGGCGGGATTGGTGATGTTAGTCGGTCATTCTGTCATGCCAGCGGGGCTGACGGTGAGGCTTGATGCAGGTAGAAAGGACACAGCCCAGGACAGGAATGGGTTTGCAATGGTAAACCCCGTGTGGGGACTTTATTCTCACAAGGAGCGGGGCACACAGACACACGACAGGCTACATCTAACTGCAACAATGACTGACAAGGAAACACAGGACACGGGAATTCTTATTCTTATACAATTCTTATACTTTTACATAGGAATAAACAAGGGGCACCTGTGGCTGATTAACAAGGGGCAAGAACATGAGCTAACAACCACGAGCAACAGGCGTGGTTGATTAGCAGCCCCACCTGCGGGAAACACTAGGAAAAGACTGGTAGGGCAGGGCTGGACATGACACGTGTTATCACGTGGTAGTGATTTTTTGGAATGAATGACCCATGTACAACATAATAATATTGTTGTTGTAACTTTATTTTTGTTAAACTGAGCTTGTATGAGAATCTGATTCAGCAAACATTCATAACATCCAAAAATTGTGAGTCTGCAAAAACATGAATGGTATATGCTCCTAAATGAGTAAGCATTAATGATTTTGAATTGTAACTGAAGCTCAAACAAATGATAATGCTATATAATGTCATCACCTTCACAAGCATAATAGTATTCAGGCCTAAAATTTTTGGGTTGTGCATTATACATTTAGAGCTAAAATTACACCTTCTAACATTGCATTTTACACTTCGAGAAGCTGATAGACTATTGTGAAATGGCACTAATAGACAACCTGTTGATGTTAATTTCTAAATATGAGTTCTGGGAGAAGACAGTGATGAGATGGGAATCGAGGGAGAAGATTGTTCAGGAGAAAGTAGCCGAAACAAGGTGGGAATCGAGGGAGAAGACTATTCAGGAGAAAGCAGCCGAAACAAGATGGGGATCGAGGGAGAAGACTGTTCAGGAGAAAGTAGCCAAAACAAGATGGGAATCGAGGGAGAAGATTGTTCAGGAGAAAGTAGCCGAAACGAGATGGGAATCGAGGGAGAAGACTGTTCAGGAGAAAGTAGCCGAAACGAGATGGGAATCGAGGGGAGAAAGCAGCTGAAATGAGATGGGAATTGTGGAGTGAGGAACTGGCAGGGTAGCGTGCCGGGAGGCAAGAGCACAGCTTTTGCAAGCTTCTACAAAATAAAGGA
>JAAGVU020000524.1:0-11427 GCA_011763525.2 Mormyrus iriodes | reverse complement strand
GAGTGTGCCCAGCGATGGGTTGGCACCCCATCCTGGGTTGTTCCCTGCCTTGTGCCCACAGCCTCTGGGATAGGCTCCGGACCCCCCGCGACCCAGAATGGAATAAGCGGTTCTGGAAAATGGATGGATGGGTGAATTATGCAGTTAACCAGTTTCATGATTAGATACATTCACACACATACCAATGACAGAAAACATTATGATCACCCCCACATGATATGAATAACCTTGACTATCTTTTTAAAATAGACACATGTCAAGGTCTGAGATATATTAGACGGTAAGCCAACATTCGGTACTTGTAGTCGACACATTGAATGTAATAGAAAAGGGCAGGAGTAAAGACCTGAGTGATTTTAAGAAGGGTCAAATTGTTATGGCCAGCCAGCTGGGTCAGAGCACTTCTGAAATGGCAAGGCGGAGTGCTCACAGTTGCTCGTGGTGAATACCTTCTGAGAGTGGACCGGGGAGGGAAAAACCACAATCCACCGACAGGGTGTTGGGCGGTCAAGACTTGTCAATGCAGGATGTGAACAATGGCTTTCCTGTCGGGTACATACCAGCAGAAGGGCTAATGTGGCAGAACTCGCAGATGATTTAGATTATGGTCACCGGAGCATCGTGCTCTGCTGGGTATGGGGCAGTATAGCTGCAGATTGGACTTGTTGGTCCAACCCATCCTACAGATACTTGACTCATACCTAATTGCTAACATGATGCAACAGAAAACATAATTCATTGCTCCAAGGTCCAGTTCCAATGCTTTGGTGCCCATTATAGATGCTTTTCACAGTGCACAGGGATTATAATGAGCACTCTGACCAGCCTGCAGCTATATACTGTTTTTATGAGATAGGAAAGTATCTCGTACTACCAGTATCTACAAATACATTTCGCTGTTAAAGATATTTGCATTTATTGAAGTTTTACATTAATGCATCTAATACGTTAATGCATCTCTGTAATCTCTGCACTCACCATTCAGTTCTACTTGCACTCTGTCTTTGATTCTGAATCTGATGACTTACCTCAGGCTGTATATGGCCACTGGCCTCAGGAGAGCAGAAAGGTCAGCATGAAGAAAGGCTTGAGATGCTGCTGTAGGTGTGGGGGTTCAAGCGCTACAGCCTACAGTTGTCCGTCTGTTGTCCGTTTGATCTGATATTATAATCAATTTAAGCGTTGCGATACAGTCGCATGACCTTTCACCACATGTAAATTCTTTTCATTTCCACCACTCCGTCTTGGTGCTTAACTTATTTTGACACTGTGTGTGTGTGTGTATGTGTGTGTGTATAAAAATTTCTGCTCTGTCCTACTGCTGCTATGCACTGTCCATACCCTACAATGATCAAAATGTTTTGGTTCATTGGTTATGCAGCTATTGCACACAAAATATGTTGGGGGTTCAAATTATATCTGAATCTCAACCAAAAGTTAGAACAGATGAGAATAATTATGTTTACATACAAAATAAATCTCATGTGACTCACTGTTGTCATATGATTTTGTTGCTTAGAATCACTTCTGTTTAACAACTGGTAATAATTATAACAAAATTGAATCTTTGAATATCTGAAATTTACAGCATGTACTACTTACAGCATCTCAGCTTTATGTGCTCTGTAAGATGTCAGCTGTCCGCATGAAAAATTTCACCCTGTACTGAAACATGACTATCATTCAAATGCCATGCTCCACTCCTTGACTGAGCCTTTTTATCTGAGATACCAGGTAATACATGTCAGGGAGGACACTTTGAGCTACTTCAGGCCGAAAGGCTCCTGTGCTTGGCTAAATAGTTCAGCTCTTCTTGTGTTTTGACTGATTTGTTTCCTTGATTGAAAGACTCATCCAGCTATTTCACTCATCTGGTTGTCTGACTCATCCAGCTATTTGACACATGCATGATTATATGAGACTGACCAATCAGCCCAGAACAAGAGCTCAGTGCTTATGTGAAATCCTGGTCCTTTTAATTGAAATGGTAGTTTACGAATCCTGCCCTAGCCGAAAGTGTCCTCCCTGACATGGATTATCCGGTCACCCTATTTGAGCTGTTCCTGTGTGTCTCACCCTTTGAAGCACTGCAGAATCTGAAGTGTACCTAGATGATAGAATGAAAGGCTTTGCCTTAATTGAGCTTCACAGCAGTTGTGTAGCTACTTGGGAAATGGATTATGTAGATCAGCCTGCCACTGGGTACAGTGTGTGTAATTATCTGTGACATGAAGAACTGTTAAATAATACCAAATCTCAGACACTGATAGGAAGGGAGATCCTCCAGTGGTTCCTTTGTGCTGATTCAGATCATATGCGCATGATGAAAAGAGAGGATTTTAATTCCACAGCTACTACATACAAGTATGCCCTGCCGATGTATTTATCTCATTTATATAATTGCTATGGTTCATATTGTATCTAAATTATGTGGGATATATTTCCTGCTAACAGAATTGGGATAAAAAAAACTACTTGGCATCATTATATATTCCTCCGGAATCATTTTACATCTATTTAAAGGCTCTACTAATTTGTGTAATATATAGACTATGTAATATAATGTAATATGTAGCATATGCATATTTTCTTAGTCCTTCATAGAAGCATATGGTCTCATGTAACCAGGCTTGTTCAATTCATAACAACCTCGTCTCTTTGGCCCAGTTACACTGAGTTCATTGCATTACCTAATGCAGTTTAAACTGTTAAAAGCATTTTTCAAGTCATATGATGTCTCACATGGTCAGAATGGATCTCTGATAAAGATGCTCGCAAAGAGAAATGCATTTAAGCTCCTGCTTAATGGAAAAGGATATAACTGCAATGAATTTGGCAGTTTTTAAAGAGGTTTGTGTTGTGTTTTTCTGCTACAATTTTGGAAGATAATTAATATAACCCCAATGAAATACTGTCTACCATAGGTTTATAATACAGAATTTAGACCCACAGTGCAAATACGTTTTATTCAGAAAAAAATGTAATAACCTATTTTTTATTACTTTTATTGCTTACGAACCATTGAGTAAAAAGTAGGTCGAAATAAGTATTACAGCAGGAAGATTCACTGTAGGATGATCTATACTCAATTCTGACATGTTCCTTTAAGGGTAATACAAAAAAGTGAGTTTGAAATGGATTTTTGGAATGATATCACCCCCAAATGAAATTCATATCAGAGTCCCTAGAATCCATTTTATAAAATATTTAATAAATGAAACACTAGAATTTCTGAATTAGAGACAAGCTACTGACCGGAAAAAAATAAAACATAGCAAGTGGTGATTGCTTCTCAAGACATTAAACAAAACAAGAAAAAAATGTAAATTACTCTAATAACAGTGTGTAACAATGACACAAAAGTACAGGAATGAATATTAATCAAGGGGATGGAAGGTGAGATTGGGTAATGATTTTCAAATAGGCTATGCATTACATACAAGAAATGTCTAGGGACCCTATTATGTTCAGAATGTCCTCTCATACCTCTTTCCTGTCACTGTCCTTAGGGTGTATATGGGGTCCTACCCGCTGTAGTTTATTATATATGGTAAACTCATACAACTCAAACCTCTATTTGATGCTCAGTTATTTAAAACCAGCACTTCATTTTCATAGAGCTTAAAAAAACAGTTTCTGGTTTGGCTGTCCAATTGATACTCAGAATTAGATGGTAGAGTGTAATAACTTAACATTCTTCCCTCGCTGCTATAATACAAACTAAACAGAAAATGAGGTTAGAGAGTCTGCAAGATTGGAGTGTACGCCTACAGATATGCAAACTGGGACTGCACCAGTGCCCTGCAGCTGTAGAGCTCCTCAAGGAGTGAATGATCAGAGAACAGATATTGGGACCGAGGTAGGGTTGGGTTAATAGGAATATGTATTAAAAAGGTTATTAGCACATCTGCAGCTGGCCAGCAGTCGGAACGGTACTCACTATCCAACGGTTAAAATACTTAAAGAGTGAGAAGACCAAAGCTTGGATTAGATCATAGAGCAATATGGTGTCTTCAGATGGAGCATGCAAGGGGTGAACTATGCCTAAAGGTCAGTGGTGTGTTTGCAGGGGTTTGTGTCATAACCAGAAAATTATATTGCAAGAGCCTGGTGTTTAAAGCACAAGGTAATTAGGCCAACGTAAAGGTTGAAGTGACCCCTCCAATAGGCGTCTCTTATGCAGAGTGTCTAAAAACGCCAAGCAAAGGATACAATAGCCATGGACCTGAAAAAGAACAGTACCCAGTGCCTATGCATCACATGCAGTGACATGCACAGACTTTTCCTGAGACAGATGCTTGAACGGGTGGACATGGCGAACTGGTATGTTCTCATTAACAGTAAATTATCGCGATGGGGGGGGGTCTCTCAAAGAGATTTAGCATTCATTTCGCAAAATGGGCAGGTGCTCAGGAACTCCTAGCCCTCCACGTGCCTGATCACATGTAAACATTGATGGATTTTGTATGCTCAAAGCAGAAGAGTAAACGAGTAACTGTTTAAGTATACGAATGACCTAAAATTGACAACAGTGTAGCAACCTGGCAGCAGCGACAGACAATGCTAGATATTTTTATTTGAAATCAGCTAGTAGGTGCTGAGCCAAAAGGCACTGTTTTGTAACAGAATATGCCGGTACGGATGATGGACATTGCAAGATGTGAAGAGTATTATTATCTCCCCTGTTGGAGATGCAGCTTAGAAATAATGTTTAATCTATGGGGATGCGTATAGTTGTCTGTTCCTGTGTTTTCACTTGAACATCATAGATCATCATCATTGAACATTATAAACTGTCACAACCAAGAATATTTCTGCCTAGCAGTGTGACAGGAAAAGTTAAAGTCAAGGAATGACTTTTGACTTTACACTACATGGTTGTAAATAAGGACAAGGACATGGATTTTTAGATGCCACTACCCATATAGAGTGAGTTTATACTGATGGAGGGTAAGGTGAACAAAGACATTCTCAGATATGGCCTAGGTGAAGAGTGAGACTTTAGTGTCAGTGCAAAAAAAATGTAGGAATTGTATAAGTATTTAGGAAAGGTGAATACCCAGGTGCAACAGAAACAAGAGTCTGAATGGCAGTAGCTGACATGTGCATGGAAAATGAGCCACTGGTGCCTGAGCTTTTTACCAAATGAACCACTGGAGCCTGAAATTTTCACCATGATGAGCCTGGGCTGGTCCAAGCCTGTGCAGGTGCATTGAAGTGCTAGATTTTGCATCAAATAGCAGATATAATGTGCATGGTATGGCATGCTAGGCATCTGAGCACCCGCTGTCTGATGCTCACAACCAGCAGCTGATTCCACTTGAAATTAAATTGCTACAGTTTTTACTGCAGTTGAATAAACATTCTGTAAGGAGAGCCGTCTGCAGATGAGTGAACTAGCAATTTTCTCAACGAATTACTTTCTAACCATTTCCTCTAAAAAAGCAATATAAAATCGACATGATTAATACATTTAGATGTCAGAGTAAAACCCCAATGGCAAATTTGTATGTATCTGCTTAGCCAAGAGTGCGAACAATATGGAGTCTTTGAACGTTGACGTTAGGAGCAGTTAGCATCTTGGCATTGCTAACCACACCTAGACTCACCGCCAGCTTGTAGGGTTCTATCACTCTCAAGGGACATTTAGTTCATTATTGAGCAGGGTGAAAAGGACAACTTCTGGAGTACTGCTAGTCACAGCTGCTTATCAAATGGTTATGTATGGAAAGATAAAGAAGACAATTAGTTCAAACTTCTGTTTAATGCCTGATTCCTCAAAATAAAATTGCATTATCACAAAACCTAGAAAAACTCCTTCCAGCTGCCATTAGGCATACTAAAACATATCATGACACAGCACAGTTCCTTTTTCAGAGCTTGTTCGTTTTCCGCCAACAGCAGAACGGGAGAGATATATCCTTTTACTTACTTAACATGTATTTTCTCCTAATAACCTAGTTTGTTTCCTTTCTTCTTATAAATAGATTCATTTGCTTTTAGCTTCATAATAAAAAGACATTTCCCATCATCTGCTACACTTTCCAGAGGCTTACATAAACGGACTCTATTACAGATATAATCATAGCAACTTTCATTTACTCATATTATAACCTTTATTCGGGGTAATTGCTAGTTTTACAAATGACTTAAAATAATAGAAATCCTATTCCCTATGAGTCACATTTAGTTTAGGTCATATATTTTCCCATGAGTTACACATGCAACAACATAGGAAAATTTTAAATGAGAAAATTTCAATATGAATGATTTAATTGAGCCCAACATTGAAGTAGCTGTCATCTGCCACTTGTGCCTTTTTATGGCCTAAACCCAGGCTTTGAGCATTGAGTGTTCTCTTTTATTGCACAAAACAATAAAAGCTTCTTCTAGAAACCTGCCTCCTGCCATGCATAATTTTAAAATCCATTGCCTATCACGTGTAATTTATTTTTCACGGAGTTACACTGAGGCGTGAAGTCCAGATTGGAGGCATTGGAACAGCAGCAGATGGAAGGACGGGGGTGTGTGAGGGACACAGCCAGCAAGGCTGAGAATGCACTCCTATTGTGTCTGAGGTTCCTACTCAGCCAATCAAGATGCCCTGAATCTACATTTAGAATTGAAGGGGCGTGTAGGGGGAGAGAAAGGGATCTGACTTCATTTAACCAGTCATGAAATGAAGACGATCCCCATAAAACCCAGCAACAATTTTTTTAAAGTGTCATTGTAAATAATAATGGTTCTAATCATAATAATATTCATGCTAAAAAACTACTGATTGCAACTCCAGCTGGGTCTCATAAAAATGATCACCAGACACTTTGCTGCTCTAGAACTGTTTCAGAAAGAAGGATTTCATTTAATATCCAGGGCAATATAACAAGATTGAAAGAAATAAAGATAGTCATTTATATTGCCTACAAGGTTCCCCAAGGATAGGCTGAAATGCAAACAGGAGGATTGATATAAATTTCTATAACTTTATCCACATCCAGGAAAATAGATTCACCTTCTCCATGAATCAAATTTTTATTTTTTAATTGCAGCATTGCTGTACATTTTATAATTAGCATTGGCGAGTATAACACAATATGATGTCACACAGAATGTCACTGATTGGATGTTTCAGCGCTGCATTCCAAAAAAAACAAACGCTTATCCATCCATCCCTCCCTCCCACCAAGCAGATATAAGCTTAGTCTGACTGCGTGATACTCGCTCATCCTCACTGGTCATGATGTAATGAGTCAAGCTACTTGCTAATCGCTAGCTGAGGTCTGTGCTGATAAGCCTGGACAAACTGAGGTTTATTGTTTTTCCACCATTTACCAAATGAATTTACAGAATGAATGTCCATTTTGTGTGGCTACTTCTACTTCTCGTGAACATTGTGAAGTTCAGCACACTCATTACCTGATTTTATTGTTTACTAAAGGATTTGAAACATGTGATTTGGCTTGGGAAATCTGCTTTAATCCATCTTCCAGTCGCTTATCACTGGGGATCTGAAGCGTGTCCAAGGCAGCACAGAGCATAGAGATGGGGTACACCCTGGATGGAAGCCTAGATAGCCATTTGCTATGGGCAATTCAGTGACACAGATTAGCCTAACTGCATGTCTCTGACACGGGGACAGCATGTACATACAGAGAACAGAGGTGACATTTAAACCCCAACCCGTAGCCACCCATTGAGCCACTGTGACACCCAGCTTCCATTATCTGAAATTCTACTTTCATGAGCTTTTGAGATTTTGAGATTTTCTCAGGACAGATCTATGCATTTTCCTGTATTTATCGTGCTATGATGGCTGACACCCCACGATCAATATAATAAAGTACATTGAGATTTATTACCAGGACTGTCCAAGAGCACAGCCAACATTATTATTAGCTATTGTCAAGACAATGCAGGCTGCAGGCGGCCATATAGACAACTTATGCCATAATGTTCAGTCCAGATCTTCATGCTTACCAGTGATATGTTCAACAGACAATACTGCAACAATTTAAAAGCAAATATATCGTGCAAATAATTATACATTCTATATGATAAAAATATAAAACAAATATCTTTTTGTTCTATGAGTAGCTCTCAGCAATCTGATCTGCAAAGGGACAGTGTGTATGCAGGTTTTTGGGATAACCTTTACATCAGCTGTTGAAACCCAGGTGTGAGGACTCTTCAGCCAATCAGTCCTCTAATTAGTAATCTAATTAGGGAGTTGCAGCGAAAACCCGTATACACGACAAGCCTTTCTGGATAAGATTGCCCACCCCTGGCTTAGCTCATTGCCTTTTCGGTTCTTACCTGTATATTTTATTTTTGATAATTTTTCTCATAAAAGGATTTGATAAATATCCTGTCTGTGGAGATGATTTGAAATAATTTGATTGTTTAGCATTTCAAAATATTGGTAATTTACATGGTGTGGTTCAGCTCAAAAACATTGGAGATATTCTCATCAGACATTTTCACACAAAATGTAGCTTCACCATTCTGGCCATCACAACATGTCTGATGAGAATGAATACAAAAACCTCTTCAGGAAATCGAGTCTTGAAAAAAGTAGCAAGTGTAATCCGTATTCCAGCATGCCCTGAAACCCAAAGTGTCTCTTCTGAGAGACAGTTGGGAATTAACTTCATACCCTATACTTTAATTTACAAGTCACAGCATAATCTTTCTCGCCCCATGCTGACTTCCTATTTTAAAAATAAATAACTAACTAAATAAATAAATAAATAAGGGTTTACAAGTGATGGCTGTCAAATTAAATTAACCAAATGAAATATGATTTGCAAATGTATCATTAGGAGTTCCATTTGATTAATAATTTGAAATCATGAACTATGGATGAAACAATATTGTGCTGTTAACGTTTTCTAGCACTTAACGCAAAGGTTATCATTTAAATGTAATTTTAATGTTTTATTCTTGATTTTATTTTTGCTAAATCATTTTACCCTGAACCAAATTCACCCTTCGGGGTCCATAGTCATCGGTTTTATTGCATAAATTCTCAGAGCTTTATTCTGTTGTCCTTCTCTGCAGTCAATCTATGCATCTGAAAATGGAATGAAGAAACAGTGAATATGTGACAAAGAAACTGGATCGAGATGCAAAGCCCTAGGACACCCCAGCATACTCCCTCTCTGTCTCTCTCTGTACACGTACACCTTTCCGCTTGATGTTGCCTAGAGACAGCATAGTTGCATGTATGATAAGGAGACCCTCAGTCAGACTCCCTACCTGAATTCTCACAGGTCTGCATATATTATAATAAAATCACACCGCTAGCCTCTGACCTTAAAGCAACAACAGTTCCTTCACACAACTGGGAAATCTGCATGAGTACAACACGCGAAATTGACATAGCATTCTAGATGAAGACCCTGTTATACTGTAATTGTTGAATGGTGTGTAGCCATTTTCTCACAGTATGTTTGCATGTTTTGTGTCAATGGCAAAATATAATTCACAGTAGGTGAATGAGGTATTATTAAAATAAGCTAACCAAAAATAACCTAATCAATTGTACTGAAGAGCTATTTGTGAGGGTTTTCTCTAAACTTGCATTGCTGGGTTAAAACAGGTTTCATTTGCTTGGGAGCATTTAATAACCATAGCAAAAAATACAATAATAATGATACAATATTATATGATAGAATATATATAAATAATACAAAGCGGTTTGGGGTGGCACGGTGGTGCACTGGTTAGCACTGTTACCTCACACCTGTGGGACTAGGGTTCAAGTCTCCACCTGGGTTCAAGTGTGCGGAGTCTAGCATGTTCTCCTTGTGCTTTTGTGGGGTTTCCCCTGGTACTCTGCTTTCCCCCCACAGTCCAAAAACATGCTGAGGCTGATTGGAGTTACTAAGTTGCCTGCAGGTATGAATGGTGTGTGAGTGTGCCTTGTGATGGGTTGGCGCCCCATCCTGGGTTGTTCCCTGCCTTGTGCCCGCAGCCTCTGTGATGGGCTCTGGACTCCCCATGACCCCAAATGGGATAAGCAGTTACAGAAAACGAATGGAGGGATAATTATATTCTTGATTTGGAGTGCTAACTGCTGGCCAGGCCATTCTACTTCAAACACAATCAAGAAACTGGCAGAACTAACTGCTGAATGTTGAAACAGAATATTTATAACATTTCATCATTTAAATCAAATGGCTTAGGGTGTTGATCACTGGGTATTTCATTACCATCACTTTCAGATTTCAGTTTAGTTTTTCAAAAATGCACCATTGCCTTGGCAAGCATTTATAAATTTGCTGTAGGACCTTCCCAGGAATTGTAATGTGAAACAAAACCTTAAAGTATTTTCTTGATTTATGAGTTGAAAATGAAAGTAAGTTTGCAATCTGGCTGTTACTAGGTTTATTCTTTTCTTCTAGATGTGGGCTGCTGCATATGCAGGTCAATGACCCTGTTGTCCATCAGAGTCACAGCTGACATAGCATGTATGACTTAAGTGTTTTTCATACTTGAGCAAAGCCTAATTATTTCTTCACTACACCTGTCCTCCGGCAGCCTGCACATGATTCCTCAGTATTAGCTGGCTGAATAGCAGCTTCTGTTTTCCTATTACTGCAGCAGTACATGTGTTCATCTGATTATTCATATGTAATATTAATATCTAGATTTTACTGTCTGATGTCTTCATATGTGTTTTGCTTATATGTTTTACATATTTATATGCTATTTATAATTTTTTTGCACTATGACCAATTAGGAATGATATTTCCTTTCATTTCTATTTATCGCCCATGCATCATAGAGCTGAGATGACAATAAAAACACTTAGATTTATCAGTGGCAGTTTCATTGACCTAATATCTCCTTTAGTGTTACTGCTTTACAGTTGATAAGAGTCAAGCATGAAGGATGATTCATCCACAACTGAGCAGGGGATTTGAAGTTGTAAGCTGGAGTGCTACAGTGCACAAAAACAGTTAACTGAGAGTCTTTCAGATCTGTTTTGTCTTCTCCAACAATTATTTTGCAATCTGCGCTGATTTCCCAGCAAAACCATTACTTTGATGATAATAGAGACTTGTAATTTGCTGGCTCTCCTGTGTTTCACCAAAAGCCGTGAACTACGTTAATGTGACTGGTGATTATTGGGGACCATAATGACTGCTGTTTTTGCTGATATTTTCAGTTTATATATCTCAACTGAACAAATGCTGTTGCGTAGCTTGTCATGTTCAAAATATTTGCTGTAGGATTCTGAGTAATAACATAGCCTTTGCTGATCCAGGTAATAGCCAAATCTGGAATGTCCTGTAAGATGCCTTGTAACTTTAGTTCTCCAGAGCATTTGTGGGACTGTGTTTATGACACCTCTCCTGGAGCCGACACCTTATCGTGGTGGAGGGGTTTGCGTGTTCCAATGATCCCAGGAGCTAAGTTGCCTGG
>JAAGVU020000523.1:0-11429 GCA_011763525.2 Mormyrus iriodes | reverse complement strand
GATGGGCTAACCTGCTGGCCACACCAACACCTCCTCCAGCAGCAACCCAGCTTTCCTAGATGGTCTCTCATCCAAGTTCCGAGGAAGTTCGGTATGTCAACCAAGATCCTCAGCAACTTCTACAGCTGCATTGTGGAGAGCACATTGACCAGCTGCATCACCGCGTGATATGGCAGCACTACTGCTATGAACTGTAAACATCTGCAGAGAGTGGTGAAGACTGCAGAGAAGATCATCAGGACTTCGCTGCCCTCTTTGCAGAGCATCTACCACCGCAGAGTCTAGAGAAGAGCTGCCTCCATCTTCAATGACTCCACACACCCCTGAAACGGACTGTTCACACTTCTGCCCTCAGGATGGAGGTACAGAAGTATGAAATCTAGAACCTCCCGACTCAACAACTCCTTCTTCCCCAGTGCCATCAGACTCCTTAACAGCCGACAGGAGTATGATTAATGGACGTCATCACCTACCTTATACTGTAATTTTTGCACATTAAGCTCTTTTGCACATTACACTTCAAAGTACTTATTTACAATTTTTTCCATTATATTGTGACTCAGCATTTTGTGTGGACAGCAAAGAAAGAATTTCATTGCACAGAGAAATGCACTTTTCTACTGTACATATGACAATAAACACTTTGAATCTTGAATCTAGTGAGGGGAGAGACACCCCCATAATGCTTGTCACTGTCCTCACAAAACACCGAGGGCCTTGGGGACGCCACGTCTGCAGAATGTATTTCCCAGTGAGGAAAGAGACACTCCATAATGCCCGTCGCTGACCTCACTATTCTCTGTGGACCTTGGGGACACCACGTCTGCAGAATGTATCTCCTAGTGAGGGGAGAGACACCCCCATAATGATCGTCATTGTCCTCACTATCCTCTGCGGGTCTTTTGGATGCCGTGTCTGTAGAATGTATCTCCTAGTGAGGGGAGAGACACCCCCATAATGCTCGTCACTGTCCTCACAAAACACCGAGGGCCTTGGGGACGCCACGTCTGCAGAATGTATCTCCCAGTGAGGAAAGAGACACTCCATAATGCCCGTCGCTGACCTCACTATTCTCTGTGGACCTTGGGGACACCGCGTCTGCAGAATGTATCTCCTATTGAAGGGAGAGACACCCCCATAAGGCTCGTCGCTGTCCTCACTATCCTCCGCAGGCCTTATGGACGCCGTGTCTGCAGAATGTATCTCCTAGTGAGGGGAGAAACACCCCATACTGCATGTTGCTGTCCCCACTGTCCTCTGCGGGCATTTGCAGTCAGACATGGTACAGTTGCCATACCAAGTAGTGATGCCGTTGGTCACAACACTGATGGTGCCTCTGTAGAACTTGGTGAGGATGGCCGGATGGAGACCTATTTCAGTTGCCTCAGGAACTATAACCTCTGCTGCACTTTCTTGCTTAAAGACATGGTGTTTTTAGTCCAGGGATGGTACTTGGTTATGTGCACAGACTTTCTCAGCCAGTCTTTCTTCGAATCTGCTAGCTATATTCATTTTCAGTCAGAAAAGGTACAAAAGGTGATCAAATACAATCTTTGGTCCGATCTCCTTTCTGACTTAATGCTGCTTTTCCCCTGGCCAATGAATTATTCATCTGCGTCACAGAATGAGACAGACATGTTTTTTCAGTTTTTGAGTGCCCCCCCCCGATGGTATTCTTTTGGAGTTACACACCTATAAGGACTTCTGCTGCACTAAAGGCAAGGAGCCAGTCAGCATACACCAATTACCTCAGGCAACCAAAAAAAGTACTGATTATATTATTACCAAAATAAATGTACCCAAAATGAATTGGCGAATTGACCGAATAAGAAGTTTATCATTTACTCAATTTACTTTTCTGTCCAACTGTTTTAGTACGAGAGGGGGATAGAGGCCTTTCAAAGGAAAAAAACAGGCATGCTTAGGTCCCAACATACCTTTTATTACAGTTATGAATAATAATAATACACTTTCATTATAATAATGATTGATGCATAAACATATACTCCCCTTCTAGACAGTTTCAGAAGACATATACGTGACACATCAGATGATTATACCACATGTTATATATATAATAAATGTTAATTGCAGTTAATGACAAAACACACACACTAATACTACTGCCCTTTTCCAATATGAGATTGTAAAGCTATATACACTCGGACATGCTATCATCACCCACCTTCCACACACAGACTGGGATGCCCTTTTTAGTCCTAGCAGGAGACCAACACGCATTCCCAAAAACTGCCGGCCAATGCTCTATCCCACGTCTGAACTCCAACCAGCACTGAGTTCTCCCCCTCCTTTATACTATGCTTTTTTGGTATTTACTACAATTGTGCAAGAGTGGGGAGAGAGCTGGCTAGGCACACACCCCACTCGGGCACAAATCATATCCTCTTCCCTTATCATTCAATTAGCTCGTCCTTGTGTCCCAGCCTGCAATTTCCAACTCCCAACCACCTTTTTATTTGACTTTAATATCTTTTGTTTAAATTTGTTCATTCTTTGTAAAGCACTTTGAATTCCCTTGTGCCTGAATTGTGCTATATAAATAAACTTGCCTTGCCTTGCCTTTAGCTTCCCAGCCTTGAATCATTGTTTTAATCCAAATTCAGTTCCCTTCAGTGCATTAAAACTAATTTGTCTAAGTGCCCACTACTGACCCCATAAAAATACCCGGGATCAAGTGCCCCGAAAATATACTACTTTGTGATTTTATATACTACTTTGTGATTGTATACTAGCAAGGAGGTGAATCATGGACGTACAATGGGCTCACACATCTAAATGTGAGGATGATCAGACCATACACGTACTGAACTGTTAAATACCTCCATCAATTCATATGTGTTTATTCGGGTGACCATCCGGTCCCGAGAATGTTGTACAATTGTCACTTCCCAGTACTTTATGGTAATGGGGGGATAATAAAAAACCTGTTTTAATTCCACACTGTGTGGGTGTCGCAGTCGTCTACGAGTCCGTCTCATTACACCAATATAGTTGTGTATGTATGAAAATTACACATGGAGTTGACATAACTGTGTAATTAATATTACATCCATTAACTGGTACTGGCTCTATTAGCTGATTTTAACTGTGCCAATTTGATTTTATTTCTGAGCCCAAAAGTACAGCATTGCATTCTAATTTAAATGTGATTCACCACAGTTAGTGGTTAAAATATACAGTTAGTCATAAAAATAAATCAACAATTTAAGCATGGACAGGAAATAAACACTATTTTATATCCTTTTAGGTATATTATTGCTGCCCTTATACTCCAGGCCAGTGTATGCCTCACTCTGAAGATGTTTATGAAAATGCCGATATTGAGCTTCCTGTCAAACACCATCATAAATTCTCAGGCTATTTATTCAGTTTGTTGACTGAGGAGGGTGAATGAAATGCTGTTAGTTAGCTCTGCTAATCAAGCTGAAATCTGTTTGAGACCTAGTTAATCTCTATAAAAGTCACTGGGTACAAACAGCTGCAGAGCAAACTATCTGTCCCGCCTGCTGTGTCTCTGTGTGCTGGAGCATGATATCACTGGTTCTCCTCTACTGTTATGAGAAGATTGATGATTCTTATGAATAAAGCTTAAAAAGCATCTTACATATTTTTAAATTAATACCACTAGATCAGCAATTAGGTTATTCTCTGTCGGCAGCCAGAGCACTTTTAATGGGGACCATGACAGACTTTCTGTTATACTTACTTAGATGGTTTGAGGTCTTTATATTTCTGCCTTATTCGCAGTGACCAAATGGAAGATTCCAGTTCCGATCTACATGGTAAATTGGGCTTATCATCCAGATTGAAGGTATGAATTTATTTTCTGAAGTGTTGTGTGAATTGGTTTACATTTTATATATCTGTACAATAAGAAATTAATCATGTTAAAAGAAAGATATTCAAATTTACAATTCAAAATGAATCTTTGAAAAGTTTTCGTCCAAGTAGCAATAATTAACTGTGACAGTGTATTTTAGTCACTAGAGGAAAATGCTGTAAGGTTCCTGAAGGATGAGCTGAAGAAGATCATGAGATACCTAGATCATAATTACCCAGAATGCTCTGAGCCTCAGCTGGAAGACAACAATGACCTGGACAGTGATGGTCAGATGCAGAAGACCTGTGGCAGAGAGGGAGCACTGAAGATCACAATGTACATCCTGAGGACCATGGAGAAAAATGAGCTTGCTGACGTCCTGGAGAAGAGTAAGAGCTGTATCTCATTCTGTGTGTTTGTTTTTCCACAGGAAAATAGTATATGACAAAAATGTGTTTTAAATTTCAGTTTAAAAATGTCTTTTGAAATGTCTGTGCATTTACCTCTCATTTCATTTCAGGGCATCTTCTGTCACAATGTCAGCGCAGAATCAGATGTAACCTGAAGAAGAAATTTGAGTGTGTGTTTGAAGGGAAAGCTAAGGAAGGACAGCCAACACTTCTCAATGAGATTTACACAGAACTCTACATAACTGAAGGTGGAACTGGAGGAGTCAATGATGAACATGAAGTGAGACAGATTGAAACAGTATCCAAGAAAAGGCGAACAGGAGATACTACAGTAAAGTGTAATGATATATTTAAACCCTTACGTGGGCGTGAGACACCTATCAGAACTGTTCTCACTAAAGGGATTGCAGGTATCGGGAAAACAGTCTCTGTGCAGAAAATTATTCTCGACTGGGCAGAAGGAAAAGCAAACCAGGATGTTCACTTCATATTTGCTCTTCCTTTCCGGGACCTGAATTTGATTAAGGATGAATACAGTCTGATTGAACTGCTTCACCACTTTGTCCCAGAACTGAAATCATTTGAATCCACCGAGCTGTTTAGGTTCAAAGTCTTATTTATCTTTGATGGCCTGGATGAGTGTCGCCTGCCGCTAGATTTTCAGAATAATGAGAGCTGGTTTGATGTAACAAAGAAAACGTCACTGGATGTGCTGTTGACTAACCTCATTAAGGGGAATCTGCTTCCATCCGCTCTCCTATGGATAACCGCCCGGCCAGCAGCAGCCAATCAGATACCTCCTGAGTGTGTCCACCAGGTGACAGAGATACTAGGGTTCAATGATGCCCAGAAGGAGGAGTATTTCAGGAGGAGATTTAGTGATCAGAGCCAGGCCAGTAGGATTATCACACATGTGAAATCATCAAGGAGCCTCTTCATCATGTGCCACATACCTGTGTTCTGTTGGATTTCAGCCACTGTCCTTGAGAGGCTCTTTAGTGAGACTGATAGTGGAGAAATTCCAAGGACTCTGACTGAAATGTACACACACTTTCTCATCTTTCAGACAAGTTTAAAAAATGGCAAGTACAAGAATAACAGTGAACCCAAGCTTAAGAAATGCTTTGAATCTGGTAAGGAATCCCTGTTAAAACTTGGTGAACTGGCTTTTCACAACCTTAAGAAAAGCAATCTCATATTTTATGAGCAAGATCTGACAGAGAATGGCATTGATGTCACTGAAGCTTCAGTTTACTCTGGAGTGTGCACAGAAGTCTTTATAGAGGAATATGGGCTGTATCAGGAGAAGCTGCTTTGTGCATCTGAGTATCCAGGAGTATTTCTCGGCTTTATATGTGTTTCTGTCAAACACATCAGCTGACCTCCGTATGAAGACTGCAGTGGATGAGGCATTAGAGAGCAAGAATGGACACTTGGACCTCTACCTCCACTTCCTCCTGGGCCTCTCAACAGACTCCAGTAAGACCCTGTTACAAAGGCTACTGGGACAGAAAAGAATGAGACCACATAACATTAAGAAAATAACCACATACATCAAGGAGAAAATACAGGAGAATTTATCTCCAGAAAGGACCATCAACCTGTTCCACTGTCTGAATGAACTGGGTGAAAATTCTCTAGTGGAGGAAGTACAAAGAGACCTGAATTCAGGACATCTTTCAGCAGAAGATCTCTCACCTGCACAGTATTCAGCTCTGGCCTTTGTGCTTCTGATGTCAGATGAGGAGCTGGATGTGTTTGATCTGAAGAAATTCATCAGATCAGATGAAGAGCATTGGAGGCTGCTGTCTGTGGTCCAGATGTCTAGGACAGCTCTGTAAGTGAGGATGTGAAAACACATCTTGTCTGGTAGTAAACCATTAACATTGTTTAAAATATATAAAATGCACAATGTATTCCTCCTCATGTATTAATAACTGGGCTGGATGTTTTTTGATAATCTGGAACCCAGATTTTATAATGACTGAGGGTAGTGATGTAGTAAAAGAAACAAAAAGTGACATTTCTATTACCATCCAGTATGTATCCTGACCTGATATAGAAACAAAGAGGGCTCTTTATCTGGAGGGTTTATAAGTGAAATCACCCTTTATTTGCACAAGTACAGGTACATTGGAATGCTTCTCTTCTCACTCCCCATGGGGGAGACAGACACATTTACAGGTGGAAGCAAGCTTAGGGGTCACAGCACACGGTCGACTGGCATCCAGCACCCCTGGAGCTTGGGGGGGCTAAGGGCTTTACTCAAGGGCTCACAGACATGTGACTATTCTCCCGAGTCTCAAACCAGCAATCTTCCAACCACAGGCACAGAGGCTTAGCCTGTTAAGCCACATAGCAGCCCCACAGAAATGGTATGTTATGGAGTGTTATTGTCAGCAGGTGTGTCCATGTGATGGACCCCAGGGCTGGGAGCTTCCAGAAGACTGCTGTCTCTGGCTGCTCACTGGTTCCTTTAAAGTCATATCTAATAGGACTGGTATTTCTGCAGTTACTGTATAGATAATTTGACAAGTTCCTAGGTATAGCAATACAGCAAAAGGATTTCATTCATGGGATCAGGAATTCAAATGTCATTGAAAAATAAGAAGCTCCTCTGTAGATTTTTCAAATCCAGCATAAACACACACATATCCCAGGCAGGAACTGAACCCAAAACCCTAGATGGTTGACTGTAGTGCTGATCACTGAGCCACAGCACTGCTCAGAGTTATATGAAAATACTTATGTAAATGTTAGTCTCAGGGTAACTCGCCCTTTAAGACCATTAAAAGGCAGTTTGGAGTTGGCTACAGAGTATCAAGAAAGACAATTTGTCTTGGATATTGAAACAACAAAATAACTGCTATATTTAAATTAACCTGTCACTGAATAAATTTTAGAGTATATTCACTCTCACGGCCTCATCTTGCAGAGATAGTTTTAATAATAACATGTACACACCATTATTAGGGAATATGAAATATTTGGTGGGCAAAATTATGCTAATCAGCCAACTGCTGATTAGTGAAGCAAACTTTTTCATTAGTGGATTAGCGTTTACGCTAACTTTTAAAGCCATTAGCAAACCATTTGGCTTCCGTTAAATTTAGTTCCGCTAACTTTAAATCCACTAACATTTACTTGCAGGTAAAGTTTAACGGTAAAAAACGTTTGTAAGCATGCCTACAACAGTCTACTTATCAGCCCTGTTGGCTGACTACATGTAAACACATGATTGGTCAATAACTTGTCGGGTTTAAGGTACTTGGGGATAAATGCAAGTCCATTTAAACTAGAGCACCCTGAACTAAGCGGAGAACAGGGGCCTGTATCACAACCTTGGGTTTCTTGCTTAGCTTAGATTAAACGGACTTTATTTTCATTCACTTATATTTCGCCTAGACTACTTTACATCCAACAAGTTATCTAGCTAAGCAAGAAATCCTGGGGTGAATCTCAATACCATGAACGCAAAGGCCGTACTTGCTAACTTGCCTTCCATGAATGAACTTCGTGCATAATGAATCATGGGATTGGTCTCATTCGGCAAGGATGCAACCAAGGCAGCCTTGATATTTGGGGTGGAGCAAGACCAAAATCCGGCTCTTTTTACTGTCTCCGTGTACTTGTGTTCTTTGTATTGGAACTGGACTTCGGTAATGGAAGATGATGTAAAATAGGTAAATGAGATCACAAGTATGGTCAAGTACGCATATTGAGATTCACCCTTGCTTTGTGATACAGGCCCCTGGTTATATTATCCTGGTTCTGATTGACAGAGCTATAGACCAATGAAGAGCTGAGACCCTTCTTCCTAGTTCCAGATAACCAGCGCCGTGTTTGTAGTGCTCAAGCTTCACTAAGGGCAAAATGTCAGCATGGGCAAAATGCAAAATGTGAAAAAAACGTTATATCTCACAAATGAAATATAACAGAAAGAAAAATTCAACAAAGATTTATTGTAGAAAATCCCCAGAATCCAAAGATACCCAAATGGAAAGTTCTACATATCAGGGTTTCCTTTTGATGTCGTGACTGGAGTGAGATTTTCAATTCAAGACAAGTCTGTGCACACATGCACACACATTTACATGAATTCAATTTTCAGTTCAATCCCGTTTTATTTGTACAGCACATTTTCACAACATTACATTGTCTCAAAGCGCTTTTCATTATCCCTGCCCAAAGCCCCCAGTGAGCAAGCCAGAGGCGATAATAGCAAGGAAAAACTCCCTATAAGGAAGAAACTCTAGGAGGAACGAGACTCAAAGGGGGGGGGCATCCTCCAGGGGCTGGAAGTCAAATCGCTACTAGACTCTGGAGCAGTGGAAATATGTTCTGTGGGGGGACAAATCATGCTTCTCTATCCAGCAGTCTGATGGAGGAGTCTGGGTTTGGCAAATGCCAGGAGAATGTTACTTGCCTGACATTGTGCCAACTGTAAAATTTGGTGGAGGAGGGATAATGGTATGGGGTTGTTTTTCAGGGGATGGGCTAGTGGAAATCTTGTATAAAGCCTTTCCAGAAGACTGGCAGCTGTTATAGCTTCAAAGGGGGGACCAACTCCGTATTGATGCCTGTGGGTTTAGTATGGGATGGGATAAAAGTTCCTGTAGGTGTAATGGTCAGGTGTCCCAGTACCTTTGTCTATATAGTGTATATCAGTCCATATCTCTATACTAACACGACTGCTCTTTCAGGCTGAACAGCTGTAAACTAACAGAGAAATGCTGTGAGGCGCTGGCTTCAACTCTGAGATCAAACTCCTCACACCTGAGAGAGCTGGACCTGAGTGACAATGACCTGCAGGATTCAGGAATGGAGCTGTTCTCTGCTGGTCTTGGGGATTCACAATGTAAACTGGAGATACTGAGGTCAGTATTACAGGTTATGGGAGGATTCACATATACTGTAACTCTCACAGTGCTTATTAAAATCATATAACTGCACTTATTGAAATGTGAGCTTTTGTTTATGTAAAGACTGAAATGAAAACAAGCAATGTCAGCTATATCTGCGGGGAAAAGAAGGGGAACTATTTCAAGAAAATTAATTAATTAGCTTTAGATCAGCTCACAGATACAATAGGGGTAAGGCGATCATTGTTGAGTCTCCTAGGCAATCAGGTGGGGGTGTTTCCTAGCTTTGATCTGATCATGGTTCTGGGTGTGAAGGTTAATCTTTCCCAAGTTTGTCTCCTGTGGTGGATAAGGAGGCTGGAGACACAGGGTTGCAGTGGACACCCCGAAAGGGGCGATGTTTATTTCATACAACAGGGTCATTCAAGGTGCTTTACTGAAAATATAAGAATTAAAGTGCATGAAATAAAAACAAGGTAAAAACATAGGAATAAATATGAAAATAAAAAATAAAAATTAAAGAACACGAAAGTATAGTCCATGTTTACTTTTACAAGACAGTATTTAGAATACAGTTACTTTTTAAAAAATAAGAGAACTTTTAGAATACATTCTGATGCAATAAATAAATCATTTTAAAAGATATTTTCAAAGAGATGCCTGTTTTTCAAGGATGGCACTGTGGTTTCAGTGGTTAGCACTGTTGCCTCACACCTCTGGGACCAGTGTTCGACTCTCCGACTGGGTTCCATGTGCACAGGCTCAAAAAGTCCACGGCCACTTCCAGGGTACTAAGGACAGCAGTGAGAAAGACTACCCCTCCACCCAATGACCAGGTGCTCTGCCATGACCACGGCCAACATGAGGTGGTCTCTGCTAAGAGTTAACCCATGGAAGGCCACCAGACCGGACAACATTCCTGGCCAAGTCCTCAGAGGATGTGCAGACCAGCTAGCAGATGTCTTGACAGACATCCTCAACATCTCTCTGAGCACCACTATCATTCCAACGTGCTTCAAATCCACCACCATCATCCCTGTGCCCAAGAAGTCTTCTGGTGTCCTGCCTCAATGACTACCATCCCTTGTATGCATACATTGTATGTATGTATCTTATTGTATTGTTCGCTCTTGTTCGTTGCACTTGCCACTTTGTCTTGTTTGCACTTGTGCCATCTCATGTGTTTTGTTTTTTGTAATTGCACCATGGTCCTGCAGGGACATTGCTTCGTTTCACTGTGCACTGTGTATATGGCTGCAATAACAATAAACCTACTTGAGTTGACTTGATGCCCGGCGATGGGTTGGCGCCCCATCCTGGGTTGTTCCCTGCCTTGCGCCCGCAGCCTCCTCATATGGAATAAGCGGTTGTAGAAAATGGATGGATGGATGGACTTGACTTGATGTGTGTGGAGTTTGCATGTTCTCCCCGTGTCATAGTGGGGTTTCCTCCAGGTACTCCGGTTTCCCCCCACAGTCCAAAAACATGCTGAGGCTGATTGGAGTTGCCATATTGTGCATGTGTGTGAGTGTTCCCTACAATGGGTTGGTGCCCCATCCTGGGTTGTTCCCTGCCTTGCGCCGATAGGCTCCGGACCCCCCGTGACCCCAAATGGGATAAGCGGTTACATAAAATGGATGGATGGATGAATATGTCTGTTTTGTCTTTGATTGTTTTGTCTATGTTTTAAATCGTCACATGCACATTTTGCCATTTGCCAAATAGAGGGCAGCTATAGATCAGCACACTGCAAATCGGTAAGTTGTAGGTCAGCATACAGTAAGCTGTTGATCAGCACACTGTACATCAGCACACTGCAAATCAGTAACCCAATACACAAACACTTAACTATGTTGATTTTAACAAAAGTTATGGATAAAATATAATGGACACTAATCAAAACCAGGCTGACTGTTAATATGCTATTTATATGCTGTACAATAAATTCACTGCTTTAAAAATCTTTCTGTGATGCTGTGATGCCTCACTTTAATGTGATATACAGTGCACTAATACAAAGAGTGGTTTTATAATAGTTTCATTTTCCTAAGGGTGGACCGGTGTGAACTCACAGAGAAAAGCTGTGAGGTGCTGGCTTCAGCTCTCAGATCAAACTCCTCACCCCTAAGAGAGCTGGACCTGAGTGACAATGACCTGCAGGATTCAGGAGTGAAGCTGCTTTCTTTTGGACTGGAGGATTCACACTGTAAACTGGAGATACTGAGGTCAGTATTGCTGGTGTTGGATTACAAATTTATAAAAGGTTATGTATATTGTGATTTACATTCTAAGAGCAGACAGCCCAAGCCCTGAGAC
>JAAGVU020000522.1:0-11438 GCA_011763525.2 Mormyrus iriodes | reverse complement strand
AATCAAAGTTTGTGCTGAATGTAGTCGTTTTTCGATAGGCTTTAGACATAAGCAGTTGAAATATAACACTTGGAAGCTAGGAACAAAAATTGTGTTACATTGTGATATAGCTTCCATTATTTTTCCAGTAATGCTAGTTAAACTGATTTGCCTATAGTTTGCTGGATTACTTCTATCCCCTTTTTTGAATATGAATAGGAAGCGTTGCTACATATTGTAGAATTTGTCCTCTGTTCCTCAGGTGGTAGATCAATCACTTAATTGATATGTCTGTAAGACATAAGACTTTAATGACATTGGATCACTGTGCTGCATACTTCCAGATCAGGGGGAATGTGGTAGAAAGACCAATTGTTAATTATCTTAAGGTTGCGGTGGTTCTATTAGCAACATGGGTGAATATATTTGGACCTTCCTATGAAAAAGTGACAGGGTTCATTAATGTCCTGTCAGCGTTGTCACGCTGACCTTCAGCTGTGCCACCTTTGCTTTTCGATATTGATCACTTGATCTTTGTCCAGGTCAATTAATAGTGACTAGGGCTGATACTGTCATTTAATCCACACTTTGGCATAACATAAATGACTTTTTCTCTATATCATGATGATAATATTTCCAGCAACCTTTTATCTTTTTCTTCAGGTATGGTTGAGTGGACTGCGATTGCCTTTTTTGTAGCACCTTGATTGTTTAACAAGGGGCCTATGACAACCATTTAAAAATATGTATTGCCTTCCTGCAGAAGAAAGAGAGGGCCTCGGTGAGGAAGCAAAACAATGCATATGCAGTTGCAGTGGCCAACTACACCCCTGACTTCACTAAAGACATGACCCTACGAACTATCTCCAAGGGCATCCTGGGCCCTGGCAAGATCAGAACAGACAAGACAACAGACAGAAAAAAGACCTTCAACAGTGTGAGCAAAATTGACAGGATGTCCAGAATAATGCTCCCTGTCCTGTTTGGAGGCTTCAACCTGGTTTACTGGGCCACATATCTAAACAGAGAATCTGTGATAATGGGGCTGGTACCCTCAAAATAAAATATATAGTATTCTGGAGATGTAATATAGGTCGAGTTTGATGTTTGCAATTGGGGGGGGGATTGCATCTTGTTTACCCCACGTATGTCATACACACATGACCTATATACCTATGGGGGGGTGCCCAATCACTGGCATGTTTCCAGGTCTATCACGAGATAATTAATGGATAATTCTTGGTTGGGGGGCAACCAGTCGAACAGCAAAATATACCAAAAGGGACTCCAGCCCCCCCCCCCACACACACACACACTGGAGTTGGCGCCAAAATATACTGTTGGTGCAACGTTCCAGCATAAAACACAGTTATACACTCACAACACAATTGATGCACTGAGTCTTGATGGTAAACATTGCAACTGCATTCAAACAATTAACCAAAACAAACAACTACTAATTCCGTGCATAATATCTGTTAGCTTGCCAAGTAAAACACAGAAATGCAATTTACCTAATGCAGGAGAAGTCGTCTCCTTTCCTGCACCCCCGCCCCCCCAAACTTCACCCATGAGATGTACCAAATGCAGTCATAAAACTGTACATGCTTTGACGGTTTTACATAAACAATCACATGTTCTAAGATAACTTTTAGCGTTTTTTTCCCCCATAAAATGCCCACTGGATTTAAAATTAGTTCATATGCTAACTGTTCGATTCCCATCACACATAAAATTAAGCTTTTCCAGTTGTATAGTTACTGCAATAAGAATGATTTACCTTTTATTCCCCATACTTAAAAAAGATTTCTTGCCAGATACTATGCTATATTTTTGCTTACGGTATTTTTAACACTCGTGAAATGAGGTGGCATTTATAAAACAAAAAACAGGAATTATTACTCATCTTTGGCAGTATTGTAAGAAGCAATAAACAAAACAAAAATCCATTTTCCTATTATAATAACCACTGTTTTTGAAATGCAGTAGTTACTCCCGCATGGTAGGATCAAATACGTGCTAAAATCGTAAAGGTAAAACACCCAGGACGTTTACTGAGAGCTGTTACGTAAACTCAGGATGCACATCCATCAATAAGAGAAAAGAGTAAATGTTAAACACAATACCAGTGCTCTTCTAACTCACCTTTGGATTCTGTTTGATATAAGCCCACTGTACTCACAGTGAGAGACTGCCATGGGAGCCATTATGCTACAATAGCGAACACTGGATCAGTGCAGTGAAGCACCTCATAACTGGATCAGAGTGGAAACCGGCCAGCTCATCCTAGATCAGCCCAAAGAAAATTAGCATCAGAGCAGGAATATGGTACATCAGTACATTCTATGGATTTATATGTATTCAACTGATTTTTTTTTTGTATGTTGAGTGGACCTGATCACCAAGTGCTTTAATTCAAGATTTTAATGACATATTTACAGCCAGGCTACACCGTAGCTTTTTTTGGTTATGCTATGTGTCCAGGCTAATTATTTAATTAGCTTTACATTTGTCTTATATAAACACTTTGAAATCCATCATGTCGTTGTATACTGAAATTGAAGGGTTGACAGAATCATTTTCAGCAGCTCCAAAATATAAGAGGCATATTAAATCATACAGCAGCGTCTTATTTCAAATATTTAAGTCAGCTCCCTGTTTCCCTTTGTCCTGGCACTGACAGAAAGGATTACCCCAAGCTGTACTGTGATATGATCACTATATACATATTACATACTAGAAAGCGATGTTCGTTTTGTTTCCATGCACATCCCCACTTCAAAGTCCTGTTTTGCATATGAGCAAAATAATGTTGCAGGGAAGCTCTCATTTTCCATTTTGGCAAACAGAAACCATGGTGAACCGCAGGGAAAAGCCCCGAATTCCCTCCTCCTTCATGTGAGCTTCTATCATGTGGACTGTTTTGTTAACCTCTGGAGAGAAAACAATCTGTATAAACAGAAATGCTGTGAAACAGCTGAATTTTATTTATTTCTTGCTTATCAGAATCAGAATTATTTATTATTTAATATTTTGGCTGTCGAACATTTCTGTTGTTAATAAAAATGTACTTGCTTGTTACAGTGCTGCAAGCTAATGTATTAATTATGTTGAGAGCGGTGATACACAGCATTTAAAAAAAGTTTTACTTTCCTATATATATTTTTATATAAATTGTGCCATTACTTTATTGTATATTTGTGTATAATACTGCATATCCTAATTTAAAATATATTTTAAAAAATAATAATAAAAAATGTACATTTCATTTCTGATCTGTAGTACTAAACACCTCAGCTGTCTTTTTATTCAAAAATGTTGTTTTGATGCTGCTAGAAATATTTTCTTTTTGTTGTCCATCAATACTCTTAATTTTTCTTGACATATTTCAGTTATAATATGCATTCTACAAAAGCCCAGATTGTCAAATGTTGCCTGAGAAACTGGTCAAAATGAAGAAATGTGGTATTTGCCTTTCCTTTAAAGAAACTGGTTTGAAATGTCTGCTAACCTGGAAGACTATATTTTATATCCTATATTTTAGAATTATCCTGCTTGATTCAAAAGGGTTATAGTTGATCATAAAAATCTTTAAGAGAAATCATAAAGATAAATCCTTGTTTCATCAGAACTCGCCCCAATGAACCAGCAATGGCAGCTTTCTTTTTTAAGATACGGACCATTCTCATCCCATACCAGCAAACATCCATTCATCTTACACAAAAACTGATTCAGAACAGGCTTGCGGTGAGTCTCCATTCAATCCCAGATAACCCTGGATATCATGTCAGTCCATCACAGGGCACAAGGCACTGGGATATTCCTCCCAGTTCACATTCCACCCACAGAGCCAGGGCAGGGATATAACACACGCATGGAGGTGAGGTCCCGATGCTTTTCAAAGAATGTCTTGGTTTCTTGAGCTGAGGCATCCATTGGCCAGGGATGTACCGTTTTGGTATTTCTCGGCAGTTAATGAAGCATTTTTGAGAAATTTAGAGCAGGTGGGATTTAATACACTGTTGGGAGGATTACAGTGCACAGTCAGGCACCAGCCTGCTTCTTACTGGCCGTGTTATTTGTTCCCCATATCAGGCAGTGCCTGACGCCTTTTTAAGCGTTATTTGTTCCAGTAGCCAGTTATATTCAGCAATAAGTATTGCTTATGATGGTAAGAATGAAGCTGTATACAAAAAAATAAATAGTCCGAGCAGCAGTTTGCAGCATTTCCTGTTCAGGGTCCTTACAAATTGCATCATTAACTAAAATAAGTAACTGTTTATTGGCTTCTGTGAGGTCAAATGTTGTCCTTAGACCTATTAGACCAGCCAGTTTTTTTTGTACCCAGAGATGGGGATTATGCATATTATCTAAAGAGCTTTAGCATGCTACACTTTATACTTACCTTTTATTGTCTGGATATATGGCCAGGTATCATTTTAATTACGGTACTGAATTTATTTTGGATGAAAGCAGCGACTATTGACAGTCATTAGCCTTTCACATTAGTGTCTCACCGGAGTGCTTTGGTTAAATCCAATTAGAGCAAAGTGCTTATAGCTTTGTTCACTGTAATGCAGACCTGCAGAGAATGCAACCACAGGGTAGATAAATGAGCAAAAACAGCAGCTAATAATGCAGTAAGGGCCAGAAGCATGGCTGGAACTGCAGATGTAGCTAGAGGCAGTTGTTAGTCACAACACGCAACGGCAAAGGTGCCTTGGTGGGCTGGGATCGGCGGACAGCGCATTTCAAACCTCGTTCTGCTTTGAAGATCCTCAGTTCTGCTTACTTTTTGCCTGCACATGCATTGAGGTTTAGCATTAGCATACCAATCTTACTCTGCTATTAAAAGGACTGGGCAAGTGTTCTTTTTTAAAGGATGTCCTCCTTACAGCCACATCCATTTATTATGATGGAGTCTCTGAGCTACATCTTAACACTGTGGCAGGAAAAGGAAAAAAGCTGATGATATGACAGAAACCAAGGTGTTCCAGAAGCATCACCAGACAGAATCGGCAGAAGGTTTATGGATTACACTGAAGTGGGTCGCATCAGCCTTAATTCTCCTTGCAAAATAATGTGTCACAGCCGAGCAGATCGTAAGGACCACCTTGTGTTTCAGTTAATAATGCGCTGCTCCACTGCTACTTTCAGGCAAGCAACCAGCAGCCCTGGAACAGTAGACCCAAAACTGCCCTGGCAGTAATTCCAAAATCATTTTTCTGAAATTTATTTTGCATGAAAATTGCAGTTACTTTCTTGTCATTAATCAACAATTTCACCCCTGCAGTGCAATGTCAGAGTGTAACATATTATGCATGTCGTATTTAATCGCTGACACTGTTGATTAAGGCTATATATTGTTCTTTTAACATTCTTAATTGCATCCTTAACCACCCACGTGTGCAATGCCTCCTGTTTGCTAAAGGAGGTGAAGGTCTCCTTTGCTACCTTTGCGGGCCCATCTGCTAGTCATTCTCTGAGTGGGAGGTGCTGCACTGGAACTCATCACTCTTTGATATGGGGAAGAAGGAGGAACGAGTTGGTCGAAGGCTGGACACATCTTCTGGAGACATCTGATGGAACAGAACCTAGTAGTACCTTAACACTCACTCATGCTGAGTCTCTGCAGAAAGGTGTCAGACAGGCTTGTGAGCAGTTTTATACTACCTGTTCTGTACTGCCAGGCAAAGATCTCAGACACAGTCTGTGCACATCAGGAAAGGGAAATCAATAGGTACAGCCTTTCTACTCCAGTAAACATAAATAAATAAACAAACAAAGTAATAAATAATTTATAGGCCTAGGTAACATTGTATAATATAAAATTGCATTCAAAGGTAAACTGGTCATGATCTTGCAACATTTGAGAACATTCATGATTTATGTCTTAGGTAAACTTGTACATAAAATTGATTTAGAATAGTTTGTCCTTTATAGCAACTGAGCCAAAGCATTGAGCCTTGAAAGACATTTATTGCTAAGAAATACCCATATTCGGCATGTGTTCTTTGATCGACGCATTTTGCTACAAATCACTTTTTTCTATTGCAATACATATGGGAATCTGTCCACTTTGTTGATTATGGTGGATCTGTAAATTTAATATATGCTAAGCGCATTAACTGATATTCTGCAATAGCAAGCAGCAGTACATCAACTACACTAATTACTGGAAGAAGCATTCAGATTTATTGAGATAATGCACTTGGCTTTGATGTCTTTCTTTAAATATAACACACTGTAACACACCAGGTTGGGGGTTAAGGGCCTTGCTCGGGGACCCAATAATAAAATGGGAGTTGAACCAGAAACCTTCTGATCGGCAGTACAATGTTCTAACACACTGAGACACACACATCGCATACAACAATGGATTGGATTGTAATGCTGGATCTTCATGTGGTTTACTAAGGAACAAAGATCACGCCAAAGTCTGCATATTGCTGGGAATAATATACAAATGGAGTCTATTAACATACAAGCCTTAATCTCTTCCTCTCAAACTGGTTACATGCCTCACAGTGGTGTAGAAAAGCACTGTGATGTTTTGCCTGGTTCTGTTTTATTCACTGGCTTTGTCAAAAATATAGATTTTGTATGTCAGTCCAATAAACAGCATGAATGGTTTCCAAATACTATTCAATTCAATTCAATTTATTTTTATATAGCGCCTTTCACAACAGAGTCGCCCCAAAGCGCTTTACATGATGAGAATACCAAGACAAATAATATAACTAAAGAAAGAAGGAAGGCCAGATGACAGTGGAGTAGAGGAACCAAAAACTCCCAAGTAAGGAGAAAAAAACCTCTGGGGGTCCAAGGTCAGCTGGCTGCCCAACCCCCCTGGGCATGCTAACATTATTGCACAGAATAGATTGGGCTTGCTTGCTAAAAGCAAGATTTAAGCTGTGATTATGGTCATGCCAAAGTCCAACAATGAGTTTGCTCTCCACACTGGCCTGTGTAGGGTGGCAGAGTGGAGGCTGCACCCACGATGTTACAGTTAAAAATCCAATTGCTGTGCTGTTGTCATACAGTGAGCATTATATCTCATGTGATTTTTAGGATGCATTTTACCTCTCTTCTTGCTTTACTTGTCTTTTTTTCCAATTAAACTTTTATTATTTGTAAGCAACTTTTTCTGCAGTACAGGAGAGGAACATACTTTGAATTTGTCAGCATTCTCACTGCACAGCTCCTTGAAAGAGACAACGAACGAGACAAAAGAGCCCATTGTCCTCATGGAGCTGCTTTCTTTATGGAAATATATACACAGAGGCTCTGATGTTACTGCTGTGACCTCACACTATCAGTGTTACTGAGTTGCCTACTTTGGTCAGCTGGTTGGAGTGAGATTTTCAATTCAAGACAAGTCTGCACAAGCATGCACACGCATTAACATGTATTCAATGGTTTTATTACCTTGTGAATAGTCCGTAGGGTTTGCAAACTGCCCCAACTCTTTTCATATAGCTAATTTTAGGTTTATAATGGAATAATAAAGATTTGCCGCAAGATTCCTTGCAAGAGTGTTAGAATCTGTAAGCGTGAGTGTCACGCCAGATGTGTGAGAGTTAGTAACCCTGGTGTCAGGGTTTGACTCATGTTCCTGGTGAACCATATAATGGAATTTCTATTTCTAAGTCAGTGTTTCTCAAACCAGTCCTCAGGGACCCCCAGACGGTTCAATTTTTGCTGTCTCCCAGTTCCCTGGGAGTTTGAGAAACACAGCTCTAAGTTTGTTAGGGGTATAATGAGATTCTCTATCCATGGTTCATTTCAGACCTCGAGATTTGGCTCATGATTTTTTTTTTGGGGGGGGAGGCGGGGTGTGAATAAGAAAAAACAAGGAAAAATCCTGGGTTTTATTAATCTCCAACTAACAGAAGAAGACCAAAGAACACGTTACATTACCTAAACGTCACATAGAATAAATACGTAAACAAAAATAAATTCAGGAATAAAATATTTTACTGAGCTGGATAATCAGAATGTCCCCGCGCCGCTTACGTGAATGCGCCTGGCGTCTCTGCAGTCTCAGTGTTATTATCCTTCCTGAGCGGATGGAACTAGCCTAACCTTTACCGCAGGCTCAATCACTCGATCATGATTGGGCCAGAATAATCACATGACACATGCATATGTATATTTACAAAATATACAGCTTGGCCTAACTTTAAATAGAATAGTTCTGTGATAGGGGCGGCATGGTGGTGCAGTGGTTAGCACTGTTGCCTCACACCTCTAGGATCAGGATTCACGTCTCCGCCCGGGTTCCGTGTGTGGAGTTTGCATGTTCTCTCTGTCGTTGTGGGGTTTCCTCCGGGTACTCTGGTTTCCCCCCACAGTCCAAAAACATGCTGAGGCTGATTGGAGTTGCCAAATTGCCCGTAGGTGTGTGTGTGTGTGTGTGTGTGTGTGAGTGTGCCCAGCGATGGGTTGGCACCCCATCCTGGGTTGTTCCCTGCCTTGTGGCCGCAGCCTCTGGGATAGGCTCCGGACCCCCCACGACCCATATGGAATAAGTGGTTATAGAAAATGGATGGATGGATACTTCTGTGATTTTCATGTGTTATAATGTAAAATGAGATTTGTAACATTAATACAAAATTCCTGACAGCTGGACGGGCTGTACCCATGGCAGGAGGGTGGGGGTGTGAGATGAGGTTATGAATGTTTTGGTCTGGGACTCAGAAGCATCGCACCGCTGGCATCAGGCTCTGTGCTGACCAGGACAGGCACTAGGCCCACCCCTGTACCGGCCATGTGCTTATAAACGACGGATTTACACTCACAGATGGACCTGTTGTTTCATTCCAGGTATCAAAGACGAAGGCCACAAGAAACATCTTTTGGGGTTTAAAAATGCAGCATTATGTATTACATTTTTATTACACATTAATCCAGTCTGGCTAGAAAACATTTTACTGTCGAGTTCATATACTGCTCTATACAACCTTGTTAACAGCAACACAGTAGCATACTGCTGTTCAAATAAGCTGCAAGTTAGACGATCCAGGCCGTCCGCTGTTCTAAATGACGTAATAGTCATCTTCTTTTTTTGGCATACACAGCTTTCCAGAGATCATGTGACTTGTTTTACTCCAGAGCCTTTTAAATCTAGAAAGCTAAAAGGATTTTGGACTTAAAAATACTAACAATAGAAAAAAAAGAAAAGATACTCTTGTTGTTGTTCCTGGTGATGGATTTTAGAAACAGAACCTTGAGATAAAACTTCTGCAAAACGTAATATGCTCCAGCACAGAGACACTCAAAGGATCACAGGAAGTGTGCTGAAAACGCACAAACGCAGAGGACGCTGGGCAGGAGAGGAGTGTGTACAGCAGATGTTCACATGGTCTTTTGAAAATGAATTTCAAAATTCGGCAGCGTAGGGTAACTTTTACAGGTCCCACAAAACTTTTTCATCATTGTGCACTGATCCTTAGAATTGCAACTATAGGGAGGAAGTTAGAATGGTAGAAGAACTTGATTTGGATTGAGATTGTGTGTCGTAGGTAGGGAGATGCAGCCTGTTACATAGCCGGTAGAGCAGCGGAGCGGCGGGCTGCAGATGGCCAGCCAAATGTCCGAGCATCAGCAGCCCTGCAGCAGCGTCAGCGCCGGTGCGCGCCACAGCACAACTGCTCCCGATCGATCGCGGCGCATTTACATAAGCAGCGGCACTTCACTCATCATTTCTGGCAGTTCCCACCGCCTGCACGTCCCGGTGTCTCTCTGATGACTCAGATGACAAAATGAGTCAGCCCTTACACGCTCCTGGCTTTCAGCTCGCATGCGGTTCCAGCTTGTTTGGATTTGAGTGTGGGTTAAGATCTAACTGAATATTATATGAGCCATATTAGCCATGTGTTTGTGGGGGGAAAAAAATCCTTACAGTTCACAAGTAAAACCTAACATTAAGATGTACTAAACAGTATTCTGGATGAGTCGTGCAAAATAACCATCAATAGACAAGATTGAAAATGTACAGTGCTCAAAGAAAGTCTTAGGATGCTTGCTTATTTCAGTAAAAATATTGCAAATTTATTGTTTTTATAACAAATTGAATGGTTTATTCATTTGCTTACTATATATATATATATAACTTAGAAGCAGTAGCACATTTTTTTCAAGTAGTAATAAACTGAAACCCAAATTATACTTATAAAAGCTGTTCTGAGTTAAAATGTTCATTGACAGTCAGACAGGTGCTTTTTAATGAGTAACGCCTTCACAATAATATAAAACACCAAACACACAGTGCTCAGCAGAAATGAGTGCACCCCCTTTGAAAAGTAAGATTTTAATCAATAGCTCAATGACCACAAAAACAATTTCCAAAATTTTGACCAGACTGAGTTTTATAGAACATTTGCTTAACTGATGAACATGAAAGTAGGGGTAATAGTATAACTTAGATTACAAAATCTTCAGTTTTACTCAAATCAGGTGATGCATAAATGAACAGACCCCACAACAAAAGCTACTACATCTAGTATTTTGTATGACTTTTAAGCACAGCACCAAGTCTTCTAGGCATGGAATGGACGTTGGCGACATATTTCAATATCTATCTTTTTCCATTCTTCAAGAATGACTTCTTTTAGAGCCTGGATGCTGTATGGAGAGTGATGCTCAACTTGTCTCTTCAGAATTGCCCATAGGTGTTCAACTGGGTTCAGATCAGGAGAAATACTTGGCCACGGAATCACTTTCGCCCTGTTCTTCTTCAGAAATGCAACAGTGGCCTTAGACTTGTCTTTGGGATGATTGCCATGTTAGAAAAGTGCACGAAGACCAAGGGAATGCAGTGATGGTAGCACTGTATATGTTTAGTACAACTTTGGGATCCAGTGGCTACAATTGCAATTAATAGCAAAATGGCAAGAACAGTCCAAAAATAGATAACACCAGGGGCGTCGTTAGCCCTGCTTTAGGGGGGGCTTCAGTCCGCTAAAGTGTTTTTTAGCCCCGCCAAATAAATTTGCATTTATGGGCTGAAGTCATGAATAGCTTGCCATCAGCCACCAGCCACCCCCTGAAAACTCAGCCCCCCTATCCGTTCATCTCTAACTATAGCCCTGGATGACACTTAATCAGAAGAAAATGTCTGTGCAGAAGATATGTGCAGATATGTTACACATTGGTTCTGAGTGTACTTCACTTATGGAAACAATACATTTGCAACATTTTTACAGGGTAGAATTTCGGTGAGCACGTGTTCAATGCAAGAAGTGGAGAAAGCGCTCAATCAATTAGATCTGAAAACAAATACTAAGCTACTGTAGCTACGATTAAAAGAAAATGATTTAAATCATCCTCTCCTGGAGCCGACACCTTATCGTGGTGGAGGGGTTTGCATGTTCTAATGACCCCAGGAGCTAAGTTGCCTGGGGCTTTATGCCCCTGGTAGGGTCACCCAAGGCAAACAGGTCCTGGGTGAGGAACCA
>JAAGVU020000521.1:0-11447 GCA_011763525.2 Mormyrus iriodes | reverse complement strand
ATGAGACGATCGAGAGTTTGGAGTTCAGGGGGGCGAAGTCTGGAGCGGTTCTCTGCGTGCGTTTCTTGCAGCTTTGCGTAGTTTGTGGTTTCTTCTCCCCCCTTTCGTGCGGCTTTGCATTCACGCAGGTCTTCGGTCTTTCGATTGTGCTCTCATTCTTTTTTTCGTATTCCTCCTCTCTCAAGAGAGTGCTAAGTTTTATGGTGTGAGGTTCAAGAATATTGATCACTGGGAATTCGACTGGGAGTTGGCCCATGTATGTATGCAGTGCCAAAAAAGTATGGGTGCGTGGTGGAAAAACAGTCAAAGACAGGATATGAAAGCAGCAAAGTTGTTGTATTTTAAGTTAATTGATGCATCAAGTAAGCCGGGACACCATGTTGGCATACACCAGTGCCAGAAATTATTTTCTTGTGCAGCTCCTTTCTACTTTTGCTTCATGTTTTATCATTCTGTGCAATAAGAAGGTTATGCCATAGTTACTTTCTTTTCAGAACTGGCCAGAAACAGCTCTGTAATTGTTAGTCTGACCTTGGACTTTCCCAGCTGCTGGACAAGTCCCACTTTCCACACAGACAGACAGTGCTTTGTAACAGTTTTCATACCTTGTGATCATAGCAAATAGTTTCTAAGTAAGCACAAAATTTTCCACTACATCTAAATACATAATTTCTACTACTGGTGCAATTGAGTCCAATTTGCACCAACCGTGTGTAAAATCTGTAAGACCCTTGTTGATAGCAGTTTTATTTTGGAAATTTCCAATGTATAAGCAGAATGGAATTATTGGTATGGAGAATACAAAAATAAGTTTTCGCAGAGCAGGAACTGTCCAGTTCAAGGATTGATTACCAGCAAAAACTATAAGTATTTGGTTTGTATTTGGTTAACATCTTGTGACTGTCCTGATTAAAACAAGCCATAGTTTGTGATTGTAGGACAAGTAGGTCCAGTGTTATAAGTATTTTAAACAAGCAGTGACCTGCTGGTAGGCCATCATTAGGGGGCTGGATTCAGAAGGGGTTTCAAAGCATGCATCAGATTTGTTAAGATAAATATTTCATATTCATGTTGTTCGAAGTCATTTGAAATGACATTTACACCATTTTTTACAAAAGGTAAGATTGAATGCGCCTGAAAATGTCAAATAGTGCAACCACAAAAGAACAGGTCAGGTCGGGAACATGCGCTGAAGCAGCCTGTTACCGCACCCACCACATGACGAAATGCCTTGGGATCCCAGCTGGCAACCCCCCAGGCAGACACACGGTCCTGTCCCACCCTTCGGAGATGGCCATCCATCTGCCACAGCCAGATGTTACGTGGGTGTCCCCTTGGCCTGGTCCAGCCACTCGGGTCCTCAGCAATGAGGATCCCGTGAACTAGATCACCCTCATGGAAACGCACCACATGGCCGTACTGCGATAACTTACGCTCCCTCACAATGCAGGTAATGTGCCTCATTCGGGACTCCCCTAGCAACTGCTCGTTCGACACAAAGTCAAACCAGCAGTACCCAAGGATTCTCCGAAGAGACACAGTACCAAAGGAGTCCAGTCTTCGTCTCAGCTCACTGGATAGCATCCATGTCTCACAGCCATACAGCAAGACAGCGAGCACCAGAACTCTAAAGACTAGGACCTTCATCTTCTTGCAAAGATATCGGGAGCACCACACACCCCGTTCCAGCGACCTCATGACCCCCATGCTTTCCAATTCCATCTGCTGACTTCATGGGAAGAGGCACCAGAGACATGAATGTCGCAGCCGAGGTAGTTGAACCACTTGACGAGGTCGACACTCTCCCCGCAGTCAGACACACTATTAAATGGCTGTGCCTAAGAAGTCATTAAAGGCCTGGATCTTGGTTTTTATTCAGGACACTCACAATTCCAGACACTCAGACTCCTTGCTCAGTCTCTCAAAAGCCCCAATCAGAGCCTCCATTGACTCCCAGCAAAGTGAAGATCAGTGAATCTTTCTTTACCAACAGATGCCCCACAACTGCTTGACCCAACAACCCTGCCCAACACCCAGTCCATGCAAGCATTGAGCAGAGTAGGAGCAAGAACACACCCCTGGAGAACCCCAGAATCAACTGAGAAAAACGCAGAGGTTCTTCCTCCACTCTGCACAGCACTCACAGTACCAGTGTACAGGCCAACCACGATGTCCAGCAGATTTGGGGGGATCCTGCAAAGTCTCAGGATGTCCCACAGGGCAACTCTATCAACTGAGTCAAACGCTTTACGAAAATTGACTAAGGTTGCAAAGAACCTCTGCCGATATTCATGCTTGCACTCAATGAGAACCCTCAGTGCCAAAACGCTGTCGAGTGTAGACTTAGGCATAAAACCATACTGCTCCGGTCGCTGGGAGGCGAGCAAGTGGTCATGGATCCTGTTAAGGATGACCCTTGCAAGGACCTTACCCGGCATCAAGAGTAGTTTTATCCCCCTGTAATTGCCATAATCCAGGCGGTCACCCTTCCCTTTCCAGACAGGGACAACAAGTCCCGTTCTCCAGTCAGTTGGGATGATGCCTGTCTCCCAAATGGAAGTAAAGATTGTCTGTAATGCCAGTAGGACAGCCTTACTACCAGCTTGGAGAAGTTCACCCCGGATACCACAGATCCCTGCAGCCCTCCCTACCCCCATCAGTAGGGAGAGGGGTGGTTCAAGGCTGACAAGAATCGTGGACCCAGAGATGTCCAGCATCCTAGATGGAGGATCAGCTTTAAACAACTGCTCAAAGTAGCCGGCCCAGCGGGTCAGAACTGCAGTGTCATCTGTAAGGACCATTCCATCACTTGCCCTGACTGAAAGTCTCCGAGGAACAGACTCAGATGTATGTAATACTTTGATAACTCTGTAAGCATGACGTGGGTCGCTGGACCACAGATGGTGTGTCACCTGCTCACAGATTCATCTAACAAACGCCTCCTTTCCCTCAGAACTCTCACAGCCGTCCTCCTCAGTTCCCGGTAGAGACTGGAGTTGCCGCTCAAGTTGTGCACTGCGACTCCTCTCAATAATATCCAGGGTGCCCTGTGAGATGAAGCACCTCCTTCTGGGAACACCGCCAACACCAACACAACCTTCAGCAACCTTCAGGGTATTATCACGGATGGTCTCTCACATTACACTGGAGTCGGCAGTCGCACCCAAGTCTGCAAGTTCCTCACACAAACTGTGTGCAAACTCATCAGAACCAGCTTGATCTTAGAGTCCAGCCTGCTTCCTGTAGTAGGTTGTAGCCTCCTGGATCTAAGCTGAATCTTCAAAGTAGCAACAACAAGCCTGTAGTCCGAATTCACAAACTGGGCACTTCTGTAGAACCTGCAGTTCTGTAGGAGCCTCCAGCATCTGCCCACAAGGATGCGATCGATCTCCTTTGCCACACTACCAATATTGGAATACCAAGTCCAACGATGCAGCTCAGGGTGCTGGAACTAGGATCCAGCAACACGCAGCCCCTGACCTTTCACAGTCGAGGAGCATAGAGCCACTTTCATCCCGGTCACCAGACCCGTGGGGACCGACACAATCCTCATAGCCAGCGCTGTCAATCCCAGTGGTTGTGGTAGAAAAATCCAGATTATGCAAATCTATCTGTAAAATCAATATATAACTATGAAAATCAAATTATATATAACCCGTAATCAAAAAACAAATAATCATATTGCTAATGTGCATAACATAATGATAATGAGAAGCTCCTGTTAGAAAATATAATGTAAGCCTGCTAGAACAGGAAGCTTCTGTTGAATGACAATGTATTTCTTTGAAGAACTGTTTTGGGACGATTGTGCTGATTTTGCAAGAAGACTGGGCAAGGTGCAGACCTGACCCTGAAAGTAAGCTGAAGCAATGATAGAATAAAGGATGCATGTATGATTGAATTAGAATATGCTTATGCAAGCTAGGATAAGTAGTCAGAAAGGGGAAACAGAAATGTGGTAATGGGGAAATGATAAGGTTACCCTGACCGTTAGGAGACAGGACAAAACCGCAAACTGTCTATAGATATCTGACCTTGCCCTGAACCGTTTCTGTATCCTGATTAGCAGATGTGCTTTGTGCCTATAGAAGATGTATGAACCTGTTGCTTGGGGAACAGAGCACAAGATGCATGACTGAGTGCTGAGCGCCTGTTCCCCCTGATCAGTGTTAAATAAAGGTTGTCAAACTCTTAAACGTCGACACAGAGAAATTTCTATCACATGATAACATTGAAGTCACCCATGACCAGAGGAGTGTCACCTCGTGGGCACCCATTAACCACTGAGTGAAGTTGCGAGTAAAATGTCTCCCTCAACAAGACATCACTCACCATGATTGGAGCATATACTCAGACAACAGACAAGACACCCAGGGAGTTCTTAGCCTGAGTCTCATAACACGCTCGTTGAAAGGGGTGACATTAGCCACCATTGGGATGGGCTGATCCGCCACAGCAACAGCTACTCCCTGAGTATGGCAGTCATCAGAGTGACCAGACCAAAAGTAGGTGTACCCACCTACAGAGATCTGGCCACTCACCAGTCTGCGTACCTCAGAGAGTGCCACCACTGAAATGCGGAATTTATGAAGCTCCCCGGAGAGCAGGGGAAATTGGTCATCTTGCCAGAGAGACAAGACGTTCCACGTGCCTACTTGGATGGACCGCCTCAAGCTGGGACCCAAGTGTCGCCATGCAGCGGGCAACGCCTCGGCACCACACCAGCTCCGATCCCCAACCGGCCTGACCCTATTGGCTCTCCGACAGTTTCGGCTCTTTCAAGGATGAGATTCCTGAAGGCATACCCCCATCCCCTTCATGGTGCGTGCAGCCTTCCTATGGGTGACTGCAGCAGAGCTACTCCCACAGAGAGCATAAGGGTGTCGTGCCTAGACAAAAGAACAGGAAATATTAAATATTTTATCCACCTAGAGTGTAAGTGTGCTCATAAAAATATTTACTTCATTTTAAAATGACATAAATCAGATTTTATTAGTATTATCTCTAAATTTAAACTTTAAATGTTCTTTGCAATTATTTCTAAATAATCTTTGACAATTTGTGTAAAAATTGTTAAGAACATGCTATTACACTGAAATAGAGGGTTATAATTTACTAGCAGATTACCCAGTGGTTTCGCTCACTGAGTGCAAGGGAAAAAAAATTAAATGCAGTATTTATAAAATAAGTTTGTTAATTACCAATTTTATTTTTCAACAAATAAAGAGCATTTAAAATAACATAGAAATCAATATGAACAACACTATTAACATCATTATCATATGAGAATATGAAGCAATATATAAGACGCACTGTAACGTTCCTGTTCATGGTTGGATCTTGGGTGTTCTGCTTTTATTACTTTTATATGTACTTTTGTTTTGAAAGCGGGAGACCAGGATGGGGATGGTCTAATGGGGAAGAAGGGTATGTTGGGATAGGAATGGCGAATGAGAGACAGGACTGAACAAACGGCAACGAAGTTTAAAAAGGGGACCGGTGGCTCTGCACGGAGCAGAACATCATTGGAGTCGGCGACAGTTTTTCTTCTTTTTCCCCGACCTTTCATCGGACGTATTCCGCGGAGGACGCCGCTGGAGCTTCACCCGAACAGTGGACCGGTGATTACGAATGTTGCACATGTTGTACTGACTAGAACAGCAGGAGGAAGTAAAAAGAGCGACCCGCCCACATTTCTTCCGAGTCTCGTGTTTTTTATGTGGAGGCTCACAGTTGTCAGTCGTGTACTGTGTGTGAAACCTTCACATAAAAATTGGCGCCCCACGTTGGTGTACCCACCTGAGAACAGAAAGCCCCATATAAAAATGGCATCCACAAACGAAGTGATTAGTTCCCGGCACGAACACCGTTTTCATATAAAATGTAAGCGCTAGTTACCCTGTTTCCGGTCATACGCATGTAGTGTATTATAATATGTTCTGTGGTCATACGTAATTTCCGTTTCAAACACGAAAAGAATTTTATATATTTAGATTCCACATTAATTTTACTTTATATAATTATATTATTATGAAAAATACTGGTTACACCAATTGACATTGAAATACTCCAAAATCTTGTGGCAAGAGTGGCAGCTGTCGTAGTTGCAAAAGTCGGGCCAACTCTCTATTAATGCCGATGGATTTAGGATGGGATGTCATGAAAGTTCCTATAGGTGTAATGGCCAGGTGTCCCAATACTATTGTCCATATAGTGTTTGTGTCCTCTAAACCCACATTCTGGAGCTCTCAGTAGGTTCAGTGGTTAGAGTTTGCACTCCTTGAGGTGCTACTTTCTGGTTACATTTCCAAATATGTTTAAAATAAAAAAATATTGATTTAAAATTGATAAAAATTGTTGACTACACACTAAAATGTTTTTTTCTACTTTTAAGTAGGTGCCCAATGGTTGATAACTAAAAAATTGATTACTAAATTATTGTACCCTAATTGAAGTTGATGTTTAGCAGGATCATGTATTAATATACTATTGCATGAATGACTGACACATGATTTATTGTCATTATATATATATATATATATATATATATATATATATATATATATATATTAGAAACGAGTTTGCTATGGATGAAGATGATATGAGTTGCCAGCTTATGAATGATTTCAGTGTTGCTGATGCAAAGCATGTCCTTCATTACCAAACCCTAAGTAACTAAATTATGTAATTCTGAATATATAATATATATAATTATGAGTAATTATCAAACTGTTAGTTAAACATTAAACTGTAGGTTACTTTAAAACTAATCTTCATCTATGGTTCCTCACCTAGGAAAACCTGTTCTACTGGTTCCTTATCACCAGTCTCCCCACTCTTGCAAGAAGAACCAGTTTTATATTAACAGCCATGCCCCTCCCAGCTGTGATAGATTCAGATTGATGAGGAGCTTTATTTCAGTGTGCCTTAAGGGCTTTTCAGGCTAAATGTGACAAATGCTCTGCAACCCATTATTTTCAAAGGGCTTGTGCAGTGCGACAATTGATTTGTGCTGTGCCTAGCAAAGCACAAGCATGGCACAGCGTGCCACTTGGTCAGCTTGTGCATGCACCACAGTCAAAATTGAACTTTGTTGAGCTTTGACCACTGTGCACTGCGGCACATTGTCGTGAGACCAATAGAAATCAAGGTATTAAACCAGGCACAGAAATAGCAATGGAGGAGATGTATTGTCTCTGTCCAAGCTCCCAGAGCTATATGATACAAGCTTACTGTCCTACTGGGATATTGTGAAGAAGACAATGTGTTGGAAAAGTATTTCTGTTGAAATGGGCATGCCAGGAGTGTTTTTACAGTTAACATTCCTTGTTGTTGGTAGTATATGTGAAATAGACATGGAATTAGCATGAAATAGTGTGTGATAACTACAAACCTACTTAATTTCTTTTATGTACTTAATAGTAGCGCTAGTACTAGTGCCTTTTTCATAGCATGTGAAATATACATCATTGTGACAGACTGTGAGCAAAGGCAACAATGAAATAACAGAACAGAGTTTTGAAAACCATGCCGACTTTTTGCACCGAACCCCATGGTAAGTGTAGTGCATTGAGCGCAAACTGGTGTTTTTTTGAAGAGATGCGCATACACCATGGCAAGCACAGCACATGTCACGTTGGGTCTGAAAGCCCCTTTAGACTGCTCTTCAGTGTGAGATGATCTCAATTTCAGAGAGTTCAAGCAGTTCCTGTTTGATTATCTGTTTACTGGTTTCCTGATTCTGTTCTGTTCCACGACTCGGAGTTAGCCTGACCCCCCCCTGATCTGTTTGCCCCTCGCCTGCCCAGTGTATGTTTTACTGACTTTTATTTGCCTAATGTTTTGGGTCCTGTTTTTGCTTGTGCTGGCTTTGGACCTGGATTGCCTAACTCTTAGTTTGCATACCATTAAAACATTTTGGTTTATTTATGCTAGATCTGCATTGAAGTCATTATTTATTTATTCTCATTTATTCCTCATTTATTACCCTGCACCTCATCACAGAAGATGGACTGAGTGGATTCCAGGAGAGTTCAGCAGGTGGTGGAGGCTTTGGGGAAGCAAGGCACCCTGCTGAGGAGGCACCAGACTCAGTTGATCACCCTTAATGAGTCACTGGAAGCATTTAATGCCTGGATGATGGCAATGACCATGCTGGTGCAGCATATACACCAGACTCAGACTGCCACTCCGTTGCTGTCCCACTCCAGTGAACCACGCTTACCTCCTCCGGGGCATTATGATGGTGAGCCTGGAACCTGTTGTTCATTTCTCTCTCAATGTGCCCTGGTATTTAAACTGCAACCTTCCACATTTCCCACAGAATGGTCTAAGGTTGCTTATGTTATGTTGACTGGACTGGACGGGGAATAGGTAACCACTGCATGGGATACTGACCCTTCTTTTGGTTGGGGGTTTCCCCACTTCATGGCAGAAATGAGACGTATTTGATTGTGCAAAGTATGGATGAGAGGCAGCCCATGAACCATTCCAGCATTGCCAGGGAACTAGCTCCCTCTCTAATTATACTATTACATTCCAGACCATGGCGATGACAAGTAGCTGGAATAAGCAAGCCCTGTCTGATGCCTTTCATTATGGGTCATCTGATATACTTAAAAATGAGTTAACTACCTGTGAGATTCCAGAGAGTTTTAAAGAACTTGATCTGGCTCTCTGGGTTGTCCGGCACATTCACCACTGAAAATGAGGTTACTTGTGAGTGTAGCTCCTGTAAATCCCTCTTCTGCACATTGCACCTTCCTGCCTGCCACTTTCTGTTGGGGGGGGTCCTCCCCTCAGTCCCTCATGGTACTGACTCACTCTGGGGCTGATGAGAGTTTTACAGAGTCTGTTTTGGTACAGCAATGGTGACTCCTGATGAAATGGGTTCAGTTTCCACTGTCTGTCCACACACTCAATGGTTTCAAGATGGTGGCAGTGACCCATGTCACCGCCCCAGTGAGTCTCTCCTTATAAGGCAATCGTGGAAAACATTGTGCTTTCTATCACTGATTTGCCCCAAGCACCCCTGGTTTTGAGGCACCCTTGATTTTGCTTAAGCACAATCCTCGTGTCAACTGGGAAAGGGGTTCTGTGGTTGGCTGGAGTTCCTATTGTCTTAGCCAGTGCCTTCACACTGCTCTGCTCCTGGGACTATTCCTTGCCACTGCTGAGGAGGATTTTCCAAACCCGTCTGCTATTACTACTGAGTGCCAGGACCTCAAACCAGTCTTCAGTAAGTTCCGTGCTACAACACTTCCTCTGCACTGTCCCTATGATTGTTCCATTGAGCTACACCCAGGCACAACCCCTCCAAGGGGGCCATCTGTATTCTTTGTTCATCCATGAGAGGCAGGCGATGGAGAGCTATATTGAGGACTCTCTAGCAGCTGGCATTATTCACCATTTCTATTCTCCAGCAGGGGCAAGTTTATTTTTTGTGGGAAAGAACGATGGGTCCCTTTGCCCATGTATTGATAATAATTGATGCTTTATTGATCCCCATGGGGAAATTCTCTTTACACCTCCCCAAGTTTGTTCTATGTAGGTGAGCGCAAGCTGGGCGAAGGGCCGCTATCCATAGCAGCACCCAGGGAGCTGGGGGTTAAGGGCCTTGCGCAAGGACCTGCAGATGTGCCAAGGCCAGGGCTCGAACTGGTGACCTTCCAATCACAGGCACAGAGGCTTAGCCCACTGAGCCACATGGTGATGTATAAACAAGGTAATTGTTAATCGCTATCCACTGCCATTACTGGTCTCTGCCTTTGACCTATTCCAGGGAGCGACTATCTTTACTAAGCTGGCCCTGTGCAATGCCTACCACCTGATACGGATCAAGGAGGGTGACAAGTGGAAGACCACCTTCAACACACCCACTGGTCACTTTGAGTATTTGGTTATGCCTTTTGGGTTGAAAAATGTGCCAGCCATGTTTCAAAACATGATAAATGTCCTCCAGGACTTACTTGGTTTTTGACAATCTTAACAACATCTTGATTTTTTTCATGCAATGAACATGACCATGTCCAGCACACTCATCAAGTTTTACAGAGACTGCTACAAAATAGCCTGTTTCTAAAGGCAGAAAAGTGTGAGTTCCATAGGCCCACCCAGACTCATCGAGATTTGCAATGCTTTCTGGGGTTTGCTCATTTTTACAGCCGGTTTATTTGGGGGGTACAGTACAGTCATCGCACCTCTTATAGCACTCACCTCCTCCAAGGTTTGATTTGAGTGGACAGGGGCAGCTCAGAAGGCATCTACTTAACTTAAGAGGAGCCTTACATCTGTGCCTATCCTGCAGACACCAGACTCCTCCAGAAAGTTTGTTGTGGAGAAGGATGCATCTGAGATGGGGTAGGGGCCATGATATCTCAATGCTCCTCATCCAACAAAAAGTTCTACACATGTGCCGACTTCTCCTGGAAATTCATCCCAGCTGAGAGGAACAATGATATCGGGATACGGGAACTGAGGAGATCAGTTGCTCGAGTTTTGGGAGAGGAATTTTGTCCCATTCCTCTCTGATGTCTGATACAGGATTCTAATTGCTCAACTGTCCCAGGTGTCATGACTTCAGGGCTGACGGCGAGGCATAGAGCGGGCAGAAAAGAGACTATCCCAGACAAGAGTGGTTTCACAAGAGTAAACCCTGCGTGGGGACTTTATTGCCGTAAGTATCTGGGCAGACAGATAAAAACACGCTACAAGGGGGCACAAGACAAGGGAACTGTTATACACAGAAGAGTGAGTGAGGGGCACCTGTAGCTGGTTAACAAGGGGGCAGGAACACGAGGTAACAAAGAGCTAAAGGCGGGGGTGGACGTGACACTAGGTCTTCTGTGTCTTATTTTTCATTTCATGATGCACCAAATGTTCTCAATGGGTGAAAGATCTGGACTGCTGGCAGGCTAGTTCAGTACCTGGACCCTTCTACAAAGCCATGATGTTGAAATTGATGCTGTGTGTGTTTTGGCATGGACATGTTGGAAAATGCAAGGTCATCCCTGAAAGAGATGTCGTCTGGATGGGAGCATATGTTGCTCTAGAACCTGAATATACTTTTCAGCATTGATAGTGCCTTTCCAGATATGCAAGTTGCCCATGCCATGTGTACTAATGCACCCCCATACCATCAGAGATGCTGGCTTTTCAAGTCAAGTCAAGTAGGTTTGTTGTCATTTCATCCATATACACAGTGAAACGAAACAACGTACCTCCAGGATCATGGTGCAATACAAGAAATAAAACTCACGAGACGGCAAAAGTGCAAACAAGACAGTGACAAGAAGAAGAGCGAACAATACAATAGAGTACAGTACAACACAGCATAATAAATGCAAGTACACAGTGCAGCCAACATCAACGAGAGAATGTAAATAATACTTATTGGATGTGCAAGTTAAAAAATGTGCAAAAAATGCGAGGTTATAGCAGCAGTAGAA
>JAAGVU020000520.1:0-11449 GCA_011763525.2 Mormyrus iriodes | reverse complement strand
ATACTTTTACAACATAAGCAATTAAGAAATAACATGTATTGTCCAGGAACAAAATTTGTGTTACATAGTGTTATCATCTATTGTTTGTTATTTGTGTATATTGAAGCTGTTAAGGTATGTTAGGATGTTAAGGTAAACATACACTATATGGACAAAAGTATTGGGGCACCTGGCCATTACACCTACAGGAACTTTTATGACATCCCATTCTAAATCCATAAGCATCAATATAGAGTTGGCCCCCCACTGCAGCTGTAACAGCTACTACCATCTTTCTACAAGATTTTGGAGTGTGTCTGTGGGAATTTTTGCCTGTTCATCCAGAAGAGCATTTGTGAGATCAGGCACTGATGTTGGATGTGAAGGCCTGACTTGCAATCCCCGTTCCAGTTCATCCCAAAGGTGCTCGATGGGGTTGAGGTCAGGGCTCTCTGTGGGCCACTCAAGTTCTTCCCCACCAAACTCACCCAACTTTGCCTTTATGCATCTTGCTTTGTGCATTGGGGTACAGTCATGCTGGAACAGAAAAGGGCCTGCCCAAAGCTGTTCCCATAAAGTTGGAAGCATAGAATTGTCCAAAATGTCTTGGTATGCATACCTAGACATGTTGGACAATTCTATGCTTCTAACTTCTATACTTCTTCAAAGACTTTGGTCCATGCTGACATGATAGTATCACACATTTGCTGCAGATTTGCCATGACGCAAATCTCCCGTTCCACCACATCCCATAGGTGTTCTACTGAATTGAGATCTGGTGACTGTCAAACTGGAGAAGGATGAACTCTTGAATTTTGCAGTCCTTCTCAGGGTGGCTGCATTTTCCTATTGGAGACATCATGATCATTTTGCTGGAGTCTTGAAAACAGCTTTAAATCACATTGCATTATCGGAGCAGATTTTTTTTCGTTATGAATCAAATTAATGTAAACCCTCATCTACAAGTAAGGGTGATTCAAAAATTTATGCTAAATGAATTTATAATAATTTTTTGAGACAGAAAAGGTGGCTGAAAAAGGTGTTCCTGGCCAACCTGTTTCCTCTGTCTTAGCCCTAAATACCTAGTGTGTTTCCTCAGCTCCCTGGACTGCTGCATAGCTCAATGGGCTGAGTGTGCAGCACTACGGCTATAACCCTATAATCATGGGTTTGAGGCCAGCCGCACCCAATTTGTTTGTTTATTGGTTTTCTGTTTTTCCCAATATCATCCATCGGCAGAGCTGCAAAACCGCAACGTCACCAGTTTTAGGCCAACTGTTTTATGCCCACAATTTTAGGTCAAGCTGTTTTTAAATTATGCAGGATCTAGTGCTGTTGAGTGCATTGGACCATAACATCGCCATAGTTTTAGGCCAACAGTTTTACACCCGCAGTTTCAGGATGAACTTACGTGATCGGGGGTTAGGGTTATGGTTAGGATTAGGATTAGGGTTAGGGTTATGGTTACAAGATTTAAAGATGGTGGATAGCACGGTGAGTATTAATTGTTGTTTAGACTGTTGTTTCAAAACATATTTCTGTTAAAATTATTATATGTCTGGCAGTTGTAACGTTTTAAATACCCCCTCATAATTTAAGTAGTAATGTTAATGTACATTGTTACGATCCCCAGTCTAGGGTTGAGGATCGACAGAAAGGTTAGGGAAGGGGAAGGGGGGAAAACAACCGGGGAACGGGAAAAGGGAACACGGGAAACAAAGGGATCTTTTTTATAGTTTTTATTTTTATGCACAAGGACGTTTACAAACACGAGATGTAACCAACTTCGGGAGTGACCCAGGCCAAAACAACAAACAAAACAGCTAACAAACACGTCCCAACCTAAGATAAGTCCAATCGTCACAAAGGGAAACGAAACGACAAACACTAGGTCTAACTCCCTATCCAAAATGACAGTAACCTCCACGCTCGCAAAAACAAAACGGCAGTCACTCCGTACACACATTACATACATATACAGAAAACACATAAACAGAAGCACAGTAACCAGAGGGGTGAGCAAAGAGACTAGTCAAAGGGCAGGCGAGAGTTCAAAACCAGAAGTCAGCAAAACCAAGAGCAAAGGTACAGAAGGGCCGGAGCAGAAATCAGAAACCGAAAAGCTAAACAGTCATACACGAAAGTCAATCAGAGAAGAAAACACACCAACATCGCAAAAGCAAACCAAGAGCAAAGTGCTCCCGAAGAACGCCGTCAGCAGGCTTTTGTCTTCGCTGGGTCCGGGGTCAGAGGGCGAAAAGGGGCGTGGCGAGGAACCTGGGAGGCGGTCCAAAGTGAAGACTGGCGAGAGGGGCCGCAACTGGTGATCGAAGGCGAGCGGGTTCTGAAGCTGAAGGTCGATGTGTTCTGAAGATCAATCCGATCCTCACGGCCCGTAACAATATGCTTTCCTCCAAAAAGGACTTTCTGAGGAAGATGCCACTGCCTCAGCATGCCTGATGAAATTAACTAGATTGCTACTAGCAGGCCAGCAGGTTAATTCACAAGTTCTGCAGCACAGCACTACTGTTTGCTAATTGCTCTATTTTTCTGTCCTATACTGACACTCAGTGAGCAATATCTGATGGTATATTTTACTACATACAGTACTTTACCTTAAGCCTGTTTGCACCGCTTGCCAAAGCAGCTTCTATCCTTGGATTACTGGCAAAGATGCTGACAGGCTATATTTCAATGTCTGTAAGCCTGGTGATGCAGTTTCCTAAAATGACATTTTATTAAGCATTTTAAATATTCTAAATATATAAAATGCAATCTCTCAAAGTAGTCCGTTACAAATTACATCTTATTTTTTTCCATCCAGCAAAATACAAATTACAAAATATTCAAAAGTAAATAAATACGTATTTTAAATACATTTAATTGAAATATTGCCCATCTCTGCCTGTAAGTAAATGCTCAGAACACACAACAGGCCATTTCCAGACAGTACCATCATTCAAGTTCATTCTATGGCTTTTAGCCAAGCCTTCCATCGCCTTTCCGGTAGTTCCTCAGTGTCTCCACCTTGATTTTTACTAACCGAAGGTATAAAAAAGAAATCTAGATTTGTGTTTTTCTTGCTGCTGTTGCTACTCGTTCCCTGGTAAAATGGCCGCTGGCTCGTTTTCATTCATGTGTACTTTGGACAGTGACGTCAGCTTAATACAATCCATTGCCATGACATGACAGTCTAAACAGCAACAAATACACACTGTGCCATCCGCCATCTTTACGTCCCATTACTCCCCCTGATCACATCAGTTCCATCCTAAAATTGCAAGCATAAAACTGTTGGTGTAAGATTGTGGCGACGTCACGGCTCTGCAGCTCTATAGATGGATGCATCTCGTATTTCCTAGTGTTTTAATTATGTTTGCTTCCCTGTTTTGGTCTATCCTACTTGTGTCTGGTTTAATTCAGTTCTGCTTGTGTTTGTGTTCCTAGTCCTTCTTAGTGTTAGCTCTCAGTTGTGTGTCAATATTCCTAGTGTTTATTTCCCAGTACATAGCAAAACTAGGAAGCATTAACTATTTGTTAAAGTTACCTATTTTCTGTGCCAGTTAATTGTTGGTTTTCCACCTGTTTCCAGTTGCCCTGTACTATGCTCATTGGTTAATTGTCATGTGCCACACCTGCCCACTCATTAGCCAGTTATCGGTTTGTAATTAAGTGCGTGTGTCTGCTATGTTCTTGAGTTAGTCATTGTATGTTGCTCTGTGTTTGTTACTCTGTCGGGTTCCTTAGTTCTGTTCTCTGTATTACCCAGTTTCCCTTTTTAAGTTTAGTTGGGGTTCTGTTACTAGCGTTTTCCCCTTTTTATTCAAGGCCCCTCGTGCTCTTTTTGTCTCTGACTTTTTTCCTGTGTGTTTGGCTAGTTTAAATAAACCCTCGCTGTCTCAGAGCCACACTGTGGATCGTCACCTTTTTCCACTTGCACCATTCCCTGAATCCGTAACAGATATCTAAACAGCCTAATGTAATAGTCCTATTACTATCAGCCATCGAAAAACACAGTTCCTAGCCAGCATGACTGCAGGACATGAGCGTACAGGGAAATAAATAAAAAGAAACTAGCCACTCACAGAGCTTCAGACAGACTGTTTCCCTTGATACAGACAGATCTATATCCTTGTTCCCCTCAAATCAATGAGGGCAGACCACCCTCGATTGGGCAGCAGGGCCCCCCAGAAGGCCTGCTGCAGAGGTGGATTTCCACTGAGAAGGTGCTATGCGGGATGTCAGCACAGCGCATGTCAGATCAATGCTGCCTGGTCCGTTTCTATCGATCGACGGCTCTAATTTCCCCAGGCAATGTTTTGCATTTACTCAGATATCCACCTCCTTGAAGCCTCCTCATGAATTCTGCATAAGAGTTATTGTGTCATTTGTCTTTTCAGCACTATCTGTCAGCTTAAAATCAAATCACATTAACCCAGATAAAATTACATTGTGCCTAAATATTTGATGTCTAATAACCAACCAATACTGTATAACCAGTATTTTATCCCTTTTTTATATTCATTGAGTGGAAAATAAAGTTTTTATTTTATTTTTCTTTTGAAATCTTTGAAGTTTATTATCATTTTCTTCAATTTCTAAAATACATAAAATATCTCTATAACCTAATACACCATATCTTCTGGCTTGCAGGTTTTAATTCCTTAAATCTTAGTTTGTGTGTGTGGACTTGGATATTCTCCCCCTGGTGGATGGGTTTCATCTCACAATCCAAAGGCAAAGTCTATGACTGCATGAAGATGTGTGTGTATATGTACTCTGTGATTGATGGATGGATGGATGGACCTAGTAGTCCCCCCATATCCACAGGTGAAGCAGTCTATTACCTAACACAGATGACCGAAACCACTGATAATCGTGAACCGTTCAAAGATCCCAAATATAACATGAATTTCATGTACATACATATGGTAAACTTTAATTGACAAATTACACACAAAACGACCAACATGAAATACAGTAATAATATAGTAAACCGTACATTATTATACAGCACTGTAGACTTCTGCACTCTTTCGCTCAAATTAAAAGGATTCTGACGTTTTAGACTAATTCTCAAAAGACGACAGAGCAATGAAACAATATCATGTATCAAGGGATGATGAAGCAATGAAAATAATGCTTTTTATAGATTATTATAACCCAGACACCGTGATAATGAGTGAGCGAATGAGATCAGCAAGAAAGCTAGTGGCAGACTGCACGAGAGTTCAGTGGGGAAGCGTGGGTATGGGGAGATTAATCATGTACTGGGTGTGACTGGGCTGGCAGATTTCATAATGTTACAGCCTGTACTCGCTTGGCACGCAGTTTGAAACTTATGAACTGTTTATTTCTGGAATTTATTTTTTGGACCATGATAAATATGAAATGGCAGATACATGGGATCCCACTGTACTGGTAATGACCATTCCACCACTGTTTCTGCATGATTTCTTGTTACTCTTCTTGCACAAGTAGACCTATATGTGTTTGTTTGAAACCACAAGCAAAGGAAAACTATAAATTAACCATGAATTAATTTATCATGTAATAAATACAAATGTATAGGCTAATGCCAGTGAGACATTTAAGAATTTTTAATGAAAGCACACTAGACCAAAAGAGATGGTAAGATTAATAAAATGTAATACAAAGCTAATTTTTCGATGAATTGTTAATAAACTAACATGCTAACTACAGTAGTCAACGGACTCCCGGTTGAGAGTACGCTGCGCGCGTTTTGGCTGCTGCTTCTCACCGGTGTTTTTGTTTTTTGCACCTGTCCTCTCACCAATTGTTTTTGTTTTGTTGGACATTTTCTAAACAAGGTCGTACGTTAACTTATAATGCTTCTTTCCTGCACGAGCCCTCTTCCTATGCTCCTGTTCTGTAACTGCAGCTGTGGTGAGTGAGTTTTCCCCCTTTGCTTCGTTGCTGTCGTCAGTTTGGATTGCTGAAAGGGTAGGTTTATCTGCCTGTGCTTTTCACGATTTCTCGCTGTGCTGAGTAATGAGTTTTGGGTTGGCTAATGTGCATTATCTGTTTAGTACGGTGATGTTACTTGGCATCTTTATTATTTTTTTGTCTTGAGTACTGATGGTATCTTGAGCTTCATTACTCGTTGAAGTTACAGCCTGGAGATTTGCTGCATATATTCGTTTTACTACCTGGCAATGCAGCTCATATACTCCCGGGATGAACTTAAACGTCTTCATTACCATATCCGTTTGGATTCAATATCGTTTAACCTGTGCCGGTCACTTGGAATTGCCCGCCGCCCCCATTACATTCACTGCGCAAAAAGAGGACCCTCGGTTACTCATGGCTCTGATGCGTCGATCCCGATTGTATGGACATATGATCGTGTTCGCCGGCGTGACACTAATGCCATCCGAGGGATAACTCATTACCATCTTCGTCCCCTTCTAAATCCATCTGCACCTTCTTTTCCTGGCCGTGTTAACTATAACCTTGCCTTGTTGAATGCTCGTTCCATAACCAACAAAGCCTCTCTGATCAATTACCTCATTATTGTGAAGAAAGTGCACATGTTTTTAATTTGAATTTAATTTGAACATGCTGGCACCCCCCGGCTATAACTACCTATCAAAACCATGTTTAACTGGAAGAGGGGGTGGCTTGGCTGTCGTTTATCGATCTACGCTAAAAATGAAAGAACTGTCATTTTTTGATGTAGCTACTTTTGAATATATCGCTCTTTGGGTTGTTTCCTGCCCTCCATTGGTGCTGTTGTTAATGTATCGCCCTTATAAAACTGCTGATAACTTCCTGTCAGAATTTAATGAACTCCTCACTGTTTTTTCATCTCTCTGCTCTTCCATTATTGTTCTTGGCGATTTTAATATCCATGTTGACACTAACTGCTACTATACATCTGAGTTCAGGTCAGTATTAGAATGTTTTAATTTGACACAGCATATTAACTTCCCAACTCACATTCAGGGTCATATTCTGGATTTGCTCTGTTCTAGTGGTTTGAATGATGTTTCTGTCTCTGGTTCAGTCTCTGGTATCTCAGATCATAAGCTGATTGAATGCAGTTTTCACACTAACACTCCTCCCCCTGTGGAGAAAATCTCTGTCACTTATCGCAGTATCAGCTCTGTTAATTCTAATATCCTTGGTTCTCTTCTATCTTCTTCCCTCTCTGACTTACATAAACTCCCTACACCTGATACAATGGTTTCCTTCTATAATGATACTGTCTCTGGTTTGCTTAATGATTTTAGCTCCTCTAAAGACTAGGCTTATCCCAGCCACTCGCTCTTGTCCTTGGTTTACCCCTCAGCTCAGAGTAATGAAGGCCACTGGCCGGCATCTTGAACGCCTTTATAAGAAAATTGGTCTCTGAATTCATCCTAAAGTCTAATCCTTCCTCCTGTCAGCTTGATCCAGCCCCCACACCTCTACTTAAAGCATGTTCTTCTATAATCAATTCTCCAATTGCATCACTGATTAACAATTGTCTCTCTTCGGCCTTTGTCCCTTCTGCCCTCAAAACTGCTGCAGTTACTCCTATTCTCAAGAAACCAGATCAGATCCATCAGCTCTCTCTAGCTACAGATCTATCTCAAATCTTCCTTTCCTGGCTAAACTGATGAAAAGAGTTGTAGCTACACAACTGCATGCCTTTCTTAATGATAATACACTATATGAGCCATTCCAGTCTGGTTTCCATAAACAGCACAGCACTGAGACAGCTCTTCTGCGTGTTGTTAATGATCTCCTCCAATCTGCCGATAGAGGTTCTCTCAATATTCTCATCCTCCATGACTTAAGCTCAGCATTTGATACAGTAAACCATGATGTACTCATTTCTCGCTTCCATTAGTATCACAGACACAGCCCTTCAGTGGTTCAGGTCATATCTCACTAACAGACAAAAGTTTATCACACTAGGTCCATACAAGTCACCACTTCTCCTGTTGTGAGTGGTGTCCCTCAGGGATCAGTTCTCGGGCCCCTTCTCTTCCTAATTTACATCCTGCCCCTTGGTCAAATCATTCGCCGATATGGCCTTAACTTTCACTGTTATGCTGATGATATTCAATTATATCTCAGTACACACTCCTCCATTGACTCCCCTCCCAGTTCACTCACTGATTACATTTCTGATTTAAAACTTTGGATGCAGGTAAACTATCTCAAACTCAACACTGAAAACACTGAAGTGTTACTGGTTGGCCCAAAATCATCAGTATATGAATCCTCCAGTTTCTCTGTCTGTTTTGATGATGTCCCTCTAAAACCTGCTACAGTAATCAGAAATCTTGGTGTACTCTTTGACTCAACACTCAACTTTGACCTACATATAAAATCTATCTCCAAAATTGCATTCTTTCACCTCCTTAACATTGCTCGTCTACGCCCATTTCTGTCCAATACTGATACCCAAACTCTGGTTCATGCCTTTATTACGTCCCATATTGACTACTGCAACTCCCTTTTCATTGGCCTCCCTGCAAAATCTGTACAGAAGCTTCAGTACATTCAGAACTCAGCAGCCAGAGTTCTCTCTCACACTAAACGATCCGCTCACATTACACCCATCCTCTCTCAGCTACACTGGTTACCAGTTCAGTCTCGTATAAAATTCAAAATATTGCTTCTCACTTATAAAGCTCTGCACAACCTTGCTCCTTACTACCTCAGTGAACTCTTGACTCCCTACTCACCCTCTCACTCTCTCAGATCCTCTAACAATAGTCTCCTTGCCGTTCCACGCACTAGACTTTCCACCGTTGGAGGCAGGTCCTTCAGTGCCATGGCCCCCAAACTATGGAACTCTCTTCCACAATCACTCCGTGACTGTTCTTCGTTCTCTTCCTTTAAATCTGAATTAAAGACATTTCTTTTCCTTGATCCCTTCCCCTGTCCCTTCCTCCTGCACTGATTTTTTTAAATGTATTTTATTTATATGTATATTTACTTGTTTGTTTTATTTTTGTGTAAAGCGACCTTGGGACTATGAAAGGTGCTATATAAATAGAACATATGATTATGATTATTATTATTATTATTATTATTATTATAGTATGTATGTTCAGTTCTTAATTGCCTTCCTCTTAGCTTGATTGGGGTATTTAAAAAAATATATACATTTTGGCTGTTGAACTAGTAGCAGTCTTTAAAGAGACATTTAAAGTAGATGCTGCTTACAGCTATCAAACAAGGTCATCTAATGATTCCATATGAGGGAGTGCATGCTTAACGTTGGAAGACCCCCTGGGTGTGTGCCAGCTCACCTGCATCTTTAATGGCTGCCTGTCTTTCAGCGGCCATTTGGACTGAAACCATTTCTGAGAGAGCAGCTGCCAGACGTGGTCAGGAGAGACTGTTCTCCAGCAGATGAAGATAATGTTAGGGAAGTCTGCACATGCTTTATCTTCACACAAGTTTGTCTTTAGTATTTTTAAGTTGTAGCAATAACTCAAAGTTGAGCATACCTTGAATTATTGTTGAAATAACACTGATGAAATGTCGATGGAATATTACATATTTGCGTGTTCTCCCTCTGGAGCAGATAATGGAAGCTCATATGTTGTGTGTTTATTTTTATAAGTGGATAATTTGTTTGTAGTGCTGATAATGTGTAAAATATGTATGGATTATAATTTCATTATACATACACATCTGTCATTATGAATGAGCACTGAAACACAGTTATTATACCATAATGGCTAAAATAGCTCCATTCATTGTCTGTGTGAAGAAAATCCTAATACTTATGAAAATACACTCCCCTGACAGATACTAACTGGAAACTCCCTATGGCACCACTCTCATTTCATTTATAGTAATTAAGGAAGTCAGCATCAACTTTTAGCACAGTGTCAATATGTATCACAGTGCACACCTTCTATATTGTCGCAACCAGAGCTTTCTCATTACATAAATATCCGCTTCGCAGTAAAACCTGATCATTTATTTTAAAAGATTATCACAGCAAAGTGCAATAATATTTTGATTGTAGATGGTAAGCTGGCATTATTTAACATTTATTTAACATTATTTAACATATTGTTAGTAATAATTTTATGGTAGACTGAATGTAAATGCTACAACTTACAGAGACAAAAATCTCCGGTCTGGTTTTTTAAGGTACATATAATTTCCTTCCAACATATAATTATATGCTAAATATGGATTGGTGACAAGACTCCAGGGGCAACAGCTATAAATTGGCTTGGTTCCAGCAAGGTCAAAGACAAGACATACGACAAGAAATCGCAGCACTATATACTTCTGAATTGGTTTCAACATCAAAATCTTCTTTTGGTAGTGTTCTTAACATTCATTTCACTAAGCAAATAGTACAAACACTCGTCTAATAAAAGACTGGCCCAATGAGGGAATATGAGTTTTAGAAGAACACCTTGATAGTTAGTAAGATTGATGGCTGTGGAAAAAATAAGTGGCAGCTGTAGTGTGTAGGAAATAAATACATTATATAGGTTACAGTAAATAGATTTTAATTTGCTGGCTGCTCAAGAACAAAATTAATCGTATTAACAATATTTGGCTAAAAAAGTCATCGCTTATGCATATACTGTTTAAGCAAGCCTGCCCCTCTTTCCTCTTCCTCTTATTATTATTATGGCTGTTCTTGAAATAACATGACTGGGTGGGAGGATGTCCAAGTGGTGTAGGCTAACCCCAACCCTGATTCTGCAGCGCTGCACAGCGCAGCCCATCCTCTCACGACTGGCTCCCTAGCTCTCCATGTTTTCGAATCTTAAGCAATGGAAAATAAGCAGAAAAAATATTAAAATACCTAAAAAGAAGAATTATCTATTTTGCAGCAGAAGGATTAAATTATTTTATTATTACATATATTATACTTAAATCCAGCATATTTAGTTTGCATAGTTGTTCTTTTTCATCTGCAACATCTTTAAGGTGCAATACCACCGTATGATTTCGTAATACTGCTTGAGAAAATGCCATGTAGTCAATCAACAGTTCTAATGTTTTATTATTTCTGGCATATTTAATATTCAGAGTCGTAATATTCCTGACATTTGTATATTATTCCCTAAAACATTTTTTTAAGCTTATTTTTATGCAGCCCAACATCAGTTACATCATTATTTCATTGTAACTCAACTTATGATCATTTTAACAATATAAAAGAGAAAACATATAGAGGAATTCTTTGATTTTCACATATTTCCTTCTGTTCTCCAATATGAGCGAAGCTTGGAGAATGAGCACATGGTCAATAATTTTTCTGGTTCTGTGGGCCTTGGTCAGGGGCTCAACGCCAACATAATTACTCTGCCAGCTACAGGATTTAAAGCAGTGACCTTCTAAGTCACTCCATCTTTATAATAATAATAATAATAATAATAATAATAATAATAATAATTATTATTATTATTATTATTATTATTATTATTAAGGGTTCAAAGCACGAAGTTCATATGGACCATTATTGTTTTGTTAT
>JAAGVU020000518.1:0-11463 GCA_011763525.2 Mormyrus iriodes | reverse complement strand
GATGCCCACAGCCACGTATTTCCCTTTGGATTTTCGGACAGAGAAGCTGGCAGGGTTCAGGTGCAGGTAGACGTCAGCGTTGTAGTCCTTCCGGACACAGCGCCCGTTGGCCTGGCAGAGTGATTCGCTGCAGAGCCTGGAAGCCGCCGTCACGTTGGCGATGTAGGGGTTCAGGGTGGAGCTCAGGTAGGAGGATAAGGCCTCACACGATGCCTACATGGATGGAATGAGCTTGTGTGACATAGAGATAGATAATCTGTGTTTTAGTAAAAAGAAAAGATCTCCTGAGATATGAAGGAGTATTTTATAACAAAGATGCTTCATTTCCTTTACTATTTCACTGCCGATTTCTGTTACTTAAAAGCGACAGAGTTGTAATTATTATGAGCATTGTGAACATGGTGATCTTTATTTTAACCGTGTTCTTTTTCGACCCATAGCATGTGACCAAGAGTGTTTCATGAGAGGATACCTTGTCGTCAAAGTCTGCACTGGCCCCCCAGAGCACTGAACCCGAGGCCCCTACAGCCGCATTCTCGCCCAGAGTGTGGACCAGGTCCTCCTGGAGATGGTGACATACACAGAGCAGTGAGACAGAACCTCTGGGCTCCGTGCCTTGATGACTGTCAGCTTAGAGTGAGCAGAAGCAGGTCTTAAGCAAAGCCAGTACATGGGAGCTTAATCGTATCTGTTTTATAAGAGTGAGATGATCCAGGATCTGATGTACTCACCACATTCAAGAATTTGTTGGCTTGATCGGTAAAGACAGGACGGGTGTAGACATAGATGGGGACATTGAAGGGGTGCTTAGGCAAGCTGGCCACCCTCATGGCCTCGTGAACTTGGTTGCGGACGTACAGAGCAGCCTTGTGGGTGTTGGCCAGACTGGTCTGTAGGTAGACGGAAGGGTAGAGGGCCGTGCTCGTCTTCCACAGCCACAGGAGCTGGTTGTTCTCTGCCTGCGCCCATGTTGGGCACACACCCGTGTAGTCGGCCTCTTCCCAGACATCATTGTAACATTCAGGGAAGAGATAGAAGCCCCAGAGGTAATTGGGCCTCATATCGATCCCTAAACTCATGGTGTCTTCCATGAAATTTCTAGCAGCTGTCTGGAACTGCTCCTTGGCCACGGGCTCGGCTTGAGATGGGGAAAGTGAGGGGTCAAGCTGACGGGCATAGTCAATAGACAACTTGCGGTAGATAGTCTTAGAGTTCCAATTTCTGTCCCACAGGGGTCGCCATGCCTCCCAGTCAATGACAGCCAGACCTGGGGAGGTTTCTGAAGGCATATATTGGGCGATGTCCCACTGGGCAACTTCCAAGCTGGCCGTCAAGTTGCCCTTCTGTGGGATGCCTCCATTGATCTCCTTATTGGTGGCCTCATCCACAAAAGGGTACAGCCCCAGGCGGTTGGTGTAGAACAGGAAGAGGAACTGGTCAGGAACAGCCTCCGGGGTCGTAACAGCCTGGAATGGCGAGGTGTCCAGCGAGATGTTGTTCTTCGTGCAAACAGGAGTTGGCATATTCCATATGACACCGTAAGGGTATGCCTCAAACAGTGGGGTGGCAGTAGGAGGATAGGGGAGCTCAGCATGAATGCTCCCCAGTAAAGATAGCAGAAAAAGGGTCAGCAAGAGAAAACTGGATCCCTTCATCCAGGTGACTAAATCCATGGCTTCTCCTGTGTAACACAAATATAACGCATTCATCTACATTCATCATTTCTCATAATGGTTCAGTTCGTCTAAGTGGAAAAATACTTCGCTAAACAGTAGTGCTCCATATACTTCGCTAAATAGTAGTGCGCCATATACTTTGCTAAATAGTAGCGCTCCATTGCTCGATTATTAAAAAATGTCGATTTAAAATTTCCTAATTGATTACTCAGCAATATGGCAGAATTACGACCGCACCTAAAGGATGATGATCCAAATAAAAAGCGGAAACATCATTTTCCTGGAAGCACTTCACAAATGCAGTCGTTACATTATTGCAAAGTAGAACTAAAATATCAGCAGAGCACGACTGCAATGCAAATCCTAAAAAATGACATTCAGTGACAAACTCACCCAATAATGCTACGTTAGCCATAGATATGTTACATTTAGCCTCTCAAAGTAGCCTAGTCCTCCCTGTCATTACTTGAATTCCATCCATCCATCCGTTTTCTGCCTCTCATCCGGGGTCGGGTCATGGGGGCAGAAATCTAAGCAGGGATGCCCTGACCTCCCTCTCACCAGCCACCTCCTCCTGCTCCACCGGGGGAATACCAAGGCGTTCCCAGGCCAGCTGAGAGACATGATCTCTCCAGCGTGTCCTGGGTCTGCCTCGGGGCTTCCTTCCGGTTGGACATGCTGGAAACACCTCCCCAGGGAGCCGTCCAGGAGGCATCCAAGATAGATTCCCGAACCACCTCAACTGGCTCCTTTCGATGCAGAGGAGCAGTGGCTCTACTTTGAGCCCCTCCCGAATGTCAGAGCTCCTCACCCTATCTCTAAGGCTGAGCCCAGCCACCCTGCGGAGGAAGCCCATTTCGGCCGCTTGTATTCGCGATCTCATTCTTTCGAGCACTAACCAGTGCTCATGACCATAGGTGAGGGTAGGAACGTAGATCGACTGGTAAATTGAGAGCTTCACCTTCTGTTTTGGTGAAGAGGGAGCTGAGCCAGAACAGTGCAGCGTCGGCAGACGTCAATCCGTCTGTCGATCTCCCGCTCCCTTTTTTCCTCACTCGTGAACAAGACCTAGAGATATTTAAACTCCTCCGCTTGAGGCAGTAACCCAGCCCCCACCAGGAGAGGGCAACCCACCGTTTTCCGGTCAAAAACCATGGCCTCAGATTTGGTGGCGCTAACCCTCATCCTGGCCGCCTCACACTCAGCTGCAAACCACCCTAGTGCCTACTGCAGGTCACAGCCTAATGATTCCAACAGGACCACATCAACTGCAAAAAGCAAGGACGCTATCGTGAGGCTCCCAAATTGGACCCCCTCCGGCCCTTAGGTACACCTAGAAATTCTGTCCATAAAAGTTATGAACAGAATCAGTGAGAAAGGGCAGCCCTTCTGGAGTCCAGCACCCACCGGGAATGAGTTTGACTTACTGCTGCCAATGGAACCACACTCCTGCTTTGTTTATACAGGGACCTGATAGCCTGCAGCAATGGACCTCGTACCCCATACTCCTGAAGCACCCCCGACAGGACTCCCCAAGGGACATGGTCATATGCCTTTTCCAAGTCTACAAAACACATGTAGACTGGTTGGGCAAACTCCCATGAACCCTCCAATATCATTCTGAGGGTGAAGAGATAGTCCAGTGTTCCGCGACCAGGACGGAATCCGTATTATTCCTCTTGAATCCGAGGTTCGACCAAGGGACGGACCCTCTTCTCCAGCACCTCAGCATAGGTCTTCCCAGGGAGGGCAAGGAGTGTGATCCCCTAAAGTTGTAACACATCCTCTGGTCCCCTTTCTTAAAGATTGGGCCCCCCACCCCAGTCTGCCAATCCAAAGGCACTGTCCCTGACATCCATGCAGTGTTGAAGAAGCGTGTCAGCTAAAACAGCCCAACAACATCAAGAGCTTTCAAGAACTCAGGGCGAATCTCATCCACCCCCGGAGTCCTGCCACCAAGCAGTTGTTTGACTACTTCACTGACCTCAGCCCCAGAGATGGGCAAGTCATCCTCCGAGTCTTGCAGCTCTACTTCCTCCAAAGAAGGTGTATCAGTGGGACTTAGGAGATCCACGAAATATTCCAGTTGAGGTTAGCAGCTCTCCATCCCTGCTGTAAATAGCATTGGTGAAGCCCTGCTTCCCTATCCTGAGTCAAAAACTCCAATGCACTTGCACCGAGTTGGGGGGCTATTAGTAGCCCCACCCCAACCCGGCGCCTCTCTCCATGGGCAACTCCAGAGTGGAATAGAGTCCAACCCCTCTCCAGGACTATGGTTCTGGAGTCCGAGCAATGCGTTGGGGTGAGCGTGACTATATCTAGTCAGTATCTCTCTACCTCCCGCACCAGCTCAGGCTCCTTCCCCACCAGAGAGGTTGCATTCCATGTACCGAGAGCCAGTTTTAGTGGCCGATGATCGGCTACTTTGTTAACATATTGTATATTTTGAGTAGGGCTGAAAAATTCTAAAAAAAAGTTAACATTGCAGTATTTAGGAGTCGAAAATTATAAGGCCAAATAGAACTGCATATCTACCAACAGAGTCTGTTGGATAAGTTGCTGGTGTAGCCCTGAGTTGTGCCAATAGACACACAGCAGTGCAGATAAATCATTATTGTCACTATGGAATACAAAATATTTCCATACAGCGGAATACAAATGTCTTTTCGTGACCAATTCCTGTTAGTTTTTCTCCTCTTCACTCGTTTTTCTTTGTTGCTTAATTTCTCACTAACGCGCCACACGACCTATGAGTGAATCCAATAGCAAAGATGAGAATTATCCTGATTGTCTTGTGGATCACATACAGCGCTCATGCAAAAGCAGCGGCGGTAAACTTTAGACTACATTATTTAACCCTATACTAGGTAATGATGCAAAGGAACCATAATTAAAATTGCAAAGCTTGCTAAGTTTGGTTTCCTGTGACTGAGTAAAAATGTTTTAGCATAACTTTGTGATGGTTTGAACTCTGCAGACTATCACGATCCTTGCGATGTGAAAATTGCATGTGCAAGAAATGCCATGTCAAAATTTTACATTGGGCGTCGTGTAGACCTGTCACCTGACACATTGTGGAGCGCTGCTGCTGCACACAGCCACTTTGTGTGTGTGCAGTTTGCATGTTCACCCCATGTGGGCATGGCTTATACTGTCCAAAAAACATTAAACGTAAGTCAACTGGAGTGCCTAAATTCACCGGATGTGTGCCTGAGTGTACACCCTGCAATGTGTTGGGTTGGTTCCTGCCTTGCGTCAATTGCAATGTATATATTATATTATATTATATTATATTATATTATAGTCATAATCAAATACTCAATGACTCTTCAGATTAGTCGGTAGATTACTTGATTATTGATATAATCCATAGTGACACCTTTACTGATAGGCTGGGAAAGTGTGTTATTGTCGTATTATCACCTAGTGAACTGACTCTAAAGCCTGCATTTATCATACCCACCTCGTCAAGACAGTGAACACAGCTGTCTGCAATTACTCCTGACAGACGCCAAGCAGTCTTAAGCTTCTTCGCCGTTCCCCTCCTCGCAGTTTGGTACTGGTGGCACTACCTAACAGGTGCGATGGAAACCCCAACCACTGGCGAGCATTTCTTATGCAGTGTGGCATGTATATTAGTCACCATCCTGACTAATTCCCCTCAGATGATAACCGGGTCTACTTCGTGATTTCCTTACTAACTGGGTGGGCGCTTACCTGGGCAACCGCCTCTGGGCAGAGCAAAGTCCCCTCTTGCTATCCTCCCGGGACTTCCAGGCGGTGTTCAAGGTGGTGTTCGATCATCTTGCGGTAGGGCGTAACCTAGGGGATCAGTTGCTGGATCTACGCCAAGGCAACCGATCGGCCGCGAATTTCACCCCGGAGTTCCGCACTTTGGTGGCTGGGTTGAATTGGCCCACCGACTGTATTCAGCTGCTATACCGCAGGACTCTCCATCCAGAGCTGCGTGCAGAATTAGCTTGCCACGGGGCTACACGGACATTTGATGAGTACAGTATGTGCAGCTTTTGATCACTCTGGACCAGATCGTCTGAGAACAGTAGAGAGCTGATCCCTGCTTAGTCCCCACGCCCACTCCACCACTGCACCTGACTCCGGAACCCATGCAGGTGTGATGGACGCCTCTCTCCACGGAAGAACATTCCCGTCGCCTCCGACAAGGATTGTGCCTATATTGTGGGGAGATCGGCCACCTTCGGCGAAACTGCCCCACTCGACCGCCTTGCAGCCTGGACGAGGAGTTACGGTAAGAGTTACGTTGTCACGTCATTGCATTTCTAGAACGCAATTGACTGTTCCTCTCGCCTTCAGCTGGAGTGGGAACCTGGTGCGAAGCCAGGGATTACTGGATTCGGGTGCTGCAGGGAATTTTATCAACGCCGAATTCGCACAGGGATGGCAAATCCCTCTGGAAGAACTTCCCCAACCGCTGATAGTACGGGGGGGTCGAGGGAGCCCCCCTGGCTTCCAGCAGAATAACCCATCAAACTGCACCCCTGGTTCTTACCATAAGAATACTCCACGAGGAGACCATCCAGCTGCTAGTGATCCCCTCAATGAAGGATCAAATCATATTAGGGCATCCGTGGTTACAACTCCATAACCCCTGGATCGACTGGAGGGTCCATGAGAACCAAACATGGTCCCCCCAGTGTTTTAGTTCTTGTATTTCAGTGCCATGCCATGTTTCCTCCCTGGAAAGCCCCTTACCAGAAGACCTCTCCACGGTGCCAGAGTTCTATCATGACTTCGAGGTGTTTTTAGTAAAGCTAAAGCCTACGGTCTACCACCCCATCGGGCTTTGGACTGTGCTATAGATCTGCTCGAGGGAGCTACCTTACCTCATGGGAGGCTGTTCTCCCTCTCTAGACCGGAGGAGGAGGCCGTGCACACCTACATACAGGAGTCTCTCCGACAAGCTATTATCCGCCCATCCACCTCACCCGTGGTATTGGGATTTTTCTTTGTAGGAAAGAAAGATGGTGGACTCAGGCCCTGTATTGACTACCGGGCATTAAACACCATTACCAAGAGATGACGAGAACCCCTTCCGCTGATCCCCTCGGCATTGGAACAGCTCCGCTCCGCATGGATCTTCACGAAGTTGGACCTTAGGAGTACCTACAACCTGATCCGAGTAAGAGAGGGCGACGAGTGAAAGACCTCCTTCATCACCTCAACCGGTCAGTATGAATATATAGTCATGCCTTACGGGCTGGCTAATAGTCCCTCTGTGTTTCAGTCATTCATGAATGAGGTGTTCCGAGACATGCTGAATTGCATCGTCATCGTTTACATCGACGATATCCTCATCTATTCCGACAAGATGGAGCAACACATCGGTCATGTGAAACAGGTCCTCCAGCGGTTAGCAAACAACCACTTGTACGTCAAAGGGGAAAAGTGCTCGTTTCATCGATCTGTCATCAAGTTTTTAGGTTACAAGATTTAGCCCCGGTGCAGTCACCATGGACGAAGACAAAGTGTCCACGGTACAGGACTGGCCTGAACCCTGGACCATCAAAGACCTCCAGGGGTTCCTCGGTTTGCTAACTTCTACCGTTGCTTTATACACAGTTTCAGTATGGTGGCAGCCCCTCTTACCAACCTTCTACGTCAAGGAGAGAAGCTGTACTAGATGATGGAGGCCCAGCGCACTTTTCAAACCTTGAAACACCAGTTCTCCCACGCTCCCGTCCTTCAGCAGCTGAACCCCGAGCACCTTTTCCAGGTGGAGGTAGATGCCTCTGAAGTGGGCATTACAGCAGTCTTATCCCAGACAGACCCTGCCACACTGCTACACTTCGCACCCCTGTGCATACCTCTCCAAGAAACTCACGCCAGCTGAGAAAGCCTATGATGTGGGTAACTGGGAGCTGTTAGCCATAAAGATGGCCCTCAAGGAGTGGAGACACTGGTTAGAAGGGGCTCTCTACCCCTTCTGTGTGTTGACCGACTATTGGAACTTGCAGTACGTTAGGAAGACCAAATAGTTAAATGCTCGTCAGGCTCGGTGGGCTCACTTCTTCATCCGTTTTGACTTCTGGGTTACCTACATCCAGGGAGCCGAGAACGTAAAGGCCGATGCCCTTTCCCGTCACTTCTCTCCGGAGAAAACCACCAAGCTTCCCACACCGATCCTCCCAAGTTCCTGCTTCATGGGCCCCATCGTTTGGGACTTGGAGCAACAGACAACATCATCTGCCCACAGAATGTCCGCCAGGTAGGACCTTTGTGCCATCACCCCTCCATAACCAAGTTCTGCAATGGGTTCATACGTCCTTAGGGTCCGGTCACCCTGGGGTGAGCGCCACCTCCAGGATGGTCGACAAACACTACTGGTGGCCCAGCTGGAGGACGGAGGCCGAAAGGTACTTGCTCTCTTGCCCCATCTGCTCCCAAGCCAAATCGTCTTCTTCCTCTCCTTTTGGTCTGCTCCAACCTCTTCCGGTCCCCATACACCCTTGGTCTCGTGTCGTCCTGGATTTCATAACTGACCTACCCCCCTCACAAGGACACACCACCATCCTAACAGTTGTGGATAGGTTTTCGAAAATGTGTCGGTTGAATCCCCTTCCTAAGCTCCCGTCAGCGTTAGATCTAGTGGGACTGCTGCTACAATGGGTTTTCCGGTACTACAGGCTCCCAGAAGATGTTGTCTCGGACCGTGGACTCCAGTTTACCTTCCGGGTCTTTCGCGCTTTCTGCAGCAAGCTGGGAATCTCACTCAGCTTGACCTCTGCCTACCATCCGCAGTCCAATGGGTTGGCAGAGAGAACCAACCAGGGAGTCGGCAAACTCCTCCAGATCCTCAGTCTCAATCTCAGCCATCTGAGTGGTCCTGGCTTCTCCCATGGGTGAAGTACTGATGCCCATAACTTGTTTATCACCCCTGATACCCTTCTCTCTTCATTCCAATGTGTCCTTGGGTTTCAGCCTCCCCTATTCCCTTGGGACTCCGCTTCTACAGATGTTCCGGCCCTGGGCGCCCGCTTCCGTCGCTGCCAGCAGACCTGGCGATGAGCCCACCAGTCGTTGGAACACTGAGCAGCCCAGGCTAAGAAGGCAGCTGACAGACAATGCCTCCCTGGGCCATCTGTCCGCCTGGGGGACATGATCTGGCTGTCCACCCAGAATCTACGTCTCCCGGCCTCTCTATGTCGGGGGAGGAGGTGTACGCTGTGCGCCAGGTCTTGGACTCCTGGATACGCCAGGGGCAGCTCCAATACCTGGTGGACTGGGAAGGGTACGGTGTGGAAGAACACTGCTGGGTGCCTGCTGCGGGCGTTCTGGATCCGGCACTGATTGCCTAATTCTACCAGGACCACCCAAGTCGCCCCGCTCCCCAGCCTAGGGGCCGGCCCCATCGCCATCCTCAGCCACCAAGAGGCAGCCGTGAGAGGCGGGGTCCTGTCACACCCACCTCGTCAAGGCAGTGAATACAGCTGTCTGCAATTACTCCTGACAGACGCCAAGCAGTCTTAAGCCTCGCCCCGACAGCAGTATTTATATTATTGCGGTTATGCCCATGCTGAGCGTTTCTCTTGTTCTCTCCCTCCCCAGTTACATGCTGTCTATCTCTCCCTGCCCGAACTCCCTGCGCCTCCTGCCCAACCACCCTCCCATCCTCCCTCTCCTTGACTCTCCCTGTGGTTTGCCCCTCTTCGTGTGTCTGCATCTCCTGACTGATCTCCCGGTTTCCCGACTCCCCGCTGAGATCTCGCGGATTACGCCCCTGGATCACGTCTTGGCTGATGGCGACCCGATCAGACAGCACTTTGTTTTGACCCATTTACCCCTCTGACCATCCACTCTCTAATAAACCTGTGTGCTCCGGATCTCCTGTCTCTGCCGTGGTTTCTGTGACATTCTGTGACATTCTGTGCCATTGATAACAGGAAATCAAATGTCTGGTACTTAGACTGCCAATAACAAGCTGTTGTTTTTTATACTGGAAGATTTAAAAGAAATTATAAAATAGATAAAAGTAGTTTTAATGTTGAGGCATTATGAAATACTGGTACCTTTATGAAGTTTTCAACTGGGCTCCTTTAGCACTGCGTCCTGCTGCGGCGTTCATAGTGCAGAGCTAAGGTGTCGTGTTTTATTTAAGGCCATACAGGCCTTTATCGAGGCATCCATCATTGTGCAAATACAGAACAAAGGTGCAAACTCAGCTGTATTATGTTACGTAAAAAAACCCACTGTGGTTATGTTAACCTAGCATCTGTCTTTCTGCCTGTAAGAAGGTTCTGAGTCTTGTACAGTCAGAATTTCAAGGTTATGGGTTTTATTGAATGGGTTCCAATCCTTCCCCTCTCCCTGTCTTTCTGCAGATTTCTTTCCATAGTCCAAAAATGTGCCTCAAAATTCCCTGCAATAAGGGCCTGTGTGTTCCCTGTGATTGGCTCAAATATTTTTTTACTTAAATTTTACTTATTTAACAACAGCTTTTGTCAAAAGTGACATACAAGTGAAGATAAGAGAGCAGGCTACCAGTCCCTGGAGCAGTCTGGGTTAATGGCCTGTCTGGAGGTGACATCACTCTGCCAGCCACAGATGAACATTCCGTCAAAGAATCTTACCTCACAGAGTTACCCATCCCATGGAGGGTAAGGGCAGCATGTGCCGAGACTGATTGCTCACACGCTTACATCTACATATCTTAATATGGAGGATGGTTACACTATAAGACCATAATTTTGTAGACATGCCTATTTATTAGAGGATTTGCCTAATTAAGTGAGAGCCATTGCTGACACGGGTGCATAATTAATCAGCAGAATCACCTAAGATTCCTGCAACAAACATTAACAACAGTGGGTGGTTGTACAAAGTAGAACCATTATGGATTTCCGTTTGTTGAATTGTTACCCTGTGCAGTGGTGTAGGGGGTTGTTTTTTGGTAGGGAAACACTACTTATTGACGTCATCACATAAAATGTTACACACACACACAGAAGTAAACTTAAAATAATTGCCAGATACAGAAGTTCCTTATGCTTACTTTAGCTGCTGCCAGGGCTCTCAAATTTCATCTGAAGTGTGGAGTGAGATTACATCTGTTAGGGGCGGAGTGTGTGTCTCACGGTCAATGTGTGAGACTTCAGAGCCCTGCCTACTGCATTCATCAGATCTTGCTCTTCCACATCCACCTTGTCTGCACTCTGTGTGTGTGCGCATCCACATAAAAATGTGCTTGCAGCAGGATCACATATAACTTATTTAGGAAACAACAAATGCTATTTTCTGATTGGCTGATAGGTAGCTATTAACTCTGTATAATTCGGGACAGCTATGAACTCTGCGAAAACTCCACTCCGTATGCCTGCACCTCATCCATTAATTCTATATAACGAGACACCTTGGTGGGTGTTATCCCTGACTTCTCAGCGGAAGAAACAAAAGGTGTGGCGTGTGAGCATGTGAACTGTGTGTGTCTCACGGTCAATGCACGAGACTTGAGAGCCCTGCTACTGTATTACAACATTGTGAACTGCATTCATGATGTGTGTGGCAATGCTTTGTTCTGCAGTGATAGCTTGTCGTTTTGGAGGAGCAAGGACGAGCTGCAGCGATAGCCTGTTTTTGTTCGTTTTCGAATATTTCTACTTGGGATAGTACAGCGTGACAGGAATCATTTTGTAGCATCTTTTTTGGGGGGAATATTGGGCTTTTTTATGGCTAAGAATACATTACACTATGTAACAAATTTTTATTTTTATTTTGTTCCTGGGTACAAAGTGTGTTTTCCTAACCCGTTATG
>JAAGVU020000515.1:0-11471 GCA_011763525.2 Mormyrus iriodes | reverse complement strand
CAAATAATTATTTCCCTAAACAAATGACAAATTGATTTGTACCTGTTACATAATGATTTTTTCTTGTTTGCTTTCTTTTGACGTTAAAATATGCCTACCAGTGAAATTATAGACTTCTCATTTGTTTATAAATGGGTCAACTTACGAATTCAACAGGGGGTCAAATAATTATTTCCCTAACTGTAGGTGTCTGTACCATTGTTGTTGAGGTATTTAAATTTGTTATAGGACTCGTATATTCACATAATATTTTATTTTTTTTTTAGCAATTTTCGTCATTACTCTGTTAAAAAAAGTACGTTGTGGGCAATGAATTGTTGTGTTATAAAATTAAAACTCTTAATATTAGGGTAAGCACAGTTAACTGGGGTCCCTTCTCAATACTCCCTGCACAGCGATCCATTGCTTTATATAATTTTCTGACAACTGAAGCGTTACAGTTGTTGTTTCAGCTATGCTACGGTATGGTGGTATATGAAAAATGCAAAATGTACAGGTTATTAAAACTGTTATACCCCCAGAGTTATTTCAAAGATTGCAAAATGTATGTTTGCAAGGGAATTTCACATGACTGTCAGTACAAAAATATACAATGATCAGTAAACACACTAACCAGTTGAATATTATATCACTGGAGTAGGATCCATGCCTGTTTCTGCAGCCAAAAGCTGCACAGTGTGAAGTCATCAATGATGCATTGCTTGGACTTCTCCAATATAGCGGTCAAATCGCTGCACTTGCAGTCACGTTATAGCAGGTCTAGTAAGTATACCCATTAATATATGCCCTATCCTTTCTTTCACGAAGATGACGGAAGTTGCAAAGCAGAATGAATAACTAAAAGCAGTGCAGTTTAGCAGTAAAATATGAATATTTTTTGTAAATTATAATATTTTCTGAAAAGGGCATGTTTTTACATTTAACAAAAAGGGTGGGAGCAACTGCCCCCATGTCCCCATGCTGTGTATGCCAGTAGTCCTGATGGGAGCGGGGATATCGATCACTTGGTCCGAATTCAGTTGTGTGATCCAGTTGGAGTTAACTGCTGTGCACTATGTATGAATATGTGTTGAACTGCTGCAGAGTGGTATCAGTATCGAAAGTAAAAAAGTATCAGTTTTTTTTTAAATGCTGGTATTGTACTGTTCTCGAAAGTCTAGTACTGTACCGGCTTGGCGTGCAACCCTATGCAGCGCTGCTTCAACTTTGGTCCAGATCAGTTTTTGCCTGAGGAAACGGATCTGCTTGTGCACAAAGTGAAAATGTCATCATTTACGGGAGTGCCTCTGTTACACCTTAGCCTTTCGAGGTGTAGAGGTAGCAGCGAGTGTCTCCTCATTTCTGGTATCACAAGATCATCTGCTCAATGCCAAAAGCAGTATAATGATGTCAGAAGACGGGAAACAGGAACTCGCTGCTCTACCTGGTGAGTTTAAATACCGATGTGTGTCGATTGGTCACATAGCCTATCATCGAAACATAATTCTGATAATTAACTTGAATGATTTTTTTAATGATATGGTTTATTCTTTACTTAATATAATTGGTGTTTCATTAAACAGTATGAATACGTGAATGGACCTGTTGTACTCTGTAATAAAATGTATATAAACAAAATAAATAAAATAACAAAGAACTATTGGTGCACTTCGACCGCATACCTGTGTCCGTAACTAGCGTAGTGCACCTGCATGCTTCTAAAACACGCCACTTAAATACCGTTTAATAATGCACCACTGACTTTAAACATGGTTTTTATTGGTCAAAAGCACAATGTCATTTTGCTGCTTTAAAACAGCGACGCGCAGACAGTGCGCCCGGCTACGCCTCATTTAAGAAACACCGCTCCTACGAGCGGAAAGCGGCCGCAAAATCATTTGCTATTTTGAGAACGTGCGCATGGTGTGAAAATGAGGAATGTGCTGGAACGAAACTAGCAAAACCACTTTGCGTCGTGCTTTCCGCCGGTGCAAAATAGTGGCGAGCTGCATCGGGGCCCTTCAGCAAAATCGCTTTGTGTTGCTCATTCTACCAGTGCGAAATACGGCCCAAAGTGTCTTCTACACCTGCCACACAGCACAGCTGCTTCAGTTTTTGGGGAATTTGTCTCAAAATGAAGTCAGGTGTGGACCTGCAATCACAATGTTTTTGTGAAGCCGTAATAAGATCCATTAGATACTTCTTGACTTTTCACATCACATTTACAAGGTCAGATGTCATCTGCTTTCATCTTTCCCTTGGCTGCCACTAAGCGAAACTGCTTCAATTTTGTATCATGATACATATGTTTTTGAAGAAGCAGAGCAGTTCCTAAATTATTGTTTTTTGTCTCAAAGTTAGCTCAGGTCCAGGTCTTCATTCTTGCAATGTGGCTGCAAAGATTGAAAAAAAAAATCTGTGAAATTCTGTTTGAGTTATCAGATCTATTACTCCTTTAGTTCTGTTAAATTATCTGTTCTCACCCCAACACCACCTGGTGGCAGTGCAGCCTAGGTTTTGCTGATGGGGATATAGTCAGATGGTGGAAGGAGTATTTCGAAGATCTCCTGAATCCCACTGATATGCCTTCTCTGGAGGATGTAGAGCTGGAAGACTCAGAGGAGAGCTTACCCATCATAGGGGCTGAGGTCACTGAAGTAGTAAAATAACTCTTTGGTGGTAAGGCTCTGGAGGTGGATCCGATTTGCCCTGAGCTCTTGATGTTGTTTAGCTGACAGGTGGGCTGACACACCTCTTCAGCATTGCGTGGAGGTTGGAGACGGTGTCTTTGAATTGGCAAACTAGGGTGGTGGTCCCCCAGGTGCCCTTTAAGAAAGGGGACTGGAGGATGTGTTCCAACGTCAGGGGGATCACCTTACCTCACATACTCAGCCTCCCTAGGAAGGTCTATGCTGGGGTACTGGAGTGGAGGGTCCCCCTGTCGATCAAACCTCGGATCCAGGAGGAACAATACAGATTTTGTCCGGGTTGCAGAACGCTGGACCAATGACTGACTAGGGAACTGAACGAGGGCAGACACTTAAATACACAGAACACAATGACTAACAAGGAGCAGGTGTGAGGCATGACAGTTAACCAATGAGCACAGTACAGGGAAATGGCCAACAGGTAGAGAAACTTAACTAACAATTAACAAGTACCAAAACTAGAAACTAACTACATACTAGGAAATCAACACTAGGAATACTGACACACAAATAAGGGCTAGCATTAGTAGGAACTAAAAACAACCACCAGCAGAAGGGGATTAAAACGGACACATAAGATGAACAGAACTAAAACATTAGAACCAATAAACCAAACCAGTAAGGCTGGGCTTGAACCTGTGCTCAGAGGGGTACAGCCTCTGTATTAACAGCTCAGCCCACTGAACTACACTGTGGCCAGGGAAGCAGAAGAAACACACAAGGGTTAAACAAGACACTGAGACAGAGAGGGGGAAAAGGCTGAATGGCCAGCAAAGCCTGCTGGCCAAATGGGGAAGGGTCACAGAGGGCAGGGTCGGCTGGTACAGACCATGACAGTTGGTGTCGTTGGGCTGTGACCTGCAGAATGCAGTGGGGCAGTTTGCAGCTGAGTGTGAGGTGGCTGGGATGCAGATCAGCATCTCCAAGTCTGAGGTCATGGTTGTTGAACCGAAAAATGGTGGATTACCCTCTCCTGGTGGGGGACGAGTTGTTTCCTCAAACAGAGGAGTTTAGGTATCTCGGGGTCTTGTTCACGAGTGAGGGAAAAAGGGAGCAGGAGATCGACAGACAGATCAGTGCAGCATTGGCAGTACTGCAGACGCTGTACCGTTCTTTTGTGGTAAAGAGTTAGCTGAGCCAGAAGGCAAAGCTTTTGATTTACCAGTTGATCTACGTTCCTACCCTCCCCTATGGTCATAAGTATTGGGTAGTGACTGAAAGAATGAGATCGTAGATACAAGCAGCAGAAATGAGCTTCCTCCGCAGGTTGTCTGGGCTCAGCCTTAGAGATAGGGTGAGGAGCTCAGACATTCAGGGGGGGACTCAAAGTACAGCCACGGCTCCTCTGCATCAAAAGGAGCCAGTTGAAGTCATTTGGGCATCTATATAAGTTGCCTCCTGGATGCCTCCCTGGGGAGGTGCTTCGGGCATGTCCACCTGAGAGGGGGAGATGGAGGAGAAGACCCTGGAGCAGACACGCTGGAGAGATTACGGTGAAGACAGCCCAGGAACTCCTTCATAATCTCTCAGTGGTGGCTAGCAAGAGGGAGGTCTGGGCATTTCTGTTTAGACTGCTGCACCCGTGACCCGACCCCAGATAAGGATCAGATAATGGATGGATGTATGGATGGATATTTATAGGCAAATATGGATGCTTAATTTTGCACCGTATTGTTGATGTGTTGGTACACTCGAGAATGGGGTGGGGATGGGGTTAGATATCATCCCCATGCAGCTCTCTAGTATGGAAATATTTAAAATGCATTTTATTTGCATTTAAAGATAATAACATAAGTCATATCTGTTCATATGTGTGCTATCTGATTCACTTATAACTCGTTTTAGACAAAAGCATCTGCTAAATAATGTAAATGTGCTATTTGAGGTAAGTAGCACAGTAATTAAGGACACAACCTGAATACGAATCTCCCCATTAGGAAAAGGCAAATAGGAATCGGAAGCAGAGAAGGCGTGGATCAGACTTTCTGTGGGGATTTCCTGCTGCTGCATAGAGGAGTTTCTGTGCTGCCTTGATGCTTTTGGTCAACAGGTTTTATCTGAAACCTCCCCAGATGGATGGAAAAAATTATCCAAAGCAATGGTCAGCAGAGGAAAGAGTTACAATATATATTTGCTCCCTCCCATGCAAACCCATGACATTTACACTGTCAGTACAAGCCTCTACTTGTTGGAATAACCAAGCCTCTACTTGCTGGAATAACCCAGGCTTGCCTGCCAAGGTACATAATGTTATTCAAGGCATAGCATTGATATCTTTAGACCATGTTATTCCCAAAATAATCTACGGACCAGCATTAGATTCCTGGCAAATTTTCCCGACAGAAAATAAATGCCCCCACCCAGAATTACAAGACCTTGCAAACATTTATACACTGCAGGTTTATTTGAGAAGAACATGCACATTGGTAGATGTATGTAGATGTCATTCTGAAGTTTGTGTTAGGAGTTACTGTTGAGACCTGATCAAGACCTAAGTGTCGGTGTGATGGATATTCTGTACGGTCCCTTGTACTCACCAGTGGTCACAAGCATGAGAAGAATTAGAAATATATAAAATATCTCAAATGAAATGTAGGACTCAAAATCTCCATTGTGTGATAAAAACATACATATAACCCCAGTTGATTTTTGTTATATAAAAGAGCAATCTCTTAAGTTTTTACTGAATGAGCTGGTTTTATGTCAAATAGAATAATGAACCTAGTGATTTAATGTTTTATGTGGAGCAAGGTTATTATTGTTAAAGAATACTGAGACTAAAATGACAAAAGAATTTCATTATTCAAAATTAACTCCAAACTAAAAGTATGAGACACAAAAACTAAACTGATATTAAAACAACAAGATCCAAAACTGTAATAAAATAAAAATGTGTAGAAACAAATATTTGTGGTTTCTATTTTGTAAGTTCTATTTTTGAGTTTTAAAACTTGTCTATGGGCTATCAGCCTAAACTGGCCTACCAAAATTCCCTCCTCAAAATAATCATCGGTCAACAAACCATACACCAAACATCTCAAATTGACAAAATTAAGTGTGCCCCATGAGTTTAAACCGTGTTTCAGAGATTGGATTAAACATGGACATGCAGTGAGCTGGATGCAAATGTGAAAGCAGAAAGTGTAACCATTTAATGTATTATGTAATCTCCAACAAGAGCAAATGCGTCGTGGATGTCAGTGGTCAAGTTGGAAGTGTGCAACGAGTTTAGATACATCTAAGATGCCACTACAAACATGTTTAAGGGGAATGAATGCCATTTTATTAAAGGACTAATACAGACACCAAGCAACCACTGACATACATAACAAAGAAACACAGGGAGGTCAGATGCAGAATAGTAAGGCACACACACGGTGGACAGTTATACAATGGCTAAAGTCATGTGAGGATCGGACAGGGTTTACATATGACACAGGCAAGGACACACACACGACAATAGGGAATACAACACAAGTGTTAACAATCACACATACAGGGGCTATTTACAATACCTGCGGAATATGTCGGGGGATGTTAATTAGCTCCGCATCCCACCGGTGCCCCGCTCTCAGAGGTCGACTGTCCTGGCAACCACCACAGCCAGTCCTCCGCCATATCCTCCAACAGTCGCAAAGGCAGACATAGGTGTGGCTTGTTCCGACCGTGCCAGGGAGGAAAACAAAGAGATGGGGCAGACATGACAGGCTGGATGTGACAGTACCCTCCCCCCCACACATGTGCCGACTGGGCACATGGAACCAACCCTAGTGGGGACCCAATAACTGGACAAGAAGACAGACATGAAGGGCCTGGACACTGAAGAACAGGATAGAGCAAGATGGGACAAGGCAAGCAGATGCATGAGACTACAGGATTCAAAAATAGACATTGAACACCACCCAGAAGAGGACAAATAAGACTCAGGACAAGACAAGATGTACCAACAGAACCAGAAAACAAGAAGAACAGGGACCCACAACAAGGCTGCGGACAGCAAGGAAGCTGCGAGCAGGATTTCCCCGGGGCAGGACAGACAGGTACAGAGAGAGGTAGTACAGAGGTGATAATTGGAGAGGGACAAAAATTGGGACAGACAGCAAACAGCAGGAACTGACAAAGGGCCTTGGGGAATGCTAGCAGCTATGGCATTGGAGCAGTCCTGCTACAGAGGGGAGAAGACCACCAAGCACACCCTGTTGCCTATTGTTCCCGTACTCTTACTTCAACAGAGACAAAGTGGGCACAAATCGAAAAGGAAGCCCTAGCCAGTGTGTGGACGTGTGAGAAGTTTGAGAAGTGCCTTGTGGGACTTCCCAGCTTTGAGCATTGGACTGATCACAAGCCCCTCATACCACTCATGATGAGTACAGATATTGACCAGGCACCAGTAAGATGTCAACGGCTTCTGCTCAGGCTCATGAGGTTCAACCCCATCATTACCACGTTCCAAATAAACAGCTGGTCATTGCTGATGTACTGTCTCGTAACCCAATATCACACAGACCTGGTGATGATTATGAAGCCGCTGAAGTGGAAGGAGCCATCTGAGCATCTGTACTGTTATGGATTTCCTAATAAAAGGTTAATTATTGATGCAACGTGCATAAAATGAAGTTGTAATTTTTATAATAAAAATGACACTTTATTGATCCCTCTGGGGATTTTATCAAATGTATATTTCTTACTAATGACTGGTTTACATATTTAAGGTAATATAAGATGATGCAGAAATGGCAGTAAAAATGGTCAGGAACGTAATTTTTTTGCACATATTTGCTCTTCCACCGATTATAAGGCTTATTGTAAATTGGGTCGCAATGGTTTGTCATTTGTAAAAAGTGGGTCCCCAGAAAAAGGTTTGGGAAAAACTGGAACAGAAGATGCCAATGCCTTATTGAAGTACCTGGCTCAGCAGGGCCACAAATCCTCCCTGGGCAAATTGCAGGTAGTAAAAGAGAAGGTACAATGTTTGGGGCGTGATGAAAATCACTATCACAGAACAAATGGGAAGGAGAGGGTAGAAGCCATTTGGAAAATTCCAAAACCGGTTACAAAGAAACAGATGATGTCCTTTTTGAGAAATATGGGGTATTGTTGATCTTGGATTTGCAATTACGCAAAATCAGGCAGTTCAGTCTTTGGATTTCAGTGGCTGACTCTATTCTGGCTTTCCAGTATACACACACCCCCGCAATCTCTGTCTCACTCTCTCTCTCTCACACACACACCAATGTATAGTTTACAGGTAGACAGGATTCTTCTGGGTGACGTCTGCAGGCAGGCGAGCAGGCAGCGGATGACAGCGAGGTCTCCTGAGTGACGGTGTGGCCTCCGTCGGTGGGCAGAGCATGACGGGCACCTCTGCTGACGAGCCAGGCATAGCAGGGCCCTCGGCCAGCAAGCAAGGTGTTAACAATGAAGCGATGAACTCACCTCCTCGGGTCCACGGTGTGGCAGCCAGTTCTATGAGGGACAATCCCTCATAGAAGAGCATTGAACAGTGCATTGCGACCCCATCCACAAGATTTTGCTAAAGTTCTGAACTGAATTGCATCATTGCATCGGTTGCCCTGACGAAGCTGCAGTAATTCCCACACTGCCTCTCTTCCTGATTTGGAGCGATCGAAAACATGCTTCATCTCCTCTGCAAATTGAGTGAAATGACTGCAGAACGTGGCTCCGTGGCTGGACCAGTTAATCAAGTAATTCCATATGCGACTTTGGAGCGCTCAGTGGGGAACACGGAAGGCTGCAGCTCAGATATTATAGAGCACTAGGACAAAAAGGACCGTCATGATCCAGGATCTCCGCTGCACTGATTAGCAGCGCCAGCCGCGGTTCACTCACTGGCTGAGGCGATGGAGCGACGAAGTGATTTGAATAGAAGTACTGAACCTGGGAAGCAAGCTCTGACAGACCCGCCTGGAATGACTCCAGAGATTCACCGATCACAGTCAACTCCATTTGGTGTTGTCCCAGGAGGATTCCCTGTTTTCCCAGGGCTTTGGAAACATGCTAGAGGCTGCTCTAATCTGCTGGGTCCATCTCTGCAGTGAGATCTTCTGCGACGGTTACCACCAGATGGACACTGACACAGATCAATTGCAGAGAAACCGGTTTTATTGGAGGAAGCAGGGCAATGAGGAACAGGGTCCGGGGCAACTTGAAGTGGTCACTGTTAGTGCAGCAGGCAATGGGTGGAAGGAAGGCAGGAGGATGATAGAGACCACAAGAAGGCTGAGACAGAGTACGAGCTCCGTCCGGCAACTGGCATCTACAACCGGAGGGCACAGGTAGGACTCGTTGTCTGTAGTACAGGCGAGGTTCAGGCGATTGGCATCAACAACCGGAGGGCACAGGTAGGACTCGTTGTCTGTAGTACAGGCGAGGTTCAGGCGATTGGCATCAACAACCGGAGGGCACAGGTAGGACTCGTTGTCTGTAGTACAGGCGAGGTTCAGGTGATTGGCATCAACAACCGGAGGGCACAGGCAGAAGTCATCGTTGGTAGTACAGGCAAGGATCGGGGGATCGGTGTCGGTCATGAGTGGGGCAGACAGAGCTCGGGATCTAGGAAGCAAAGCAAGGATTGGAATACTGAAAAGTCACAGGAAAAAGTGCTCGAACTCTGGACACACCATGAAAATCTCACATCAGATCCATGAATCAAGCTCCTTGAAATAGAAACCAAATCAGGATGAGAAACAGCTGAGAGAGGTGTGACTCTCAATAGGAGCCACCGGTGCACTTAGAGGTCTGGAACGATAGGACACACCTCCTCGGGGAAGCTCTATCGGCCAGAATCCCTGGAGGGGCGCAGTTGTCGGGATGACGAGCGAATTTCCCTGGAGCAGTCCCTGACACAATGTGTATGATCTGTTTACCATTATTTAGTATTTTAACATCTGTGACTAATAAGTAGTACATCCTTCGTTCTAAATGATCTGTTTTAGAAGCATTGCATCATTATCGCTAAAGGTTCACAATAGATAACAAGCATTTGAAGTGTGTTTATTATACGCCTTTGAACCCCAGGTCGTTTGGGGGTCCAGACAGATTACACAGGTCTCTGTTAGAAGAAGAAAGGGGACATAAGGTGAACAAAAACCACGCTGTTGAGAGACATCATCAGCGATGAACCGAGGGTGATCGGGTGTTTCAGGTTTTGGACCATCAGACACCCTCACCTGAGCGACCCAGCTCCATCACTCCAGGGGTGATCAGGCCCAGTCTTGTGTCCAAGTAATGTGCTACACTATGGCTCACCCCACTTGATACCCAGCCACACTGACGTTTTTTCTGCAGCTTCAGTGATGTTCTTCATCACTGAATCTTCATTTCTGTAACGCTCTAATGCTAAGGAAACTGAATGCCCGGTGCAGAGACTGCCCTGCAAAGCCCCTGCAGTCCACCTCAGTGGGCTTATAGCAGGCCTTCCACCCATGTCTTCAATACTAGTTGGAGGTATTTCGCATTCTTGGGCTGGTGGGTCTCCTCTATCCAGTCTTCCCAGGAGATGGTGAGTTCAAACATAACCATTACTTAGAGTGGTCCGGAAGGAACTGACTCAAGATTTAAACCAGCCCATGTTAATGAATATAGTACAAGTGGTTCAAGAGTAATAAGCATTTTATTTTGAGTACGTCCTGTTTTTTTGAATATTGATTAAATTAGCGAGGCTTGCTGTGGGGTTCAAAATTCATTAGCATCATAAAACAAACGCCATGTACTCCACTGTCATTGACTCTGGTTTGTTCCTGCCTCTAAAATTTCCATCCTGAAACTGCTGGTCTGCAGTTCAGTTCAGTTCACTTTATTCATTGTCCCCAAAGGGCAATTTGTGTGCAGCAGAAATACACCACATAAAAAAAGGTTAGAGCTATACTGACATTGGCTGGCACTCACCTCTTAGAAAGACATGGACCCATGATTCTGCTGCAACTACACAGAGAAATCCTGGGGAAGCTTCAGGAGACCCACCAAGACTTGTTGAAATACAATAGCAGAGCTCAGCAGTCAGCATGGTGGCCAGGGCTGCTGTCCCAAATTCGCCTGATGGTTGAGAGATGTGACAAGTGCAGAAAACATAGTTCTGCTTTTATGACTGGACTACTGATAGGCAACTTTTATATTACCCTGCTCCTGATCCAAGTAGCCTTAACTTGTGAAGTCCTGCAATAAGATCAAATGGGACAACATCACCAGGATAGGAACTACTATCGGTTCTCCACAGGCTTCGGCGTGGCCACAGAACCGATTCATGGCTGTGTTGTAGGATAAGTTCACACTCTGAGATCCTACTCCTGATAGAGAGAGGGATACTTAGATTGGATGATTTTCCCTGCTATTGTAGGGGCTGCTGAAAAAAGCAGGATGAAGGAGAGGAGGTGATGGTACGTTCATATGATCTTGAACATAGTTTTCAATAGATTTTCATCGATTTCAAACGGCAGAATGCATTGAATGATTTAGATATTTCTGAAAAAGTATACATGTAATCTACATTGAAAAGTGAATATGAAAGTAATATCAGACAATACTGATGTCTGTAAGGTAGATAAAAATACAACTTGAACAAAGGAAAGTAATATAAGTGAGTAAAGAGAATATGAAAGATCATTATAACATTGTGACTCTCTTGCCTTCTGACCTGACAGGTTCACTGAGAATTATTTTTAATTCAGTTTCAGGGACATAAAGGAATAACATAAATGCAATGCTTACAGGGTAAATTAATGTTTTGTACATTATCAAATACAACAGTGTAATAATGATAAATTC
>JAAGVU020000514.1:0-11487 GCA_011763525.2 Mormyrus iriodes | reverse complement strand
GATTGGTTGATTAGATAATTGCATTAATGAGAAATTGAACAGGTGTTCCTAATAATCCTTTAGGTGAGTGTATAAAGGTGTTCATAAGTGCACTTGGCACCAGAGCACCCTAAGCCACAGCTCGATGATCGATTTTGTAATTGTATTGTCGGATCTGTGACTGTATGTCTTGGACACTCGAGTGAAAAGAGCAGCTATGCTGTCAACTGGTCACCTGGTGGTGGCTTGGATTAGATAGCGGGGGAGAATGCCAGACAGGTGTGAGTTTCCTGATAATGATCGATCTTGCTGAATAATGAACAAGATTACGAATGACACAGGTAAAGAACGAGTGACACTTTTTGAGTGTTTCCCAATAGCCTTTATTATTCCAGAATTAACAAACAAACTTAGAGAAGTACTTTGCTGGTTCCTCCCCAGCCCAGCATAAGAAAAGCATAGGCTGACGATAACAGGGACATCAATCACACGTATTTCACTGGTAAAATAGATGTTATATGATTGCCACATCAGACACATGCAAATGTAAAAAACGTAAACTAATTAGAAAATGAATAAAAACACAAACGCGACCAAAATAAATTTGTTGAAAATACATAAATCAGGTCATTATGTGATGTTGTATCCTTGTAAAAAAGAATACTTGCGAACAGAAAAAGGTAAGGGAAATAACACTAAATAACACTACTCAAAAGAAGCTTTAAAACAATTCACTGAAGAGGTGGCCAAAATATTTTCTAATAAAATAATTACCGCAGCATGGCACACACAATAATAGCAGTATTTGGGTTAAATCTTAGAGCTCCTGAGGACTTGTGCAGGCAAAAGAATCACATCTTCCACATGGCCAAAGCACACTCTACAGCAGTGTGTGTTCTTTGGTGTGGGGTGGTATACCTCTCCTCAGCCACGGTTTGGGGATTCAGCACTGGAGTCAGCAGTTAAACCCTAAGAGGAGACCTGCTGTCTCCCAATAACCAGCCACCAGCTAACGTACCATCCTTTGTCATTTGACACACACCAAAGCTGGACCAGATATAAACATCATGTGCACTTCCAGGCCACCTGGCCACAATGTCTGTGAAATATCTGTGATGGTTGTATATCACCTGGACATTTAGGCCTAGTGCCAAGAACCCTTTTGAAGAGGTACAGATGGGATTCCAGGGGCTGCAAGTATGATTAGGGTTGAGGGTTCCATCCACTGCATCCACTGTACCTACAATGTATGCCTGCAGTGGCATGAAAACCAATTTTAGTGTCATACAAGGCATCCCCTTATGCTGGAACTTGTGCGCGCAGTGCAATAGAAATGAGATCAATGCATTCACAGATTTGGACACAGCAGCCTTGCTGAGGCCTTGTACATCTGTACGTATGCAGGAATTCACCGGTGGCGTAGGGAGCTGTCAGAAGCTGCACAATGCACTGCGGGCAAAATTCCACTGTGTTCCTCTTTTCAATTAATCCTGCATCAGACCAAGGAGACTCATTTTTTCACTCTAGGCCAGCCTGTATTTTTCTATGAATTGTTAATTACTGAGATGGTCCAAGAGGTTCATGTCCATCCACAAAACAGCATTTAGACCAGCAGCTTTGCTTCTTGGACAGCTCTGTCTCAAACATCTACTTTGGCTGAGTTTCACAGTTCTCTTCCATTACTGGTCGTGAGGGGTGATTCACCTTCCAAGTTTGAAGGATGTGACTGAACACATAGCAGGTTTGATTGGTCAGCCCAATATGTAGCCTACCAGGGTTGTTCATAATTTATCAATTGTACCTCATGCCATTCATGAATTAGAATTTTAATTGAATTGGCCACACAATGTAAGATGTTGAATTGAAGTTTGAACTGTAATTACAGGAAGAGCAATTTAATTCATTTCAATTCAAAGAAATTCAATGCAATTACATAATACAGGAATGTCATTTAATCTAACAAAACATGACTAATTATGTAATAGATTTGAATGAATGAATGAATGTTACATTTATATAGTGCTTTTCTAGACACCCAAAGTGCTTTACAGAGCCAATGGGAAGCCACTTCAACCACCACCACTGTGTAGCCCCCACCTGGATGATGCGACGGCAGCCATTCTGCACCCGTACGCTCACCACACAGTAGCTAAGGTGGTGAAGGGGTAGGAGAGAACCCACCAATTTATGATATAGGGGATGATTAGGAGGCCAGATTCGAAAGGGCCACAGTGGGCAACGTTAGCCTGGACATCGGGGTACCACCCCTACTCTTTCAAAGGATGCCCAGGGATCTTTTATGACCTTGGAGAGTCAAGACCTCGGTTTTACGTCTCATCTGAAGGACGGCACCATTTTTACAGTACAGTGTCCCCATCACTGCACTGGGGCGTTGGGATTTACTTTCTAGATGGTAGATCTTGACTTTATATACAGCTTTGGAAAAAATTAAGAGACCAGAGCAAAATGTTTAGTTTCACTCATTTCTCAATTTATGGGTATGCTTCTGTGTAAAATATACATTTTTCGTAAACTCCAACCTAGGTCTTCTCTGTTCTCATTGATGAAGGGCTTCTGCCTTGCTATATGGGACTTCAGTCCTACTTCTAGGAGCCTGATACGAACATGTCCTAGCAGTGCACTTCACACCACTTAATGTTTCTCATTCCTTTTGAAAGTCACTTGATGTCATCCTCCAATTCATGAGGCACTGTAGGATAAGTTGACGGTCATCTCTGGCATTAGAAAGTCGCTTCTGCCTCTACCTGGCTGGTTTTTGGTTATTGCCAGTGTCTCCTGTTTCACATTGTTTTTGTGCACTGTGGTCATAGAATTTTTGGGCCTGGAAGAGGCCTGTCACGCAGTGTAGCCTTCTGCCAGCAGATCCAGGATTAAACAATGCAGATTTTCTTTAAATATGGAGTGGTCCCTTAATTTTTTCCAGAGCTGTATGTACTAGTGAGGGAAGTGTACTTTATATTTGGATGATTGTAAGATAAAAATTGTGTAATTGTTTTAGTCTACTCTAACAATATGCTGGGCCTCAAAGCCATTTTCCATGGGCAAATATTTATTGTTTTTGCATATTTAACTGTGCGGTAATCTTTCCTGTGAGTGTCTGTTGGTTGTTAAATAGATAGGGCTACTTGTGTGACTGTATGAAGAGCTCTTCCATCACGGTGTACAGATTAATGGTTAAATTATTTATTTTATAGGTGAGACTTCAAATGTGGCTTCTTTCATTCTGAATAACAGTAAGATGCACAGACTTTTCAGGCAGGTGTTGACTTTTTGCCACCATAAATTTTCGTGATCACAGGGTGGTTATTCAGTGCATGCTGTTTATGCTATGGTAAAGTTGTTTTGTATCTCATTTTAAAATATTAAGCTGTATTGTTACAGCTGTACCTATGTTATGTATATGGATTTATGTGAAATCAGTCTCCCTTTAATTCTACTTATATTCAAATTCAGATTGTGATTCTGCACCCTGTTTTCAACCACTTTTATGAACTGAATTTGAATTTCAAGGTCATTCAACTCAAATTGCATACAGGTGTTAAAACAATGAGTCCTTTTTGCTAATTTATAACCTATATTATACTTTTCTATTGCAACATTGAACATCATCATTGCATTAAAAAAGAGTGTGTTTTTATCCATTTTTACTGATCATGTGTGTTTATGTGACAGGATGGCAGGGAAAAGTTTAAAGAACCACATAGAAAATAACAAGCGGGATGAAGTAAATTTATGAGCAGGATTGCGAAATGTGTTACTTATGAATCAATTCGAGAAACAATCACTAATTAAAGATTGATCTGAAGTGCTAGATGTCAAACTACTTAGTGTTACATAGCTTTTAAGAAACTCACCCCAGATTGGTAGACCCAAATTTAAACATAGTGTGGGTATCCTGGGAGTGTCTGGCAGAGGCCACTGCAACTCACACCTCCGGCAGAACTTCTCTTGAATTCGAAGTTGGTTGGAGACATTGAATCCAAATTGGCAGTTGCTGAGGCAGCTCTGCAGAGCCGTGGCTGTAATGTTGTTGGTGCCTGTCGTTGCGGCAATCCCAGAACCCATTGGCGGACACCAGGGGCAAATGGGGCAATCAGGCTGAAGGAGACCTTCTATGATTGGTTAGCTTTTGGGACTCTTGAAGCAGCTGACAGGTACCAACAGGCTAAGTGGTGTGGGAGGAGTTTTATGAGTGTTTTTAATAACCCAATTACTGCATTTACCTGACTAGCCCCATAATCAGGTCATTAAAAACACATGTGGACACCTTAATCAGGTTATTACATGTAAAGGTAGTCATAGTCAGCTGACAAAAAAACAAACTTCACTTACTTTGTGACTTGGGAAACTACATGTCCCTCATCTCCTCTCTCTGGTCCGTAGGGCTGGGTGATATGGACCAAGAACAATTTCTCTGTATTCTGTATAAGGCAGAATAACAATACGTAATATTTTCTGTGAAGTATACTAAATATTCTATTTTAAATCAAAACCACAAGGAAGATATACCAATGGTTCCCCGTCATCCCCCCCATCAAATTCCCTGTCTGTTCAGGAGCTAGTGATTTGCCGTACGATACTTTCTACTGATGCTGGGCGATGGCAGCATCCACACAGCCATGCTTCCAGTCTCTATAGCAATCGCTAGTGTAAACATCCCATACAGTGTTTAACCATGTAGGGTATGGTGTTTAATCAGATCTCCCAAAGCACGTTATTTCTGTTGAATGTCCGAGTGTGCCTGCTTATGGTGAGAAGATAAAGAGGGGAGCTCGGAGATGAAACTTAACATAATTGCCCAGCATGAAGACAGAAATTATTTATTTACATATTTAGTTTTAACTGATAACACACAAAATGTTGTATTGTTGTTGTACACATTGAATTCATCATTCAAATATTTACAGCGTAAGTTGTAAAATTATGTTAACCCCTAGGCTAATGATTTCAGCAAAAGCTAAGTGGAGTCAAGTGTTAGCAAACCTGGAATCCAATCAATGAAACAAGATTGGAGGTGTGGGTTACAACTACTCAAAAACACTCAAACTTTCTGGGCCCTATTTTAATGATCTGAAGCACATGGGCTGAAGTGCACAGCGCAAGTTCTTGTACGGCATGACCAACCCACTTTTGCTATTTTAATGGGAGAAAAATAGCAGTGCCAGGCACATGGTCCAAAAGGGTTGTACTAAGTCTTGGAATTAGTCATGGGTGTGTTTGGGCGTGACGTGCTGTAAACCAATCAGAGTGTCGTCTCCCATTCCCTTTAAGAGCCAGGTGCGCTTGCACCATGGCAAATTGCTATTATTACGGTGAATTTGCCAGGCAGTAAAAAAGAACACTTCTTTGCAGAGGAAACGGATCTGCTTGTGCGTGAATTGAAAGTGCATAAGCAGACCATCTATGGCAACAGCAGGATTCCGCTAAATCACCAAAGCTTTTATCCAATTACAGTTGTCCTCCCATATCCGTGGGGGATGTTGCAAGACCTACCATGGACAGCCGAAATAGTGGATAACAGTGACCCGTCCATGGACCCCATATATCTCGTATAATGTGATTCTTGTGTATTCTGGGATGTGCCCAGGATGTTTTCAGAACCTAGAAATGTCTCTGATTTTACCTCCTCTCTCTACTCTTTTTAGATAAAAGGATCAGTTAAATATGCATAAGTTTCATGTACACCGTGTGCACAAAAAAAAAGGCTGTAGCCCCTCCAAACCTCATATATACCATAAGTGTATCTGTTATAGCTATAGTCACTGACAATATTGGTCATAGTGCCAAAGAGAACTAAACTGAATATAAATATTTAAATATATAAAAAATATAAATAATATAAATGACATTTTCAAACATGGACATTATATTATACACAAAGGAGTACAAGTAACCACCTAATTGGTGGGGAAAGATTCTGCAACTTGTCATGTGGATTGTGCAATAAATGAGTAAGTTTACATTCAGGGTTACATGTTACAGCAAGGACTCTGAGCATTCAGGTAAAAATGCTTTAACTTTCAGATTTCCAGGTGATCCATCCAGCACTTCTAAAATTAGTTGGTGACTGTGGGATGAGTACGGATTAGATAGCCTGACCAAGTGACAGGGCTAACCAGGGAATACAATGTCATTTTCAGCAGCACCAAATTTAGTTTAATAGGTACTTCATGGCAACATGTCCTGGGTTTTACATGCAAAGCCACTGGAGCAAATCCAGTCAGTCTAAAGCATCAGTCCTGTTTCAAATGGGTCAGAATCATGATACTGCATTTACACCTGCAGAAGCCGAAATGACTCTCTCCAAAGTATGACTTCTTCACACCTATTCAGTATGCATCTTCTATCACCATTTGTCTCATCTATAATGTATAGAGTGGGCTTCTTTATATTCTTCACACTACACATCCAGGACTCAAAATGACCTCACAAACTGGTACATCAGATTGGCTGTTCTATCACATGCAGAATGACTGGCTTAATTCTGATGAATTTCCATCTCAGCTTGTCTCACAGACTTTGTTCTCATTCTGAAGGCACTTCCTCATAAGAGTGACCTACAATTAAAGACCCCTAGTTAGATCTGTTCCTCCTCAACTTGTCAAATGATATTTTCCAGATCTTGTGATGAGAATAGAGGTCAAAGCAACAGGACATTGCTTTGACATTAGACAGATGACTGTATAATGCAGGTTATGGTCCCCTGCAGTCACCTTGCAGGAACATAATAGTGAAGTGAGGGGCATAGACAACAGCATTAGTCAGAAGCAGCAGCAGGGGGATAATTTGCCCAGCTATGGTAAGATGCTACAACCCCTGCATTTCAGTTATCAAATCAGTTACACCGCCTGCACTCTGCAGGAATGAGCAGCAATGATATTAACGCGATTTAGGAAAAGGGCTGTTCCATCCTCCTCTTGTAGAGGTAATGCATATGTACACTGTATAAAATTTACTTGGGGTACATTTAAAGAGGAAGACCAGATTTCCTACAAGAAGAATAAAATGGCATATACTGTGTTCAAACTGAAAAGTGCACACCAACCTAGAGTTGCAAGAAAAGTATGTGAACCATTTGGAATTTTCTACATTAATTGGTCATAAAAGCTGATCTGATGGTCATCTACAGAACATTGCATTAGTGATTGTTGTAAATATTGAATACATAATTCAAACATTCAAAGTGCAAGTTGGAAGTAGTAAGTAAAGCCATGCATTTAATAACTAGGTAAACCTCCTTTGGCAGCAATAACCTCAGATAAGTGCTTCCGCTAACTGTGGATCAGACCTGCACAACATTCAGAAGGAATTTTGGACCATTCTTCCTTATACAACCGCTTCAGCTTAGCCGAATTCTTTGGATGTCTGGTGGGAACAGCTCTCTATCACAGCGGGGACACAGCCCAGCGCCGGCAGGGAAAAGGGTGACAATCCACTTACGGCTCACGAGACGAGAGAGGGGTTTATTGGGGAGAGTACAACACACTGGGGAAACTACAAAACAAAAGGACCACGAGGGGTCAAAACAAATACAAGGGGAAAAAAAAAAAAAAAAACGCAGATTGATTAACTAACTAAAACACAACATAACTAGGGAGCAGAACCATGGAAACCAAAGCACGCAACAATAACACAGGGTAGCATAACCAAACACACATCTGAACACAGGCTAACAATCTAGCACAATGACTGACTAGGGAACTGAACAAAGGCAGACACTTAAAATACACAGAACACAATGACTAACAAGGAGCAGGTGTGTATCATGACAATTAACCAATGAGCACAGTTCAGGGAAAATGGCCAACAGGTGGAGAAACTTAACTAACAATTAACAAGTACCAAAACTAGGAAACTAACTACATAGCAGGAAATAAACACTAAGAATACAGACACACAAAAAAGGGCTAACAATAGGAGGAACTAAGAACAAAGACCAGCAGAACAGAATTAAACTGGACACAGGATAAACAGAACTAAAACACTAGAACAGAAAACCAATGAACAAAACAGGTGAGGCTGGACTTGAACCTGTGGGCAAAGAGCTACAGCCTCTGAGTCAACAACTCAGCCCACTGAGTTATGCGGCGGTCAGGCAAGGAGGAGAAGCACACAAGGGCTAGACAAGACACTAAGACAGAGAGGGGGAAATGCGGAATGGCCAGCAGTGCCTGCTAGCCAAATGGGGAAAGGTGACAGAGGGCGGGGTCAGATGGTACAGACCCTGATACTCTTGACGTCATTCCACAGCATCTCTTTTGGGTTAAGGCCTGGGCTCTGACTAAGCCACAATGAAAGGTTTTCCTTTTTTGAAACCACTCTGTAGTACGTTTACTTCAGTATTTATGATCGTTGTCCTGCTGCATCACCCAGCTTCTACTGATCTTCTGCTGGTGGACAGCCACCCCGACATTATCCTGTAGGATACCTTGATGATCTTGGGAATTAATTTTCCCCTTGATGTTGGCAAGCTGTACAGGCCCTGAGGCAGCAAGGCAGCATGCAATAATGATGCTCCCTCCACTGTACCTTGTGCACGTTCCAAGTTGTTGTTTTTTTATTTCACTTGTACAAACCACATATCTAAGCATTTTGAAGAGAATATTTATAGCCTAAATCACCTACAATTACTGTATTAAAAATACAACACAACATTAGTAAACATTAGTCTCTTCTTGTCTCATTCTCTCTCTCTCTCTCTCACACACACACACGCACACACACACATACATACACACACACACACACACACACACACACACACTCCTACTGGGTATCTCTATCTTTAAGGAGACTCTCCATTCATTTATATGAGCAAAACCCTAATCCCAGCTATAGCAACCCTAACCCCTACCCAGTCCTAACCGTAACCATAAGTAACCAAACATAATTCAAGACTTTTGGCATTTTTAACTTTTTGATTGCATTCACAGATTTGTATTAAATTGAGTTTCTCCTTGTGGGGACCGAAAAGATGTTCCCACAAGGTCAAAATAACGGGTCTTCATCACATTGTGGGGACTGCACGCACACACACACACACACACACACACACATACACACACACGCACACACACACTAAAAACATCTAACATATGTTTTGGGGCATAACTTATTCACACAGATGGACAGAGTACTCAGCCATTCAAAACTCTCTAACCATTATTTCTGAAAGGGCCTTCTTTACAGTCCAGATTTGGTGGGAGGATAATCTTAAAGACTGGTGTGTTTTGGTCCCTTTTCTAAAGTGCCTAAATCATCTGCCTCTCTGCCCTGCTCTTCTAAAACCTCCTATCCTCCCTGACTGATCTGAAATGCAGAAATAGTGCAAACAGGAAACAATATAGAGTAAAATATTATGAATGCCTTATCATGATATTCTGGATCGAGAAAGTAAATATGCCTGAGAACAAAGTCATTTCCAAATCAAAATAATAGTATTTATCCTAAATAAACTTTTACATATCTAAAATGTGAAATTTCTGAATAGCCTGACAACTGACCCTGGTGGCCTACTTAAAGTCTTTTCTGACTCAATTTCAGATACAATTAAGCATTATCATCAGACCATGATAAAATGTAGGTCCTAATATTGACCTTTATTACACTGATTTCTTCGTATTTACATTAATCTCTCATGCACACTCTCTCTCTCTCACACACACACAAACACACACACAGACCTGTACTCATATCCTTGTGGGGACCATCCATTCATTTCTATGAGCAAAACCCTAATCTCACCAATGATAAGCTTAACCCCTACTCAGCCCTAAGCTTATCCATAAGTAACCAAAAAAAAAGCAAGAATTTTGACATTTTTACTTTTTTGATTGCAGTCACAGATTTTTATAAAATTGAATTTCCCTTTGTGGGGACTGAAAAAAATGGCCCTCACAATGTCAAAATGACAGGTTTTTATCACATTGTGATAAAACGTAATTTATACTTGGACCACGCACACACACACACACACACAGCCCTCTGCCACTGAGTGTCCCACAGCCTCTAGCTCTCCTAGACAACATTCACTAGTAGTTCCCGCCATTAAATCAACATATTAATGTATCAAGGTAACATACTCTGTCTACTGACAAAGGTACACGCTGGACATTTATTTACTGGACATTTCACCTTTCGAGTGTATTTGTTTGTAATGTTACAATTCAAATGCAATTGACTAAGTCATAACAATTATCATTAATTACTTCACTGTGGCTGAAATGATTTTACTATCAAAAGTTCCACTCTTGTTATCTAGTCATGTACGTCACTTTGCATAAAAGTCTCAGCTAAATATGTTAATGTAATGTAAATGTAGTCTAACTTAATAATGTGGATTACAAAACAGCATGTTTCCATTACTGTGCGATTAGCAGAGCCTAAGACATTTTAAAATCATTGTAAAACCCTCATGCAACACACACTTGTGAGCTATGACTGCACATCAGTGGTGGCCAATCTCGTACGGTTCACACAAGGTGATTGCGTATTTTTCTTATTTCAATTATATATGTTAACGCCTGATGTTTTTTATATATTTATGACAAGTTAGTGTTTTTTATTGTATGATAATGGCCACCTTTATACCAAAAAACACACATAACATGTAAGGCACTCAAGGGAAAACTTTTACATGAACTTTACATTTTACCATTTGTGGTAAACTGTAGGAAGTACATGTTTATTGCTTGTTGTTTCTTAATAAGTATTTATATTGCTTCTAAATTATTCTAATGAAAGACATGTATGATCTATCCGCATTCAGTTGATTTAATTAGATGTGAAAATTCATGTTATGTTTTCAGAACACAAAGTAACATGAACTGAAAAAGGATGTTTTCTTTTAAAAGTACTCATTCTACTTGTGCGGAACCACTGTCCATGATTCAACTGAGTTCATTCAAAGAATTATGCATAAAAAACTAATACTGACAAAACGTTTAATATGCCTTGTACATCAATGTAGAATTTAAATGTTTGACAAAACATTAATACGTATTTTACATCAAAAAAGGACATATCTGTCTCATTACAAGTTAGTAAGGATTGTATATTTATTTTGAGTGGCATATAAATAGCTTATGTGATTTGGGTAAAACGCAGAGAGTCATATGTTATTTTTAAAAAACTTTTCCAAATGAGTTGTGTAGGGCTAGGTTTTTGGGGTAACCCTTAGGTCAGCTGTTAAAATCCTGGTGCGAGGACTCTTCAGTTCATCAGTACTCTATTCTGTAATATAATTAGGGAGTTGCAGCGAAAACCTGCATACACAATGGCCCGTTCTGGATAAGATTGGCCAGCCTTGTTGCATATCAACCCATTCCTATGCCGACGACACCCAAATATACATTTCGGTCATGCCGAACAACTCCGCACCTATTGTCACTTTAGCTAAGTGTTTCAATGAAGTCAAGACTTGGATGGCTGAAAACTTCTTATTATTAAATGCTCAGAAAACTGACATTCTGTTGTTTGGTGGCAAGT
>JAAGVU020000513.1:0-11494 GCA_011763525.2 Mormyrus iriodes | reverse complement strand
GGACTACACCAGTGTCAAGATGTTGCTGAGTGCCTTGAAGTATGACAACTATGGATGGGAGGTCCATCCATCCATTTCCTATAACCACTTATTCCATATGGGTCGCGGGGGGTCCGGAGCCTATCCCAGAGACTATGGGCATATGGCAGGGAACAACCCAGGATGGGTCGCCAACCCATCAAAGGGTACAATTACCATTCACAGCTACAGACAATTTGGCAAATCCAAATCACCTTAGCATGCTTTTGAACTGTAGGGGGAAACCAGAAGAATCCCCACAACGACATGGGGAGAACATTCAAGGTCTTCACACAAGAGTGTCTGTGGTGTAAGGCAGCAGTTCTAAACACTCCGCCAACATGCCACCCCTATGATTAGTATTCCAGGTATCCATCGACTTATGTCCGCATTTGGGACTAGGGCCACTGGACCCAAGTCAATTTGTGCGTATCGTGACCATTATTTGGAAGAAGGAAGACATTAAGTACAGTTCTGTAATATACACATAGCAGATAATAATGTAAACATAAAATTACAACAATTTTTTTACAAAGAGAATGAAAGAGAAAGACGAGAAAGGAGATGGTGCCTGAAGCTGCAGCGAAATATTTTATTGTACAGTAAAGTAAGTTTCATTTTACTGGTAACAAAATAGCACAGTACAGGTACTGTATCTGTGTCATATCAACTTATTGGAGCTGTCCTTCACATACATTACTGTATGTATACTGCATTGCAAGTTAGATATGGACAGTGGGTCATTATACAGCTGACAGTGCTGTTCATTCTCCAGCACCTTTTACTCGTAGCGGTACACCGTCCCTGAAATGTGATAAAAATCTGTTATTTTGAAGTTATGGGGACCATTTATTCAGTCCAAACAAGGGGCAACTGAGTTCTATAAAAGTCTGTGACTGCAATCAAAAAAACTAAAAAGACCAAAGTTTTGTATTTTGTTTGGTTATTTATGATTAAGGTCAGCTCTGGGTAGGTGTTAAAGTTGCCATTACTGGGATTAGCGTTACTCCCATAGAAATGAATGGATGGTTCTCACAAAGACATAAATACAAACGTGCGTGTATGTGTGTCAGTGTGTCTGTATACCTTGTGCTGGGTTGGTGCTCTGTCCTGGGTTATTCCCTGCCTTGTACCTGTAGATTCTGGGATAGGCTCTGGACCTTGCATAAAGCAAACTGTTATAGTTGATCGTGGCCTCAAGCCTTGAAACTATGCCAAAAATGTAGGAAATTGTTAAAGTAAGGATATGTATGCATTTCCTTTGTTTTTTTCCTCAATTAGCACCCAAGTCGGGAATAACTTTCAATGTTAATCCAATTCCTTGGAAGACCTTTGAAGTCAGCCCTAACACAGCTTTTGGATACAAGGTGATACAGCTGGACCAAAGAAGGTGAGGGGAAAATTGTTTATCATGTTATACACACAGACAGACACACACACAACAGAAATAACCTCAAGAAAAAAAGTTCTTTGAACATTGTGCTTTTTATGATTAACTTCCAACATCCTTTAAGCCTCATCTCTTTTGGGAAGGCTTTCCACAAGGTTTAGGAATGTGTTTATGGGAATTTTTGACCATTCTTCCATGAGAGGATTTGTGAGGTCAGGCACTGATGTTGGATTAGAAGGCCTGGCTCGCAGTCTCTGCTCTAATTCATCCCAAAGGTGTTCTATCGGGTTGAGGTCAGGGATCTGTGCAGGCCAATCAAGTTCCTCCACACCAAGCTCGCTCATACATGCCTTTATAGACCTTGCTTTGCGCACTGATGTACAGTAATGTTGAAACAGGAAGGGGCTATCCCCAAACTGTTCCCACAAAGTTGGGAGCATGAAATTTTCCAAAATGGCTACATATGCTGAGGCATTAAGAGTTCCTTTTACTGGTACTAAGGGGCCAAGCTCAACCCCTGAAAAACAACCCCACACCTTAATCCCCCCTCTACCAAATTTTGCACTTGTCACAATACAGTCAGGCAAGTACCATTCTCCTAACAACTGCCAAACCCAGACTCATCCATCGGACTGCCAGACAGAGAAGCGTAATTCGTTACTCCAGAGAACATGTCTCCACTGCTCTAGTGTCCAGTGTCGGTGTTCTTTACACCACTGCAGCCAACCCATTCCATGAAGCTCTCTACGCACTGTTCTCAAGCTAATCTGAAGACTACACGAAGTTTGGAGTTCTGTAGCTATTGATTCTGTAGAAAGGTGACTACTTCTGCACACTGTGTGCCTCAGCATGCGTTGTCCCCACTCTGTGATTTTATGTGGTCTACCACTTTGTGGCTGAGTTGCTGTTGTTCCCAATTGCTTCCACTGCATTATAATATCACTAACAGTTGACCGTGAAATATTTAGTAACAAGGAAATTTCACCAATGGACTTATTGCACAGGTGACATCCTATCACGGTACACCGCTTCAATTCACTGAGCTCCTGAGAGCGACCCATTTTTTTACAAATGTTTGTAGAAGCATTCTGCATGCCTAGGTGCTTGATTTTATACACCTGTGGCCATGGAAGTGCTTAGAACACCTGAATTCAATGATTTGGAGGGGCGTCCCAATACTTTTGACAATATTGTGTATGTCATATATGTTAGGCAGTCATCAAATTGAGGACGTTTGTGTAATTAGGAACATAGCCCAATTATCTTGTAATACAGAGGTCTCAAAGAGCCAGCCTGTGAGATTGTTTTATATGGTCTGCAACATGTTTTTGACTCATTATTAAACCAGGGCAGCAGATTGAGCTTTCATTTTCCACAGAGAATAAAGAACGATGCAATGTCTGCAAATCAGTGCTGGCACCATTCCCACACACACACTTCACTGTCGACACCCTGCATGCTGATTAGTGAATTATTGACATTACATTTCCTTTTATCATTATTCTGTTTCAGCATAATTTGTACATGATGCGCAAGATATGCATTCTACCACTTTTCTGTAGTAACACTGCAGTTACCCACTTGGTCATGGGTTTACTTCCTACTCTGTTTCCACCCTGCATTAGGTCCCGGCTAACCCCCGCACTACGTTGGTTAAACAGTTAGGGAATACTTGGACAGCATGTGCGTTCCCTGTTTGAATATGTCTAATGAAAAACCTGTGTGGGGAAAAAACAAACACTTCTGGCAGGATGAACTGTTGCAGACAAGTGTGGAAGTCCCATCCTTAGTGATGTCTGGGTCTCAAAATAATTATCATTTTCTCCTCTTTAACTTCCAGGTTGTTAGTTAGCGATCCTTTGATGAGGTATAATGAAAAGTTCACAGGAAGGATTTATCGTTGTGAAACTGGAAACACTGCATGCTCAGAAGTATCTATAACAGGTAAAGTGATTATACTCTATAGTGTGTCATTTACAAATGTATCACACAATACCTTTATATGTTTCATACACACAAAAATAGTCTAAAGTGCTGCAAGAAAACTATTCTTTTGATAAGGGCTTCAGTTTATCATTGATAAGAAATATAACTGCAAAAAAGTTTGTATTTTAATAGTTCAGTAAAAATATGGAAATTTCAACACAGTTCCTGGATATGCTGTAAACATGTCACTTGGACTCTCAATGGTTAAAGATCCATTGTCTTCAAATACATTGGTAAGTATGCTTCTATGGCTTACCATTTATCTACGTGTATCACAACAGAGTTTTCAGCAAATGGTGAACCTTCAGGAAGTGAGGTGACTCAGTGATGTCACACCTTTCAGAATGGTGGTTCATGTTCTGCTGCCTGTGTGTTGTTGTTGTTTTTCTTGTCAGGATCAGTCCCTGCCTTGTCATTTCCCCATTTGATCAGCAAGTGTCACTAGCCATCCCATTATTTTCTGTGTTCCTAGTGTTTGTGTCCTTAGTGATTGTTAATGACCCTCATCTGTTCCTTGTTATTCCTAGCCCTAGTGTTTGGTTAACTTGTAATGACCCACATCTGTTCCTCATCTAGCCCTCATTTCCTGTGTATTCATGTGCCTGCCCTTGCCCCGATCATATTTGTCATTGTAGATGTTTCATATATTGTAGGCGTGTGTGTTATTTGTGTTGGTTTCTTGTGTGTCACCTGAATGTGCATAGCTTATTGTGCTTACTCTGTGGTTCCTTGTGTTCAGTAAGTCTTTGTGAGTTCCAGTATTATTTACCCACCTTTGTTTAGACCTCTTGTGGTAACGCTTTACTTCATGGGGCACAAATAACGTATTTAGTTACTACTCAAGAACAAATCATGAACTAATATGGTTCCTGCATGAAATATGAACCTAATGATTGATTAATGATAAATGAACATAGGACCAGTACTTAATTAACACTTAGTTACTGGTTAATTAATGCATTAAGTAAGCATGTACTACTACATTATTTGTTCCCTCAAGTAGTTTTACCCCCTCTAGTGTTTGGTTTGGTTGAGTGCAATTTTTAAAAGTTCCTGTTGTCTTGTAATCTTCACTGTGGATCACCATTCATCATGCCTAGTCATGACAGTTCTAGCATGTTGAATTTACATCAAAGCAATGAGGATTTAATTTTTTTTTTTGCAGGCATGTGGTCCCACTATACCAAGAGACTGCAGTTCCATTACAACGTACAATGGCATGTGCTTCCAACTAAATGGTCAACTCATTCCTGGGTCTGGAATTCCATCATCTCTCAAAGGTTAGAGAAAGCAAATAGCCTTTGAAAAAAGGGGATATATACAATTCAGTGGGGAAAAAAACTGTGCAAATCATACGTCTTAAACCTGTGTTTAATCATATATAGATTTGTGGTGTTTAATTTTTAAAAATCATTCCAGAAATGTACAAATTAAATTAGCACAGAAGAAATACAATAGTGTGATTTTAAAATAATAATAAATAAAACTGAAAATACTCGCATTTACAGTAATGGAAAACAATGATATTTCAGAGAACATTAAAAGTGTGGTGACCTGTAAGCTGTTGAGTTACCACTGACATGTAGGCTGACACTGATGGATGGTTCTAGTGTTTCATGCAGAATATTAATCAATATTTAGCTGTAAATCCCTTATCTATCCATCTATTCATCCATCAATCTGTCCAGCTTCCAGACATTAATCCAGTACTGGGCATTGGGTTGTATAAAACTAGTAGTTGATTCTGCATAGTAAATTCAGACTGAAAGAAATCAACTCTGAGAAAAGGGAGAATTGGTCCAGTTTTTACAATGATTACATTTCCTAAACACTCAAGAAGAATGAAAAACACCTAACTCAGTTTACAACCATTCACAAAACAATTTGCAAAAAATACCTACATAGCTACAAATCTAAATGTTATGTATTCACTTAAATTGTATTCAGTACAGTGGCACCTTGGAGTATGAACTTAATTTGTTCCAGAAGGTTGGTCGAGTTGCGATTTGGTCGAGGTCCAAGTCTAATTTCCCCATAAACAATAATGTACATGAATTTAATCCATTCCAGATCCCCAGATGATTGCTTATTTAAACCTATCTAATCTACCTACCTACCTAATGATAAAAAAACATTAACAATCAATACAAAACTAATACACACATGAAAAAGCACACATACAAAAGCAATAAACATGAAACAAATGACAATTTATGAGCATTTACCTGTATTGAGGGGAGTTGATGGCACACTGGAAGTGGCAGGTGGAGAGGAGGCGGTATGGGGGAGGAGTTGTTGTTTGGAAAGGGAGGCACATCTGGATCAGAGGATGTGAGTGGAGCGGAGCAATGACAATTTCCACTCATTGCTCATGCAGCGGTACACTCCCCCACTTCCCTGCTCACAGCTGCTATGGTCAATTTTAACCCCGCTCCAATGAAATCACTCTCCGGTCGCTGCAAGAAAGAAAATCTGCACTGCATTTTAATTTTAACTTAAACTGTAGCCTGGCTAATTGAGCAGCCAAATCCACATTCAAGCAGAAATGATTTATTTCAAGATGGTAGCGGGTGACTCTTGAGTCTTTTTCAAATATGTCGCTCCGCGCTCACTCCCACTCCAGCCGAAATCCTTCCAGTTCTGTTCCGCGCTCGTTCCTGCTCCGCTCCACTCACATGCTCTGGTCCGTACAAGCATCTGCGGTGGTGGCGAACCAGTCCCATAACCATGTGTCTTCCCTGGAGTTTGGGGGAATATAATTAACTCAGAGGGGATACAGCAAGTTATCAATGTATATCATCATATAGCAGCTCGCCTCCAGTTTCACCAACCCAGTGTGACTAGAAAAGAAAGCTAGAGTCACTAGATTGTATTGCACATTGGGGTTTATTCTCCCCTGCGTTTAAGTCAAAAATGCACATAGCTGCATGCTCTTTTTCATTTAAGTGTATTCTCCTATCGACTATAAGTCTGGGGTTTACGCGCACCTTGGGTAGAGAAATACCAAAATATGGGCACGTTGCGTGTAAATGACTATTACATGCCTTATGCCACTGAAAAACTCTTTTAATTGCTCTGGTGGGCTGTATTAAATCACACACCTCTACATGGTCAAATGCAATATTGCATTGTTCAGAAAGCCAAAAATGTAACAAACTAAACTTTTAACATTTATTATAAATGTAAAAAGTATGTGAATAATTCATATAATTATATATGAATTAAACAACAGTATACAGAAATGTATACACATATACAGTATATTACTGTTACGCAGGATTCAAATAACATCTGCATTGTCAATATGCCTAGTAGGCCGATCAGTTAGGCTAAATGACTTGTTGATTAAAAAAAATTCTTTCAATTAAAATGAGTAATAAGTTCATAGGAAGTAGTGTGTCCTCACAATCCTAAGTCACAGTGCATATACTTGTTGTTCTCCGTGAGTGGGCCAAACAGACACGCCCTCGTCTTGATGTACTTCAACTGCCCGAAACTGAATGCATTGCATGTTTCTGAGTGAATTGTGAAACACTCCATTTTGAACTAATACGGGATGCCATTTGTGCCATATTTTCAAACACATACATATAGGCCTACGTCATACATGCACAACATACACTAGGTCAGGGGTCCCCAACGATACTACCTGACCAGGACACCTGCCTAATTTGTAACCATTTTATGCTTAATGGTGTATTTGTGTAGGTTTTTACTTTTTAGTGGCAGGGTTGGAATAATACATCACAGTCTATGCTGTAGTTGGACTATGCAGTTGATTGCATTATTATCAGCATTAAATATATTTTATAAGGCACCCTAACCCAAATCACAGTTGTTTCTGGCTCACCCTGAGTCTTGTAGTGAGCTTACTTTTTGTATGTAACCACACTGCCATCAGGAATGATAGACTGCAGTGGTTAAATCACCAAATTTTTAAACTGGAATACAGTTCATTAATAATAGCTTGTTCATATCTACAGTCTTTAACTGCTCTTTTCTTCCCTCTTTTCTACAGACTGTCCTGTTTCAGATACAGATATCGTGTTCCTAATAGATGGTTCAGGCAGTGTTTCAACGGGAGATTTTAACCAAATGAAGACGTTCATGAAAAATTTAATTAGACAGTTTTTAGGACGAAACAGTCACGTAAGTAAGAAAAGATTTGCTATATTATTTCACAACTACACCACAACTTATTTTTTCAGATACTTCATAAAATCATGCAATGAATACATTCTTAAACCTCGTTTATTATTTTAATTACAGACTACTATTTCAATACGTTGTTTATAAAATCAATCTGTTTTCTGCAGAGTTCATTTGATAAAAAATTATGAATTATGTCATCCAGTTGAATCTCTTGTGTTCCTTCTATCTACATATATAATTAGTCTTATTGCATGCTAAAGTAACACTATGAAGGACATTTTGCTGGGAAAAAATACTTGTGATTACATACCAAAGGCAACGTTATGCAAATCAAAAACTGAATTACTACAAATTCATGATTCGAAGCATGTCAACAATGTTTGTTTCTATCATATGCCAACCCAGTTCAATTTATGTTGCAGTTTGGTATAATGCAGTATTCCAGTCAGTTTGATATCGAAATGGACTTCAATGATTTCAGAACTTCAGACTGGTCCGGCAGAATCGATAGGATAAATCAGCAAAGAGGTTGGACTTTCACTCCAACTGCAATACGAACAGTAGTGTAAGTGAAATGTCTTTGGATGAAGTCTGGTGTAATGAATAAGCCTGTTAAATTAAATATCCATTTATTTACATTGCCATTACTACATACAATTCATGTTAGTATTAAATGGAGTCTATCCTGGGAAAAATAATGCGTAAGGAATGACGAGTTTAGCTGTAGCCAATCAGCCCTCTAATTAGTAATCTAATTAGGTAGTTGCAGCAAAAACCCGCATACACATCGGCTCTTTGCGGATAAGATTGGCCACCTCTGCTCTAACTGAGATTAGATTGAGCATCAGACAATCTCTGTGGCAATTAAAGCTCAGAGAACTAAGCCTACTCAACAGTGGATTAGGTTCATGAAACTCAGGATTTAAAGTTTGGGGCTGCGGTTGCATCAGCAGAGTTTGGCAGCTTGATTTGGCGTGCCCTTTTTTTCAAGAGATGGTTGACATAGAACCAGAAATTTTTCAGAGGGTACAAGCACGAGCACCCCAGCGATATCATCCACACAGTGATACGATTTGTGTGTGGAGTTCAGTACAAGAAAATAGTTCCTACATTCAACTGCTCTTTAGTAACCAGGTCATGAATTTGAGTAAGATACATAGCTGTTGAATTTTTCAAATCTATGTTTGGTGCTTTAAACACCACAGAAAGAATGCCATTCTGTCTCATTATATTCAAGAGAAGCTTGACATTTCTACAGTCGATACCCCCAAAACTAGGCAACTCCCAGCAGTACAACCTTGATGGATAGATAGCACTAAAGTTTCTCTAAAACAACTTTTTCAGTTTTGCGTTGAACTACCCCTTTAAACTGAGAGTCCCGTCCAGCTCTACCATGCATTTAATATGCTTCATCTGGTGATAACACTATTTGCTTCTCCAGATGGCCCATGTGTAGTTACTTAAAAGGCAACTAGGAAAAGAACATTTTGTTAATCCTGAGTCTCTATCATACTATCATCTTTGGTTGCGTCAGCCAAACTCTGCTAGAGGATAATAAGCAAGTGCATATAATCAGATAGGCCTACTGAAATGAGAGGTTCTCACACATGAACTCTGCAGTCCCCCCTGTATGTCCTGTCACTGAATAGGCTGATATGGCTCTTCATCTTCTTTTAATAAGTGCTTTAATTTATGCAATGTATTCAGCACCATCAGGCAAAATCTGAGAAAAATTCAATTATCTATAAAAGCATGAGTCTTTATTGTGACAAGAGAATCCACTTAATTAATAATGCCATTGCTCACTGGGAAGAGACCAATGATTGCATGTAAAAGTCAGTTACTGGGGGAGAAACATCACCAACACCCGCATTCCCATTCCATTCCATCCATTCATCCATCATTAATATTGTGATGAAGACTGTAATCAGAGGCTGGTACAGACTCTGTTGGGAAAGGGGGGCGGGGGTTGGTTAATTGATGGGGATCGCTGATTGCACGCGCCTGGAGAGGAGAGAGGTTTTAAGGTGTAGAGGGCTTGCGTTCAGTCGTGTCATGGGGGGAGTGGGAGCACGTTGTGGACCGCTGTGTGAAGGGAATTCGTGGGTCGCTTTGTGGCGTTCGTGGTCGGTTAGCACTGCTGGCACCGAAGAAAACCGGGGATCACTTATTAACCCGGAGGAAGATAGTGGGGGCGAGGAGCTTCTGTAGGTAGTCAGGAAAGAGTAGACGACACCAGCGGAAATATCCCCACTTCTTGGTGGGTACATTGGGCGTAGGAGTGGTAACTCACACGGATTTAGGACTTGGTTTTTAGCGAGACGGTGGGGTCTCGCTGTGTGCGGACAGGGAAGTCCGCTTTTAATTTTGGTTGGTATTTGTTGTATGTGTTGTATGTCGGGTTGGGGGGGGAGTCATAGTGTAGGCCACTGTGGTTGTGAGGGCCTTTGTATACATTTGGGAAGTCTGTCTTTTACTATGTGTGTAATTGCTTGGTAGGGATTGTGATGTGGGGTTGTGTAGATTTCTTTCTTTATCGGTGTTGTGCTGTGATGAATGGGAAGGGTTTATTGTTTTGAGAATGTCACCTCATTTATTTTTACGTGCGCTGTGTTATCAGATGACCCAAGTGTAAACGGGGGATTGGAGTGGTATGAGGCAGCTAATGTGACACCCCCCCCTCCCTTTTTGTTTGATACGTTAAGTGGTTAATAAAGTATTGCTATTACTTCCGTTGCCTGACTGGAGTGGTGTTCGAACGTACTGGACCAAACCGGGGTACAAGTAAAGGTGCTGGCAGCATAACCAACTGTCCCCTGAGGGTTTAATATTGCCCTCTAGTGGCAAGGGGAAATTATATTACAATATCAACCATTACTCAAAGTCTACTGGTAGGCAAATGTTGAGATCAATTACAAATACGCAGTAATATTCCTACCATTTTGATTTATGTTTTTAAAAGCGTATTTCATTCTAACTTGTTGCCAAGTTCTTTTGATTACAACTGAATTGCAACTACATTAAATACATTCCCTTTTATACACAACACAATGTACATAGTTAACCATTCATGTAAAATATTCTATCCATTATATTAGACATTTTTTTTGACCATATCGATCTGATGAGTTTTAAATAAAATCAGTGATCTACTTACACTTCGACTAGCTGTGCATTTCTGCTACGCCGTCTCTCTTCAGCTGCAGTCACTTTTTCCTTACAATAAATTCATACTCGGCATACACAGATGACAATATATAGTGAATATAATTTTTAAAAGGCAATAATGAATATAAGCAATATTTTAAATGTCAAAAACATCAAATGTCCTTATAGATGATGTCTGATGACTGTAAAGATATCGTTAGACTGAAAGCTGGTGACAGCACTCACTCCGTGTGCAGTTTGTGCTTTTTATACAATATAAACCTCACAGCCTACCTGCAGCAGCTTTGATCAACATTGAGTAATCACTAACTAATTAGGAGCATAACAAGAACCCTCCTTACGATAGACAGCTGACCAGTTACTGTCCTGCACTGACTGTCCCCTTGAACACTGCGGACCGGGTCCAGTAACTGTAGCTCCATCAGCAATTCATGACACAGGTGATTCAACGAGGATCCGCAGACCATCTGTGCCTCCTTGCATTATTCTATTCATATTCGCCATTTTATTTTTGCACTATATACGCAGGCTACCCAGCGTGTCTGATCTGAACTATCGGGGACAGTGTTATTCACGGGAAATGGCATGGTAACAGCCTACAACTGGAGGGAATCAGCGCCAAGATGTTTCATTGGCTTGGCTTAAAAATACACTGCTCAAAAAAATTAAAGGCACACTTTAAAAACACATTAGATCTCAATGAGAAAAAAAATCATGCTGGATAGCTGTACTGATATGGACTGGGTAATGTGTCAGGAAGGAAAGGATGCCACATCGTTT
>JAAGVU020000512.1:0-11494 GCA_011763525.2 Mormyrus iriodes | reverse complement strand
GATTGGTTGATTAGATAATTGCATTAATGAGAAATTGAACAGGTGTTCCTAATAATCCTTTAGGTGAGTGTATGTCTGGGGGCATTGTCCGGCTGGAAAATGAACCATCTCCCAAGTCGTAGTTTTCTTTCAGACTGCAGGGAGTTTCCCTCCAGGATTCCCTCCTGTATTCTTTTTACCCTGTACCTTCACTGTCCTTCCTGGGCCTGCTACAGAGACCAGGCTAACGCTGCCACCACCATGGATCACGGAGACGATGGTGTGCTTTTGGATGATGTGTGGTTCGCTTTCGTATTATGGTTAGAAAGCTCACAATTTGTTTCATTAGGTCATAGAAGCTTCCACCACTTTCCAGAGTCTCTCACATGCCTTCTGGCAAATTCTTTCTCGTTACCACTCTCCCCTCAAGCTGTGACTGGTGAAGCACACAAGCCACAGTTGTCATTTGCACAACCTCTCCCATTTCAGGGATTGAATCTTATAACTTCTTTAGAGTTAATCTTGTCACAGTGTAGTTTGGATTGTTCTTTTGTCCTCATGGTGTAGTTTTAGTTTGGGGAGGTTTGTTTTCACTTTGCTATTAAAGAATCTTGTTCTGTTGATCATTGTCAAAAAAGCCTAATTAAATTGATCATGGCTCAGTGTCAAATTACACTAAAACATGAAAAAGTCCAAGGGGGGGGGTTTATACTTTAGGCACTGTAGACAATTAACAAGCCAAAATGCTTAAGACTTATGTAGATACTTTTATTAAGGTCCATTTTATTGGCCAGCACAGCTAGAAGAAGCGTGCTCAGGAACTCAGACAGAATGATGATATGTGAGAGACTGATAAGTAGGAATACTGCTGAACTTGCTCATGAGCAACACAGGTGGCGATACAGATATGGAAGGCTGTGAGAAAGTCAAAACCCCAAATGTAACACTGAATCAGTAAATTCCAGCTGTAAGTTCTTGACTTGGGCATGCACCTCCATCAAGTGCAGCTTGCTGAGAAACTCACAGAGAGCCAAAATCCTACGTTATACCTGTGTGCTAAGTCATACAAAAACACAGGCAGTGATCTCCTGGGCAGTTAAAAAAAAATCATAAGGTCAGACAACTCATTCTTCTCCTGGCTTCCAAAAAGTTGATTAGTGGCTTACAGTTTCAAGTGCTTGTTTCCCACAGAGAAACAGTCTGGTTTGTGGTGTGTCTGCTCATCTCCTCATTGCATCACTGAGCCCAGCTTTGCTCACTCATACATTGCTCTGGACAAAAGTGTCTGCTTAATAAATTAGAAAAATTTAAAAGAACATGAAAATGATGTGAACCACATGCCATTACCATTCAATTTACCAGATCTCGATGCATTTGGACACTAATGGAAGACTGCGGAGACCCCCATGGAATACAGCACTTTCCAACAGTATTCCAACTGGGATTCATTTGGACTTCAGTTACACATGACTACTGTCTTCACTCTTCATTGTCTAAATGCCTCTGAGGGCCACAGTTTAGAGCGCGTATTCCTTAGCATCTCTTTGTGCTGCGGTCAGACACGGGGGCGCTGTACTCAAAGCTGCCGCTCTGTATGTATCTGCACAAATGACACTTGTCTACTACTTTCATTTATCCTGCAAAACTAAACCACGGGAAGTAGAGCTTACAGAGAAATGTGGGGCAAAAAAAAGACATTATACTGATTATATTGTTCCTAAAGTGTAGGGTCCTTATACAAATGTGAAATAATATCATATAGCCTATTGAACTTCTGGCTCTTTTTTAATCCTGCTCTCTTTCACCAATTTTAATCTCTCGAAATAAGACGTATCACCTTTTCGAGGACAATTTCCCTGAATGAAACCAACGCCAGCCGCTGCTACAAAAGCCCCTCAGCATCAGTGAAGACCCATCCCACCCTGGTTATTCCTTATATGAACTCTTACCTTCAGGTAAATGATACCGGTCCATCTGTGCCCACACAACAAAGCTTTTGCCAGGCTGCTACCCCCCCCCCCCCATGCCCACACATGTGTGTCTCCATTACTGCTCTGTATACCTGTTGTTTATGCTGTACTGCTGGCTGGACTGCTGCTGAATGACATTTTGCTGCTCTATGTGCAGAGACAATAAAAATCCGTGTACTTATTTTTTCTGGCACGTGCCAGACTATGATTCTCGTTTCCTATCAACTTTCCGTCTTTGCTCAGATCTTCATTTCCATGCTATTGCACACAAATATGTTGAATTTGTTTGAAAAGGGGAAGGGCATGGGGAAAATGGGGAAGTGTTATGATGTCGTAAAGCCCTGCAGCGACTCATCGATGCCCAGCCTTTTCCTTTAGGTGGTACTGCTCTCTGTTTATATCTCTGCACCCCCACTGAGCTCTTAAGGGAAAAGAACTTTCACACAGGTTCAGCTTGACTACATATAAAGAAGGCCCTGAGTATTATGCTGTGCACTGGCTCTGTGTCATACTTCAGCAGGGCTATAAGTTTTTTTGCAAAGCTGTCAATGACAGATACCCCACCAGTGCTGCTGTCTTATGACATATGTGTGTTGTTATAAAATCCATCCATCCATCCATCCATCCATCTTCTGTAACTGCTTATCCTCCAAGCTCCACACACACACACACACACACACACACACACACACACACACACACAGGGGCCGGGAATTAACCCACAATGCTGGAGGTGTGACACTACTGTGATAACACGTAGTTTTATAGGTATTGCATATCAATCATTTTTTGCATATCAGATAAATTTTATATCAAATATAACGTCAAACATATAATGCATTATCAGACTTCAGTCACAATTTCTATTAATGCCATGTATATAACAATCTATGAGCACTTTCATAGCACATCATAATGCATTCATAAAGCAGTATAAACATGGCTATAAATATTTATAAAAAGGATTTACACATTATATCCATGTTTATTATGCATTATTAACGCTTTATGAAACTCTCATCTATAATGCACTATATATAACTTCATAATGCAGTACAAAGCATCCTTAATTCTTATACTGACCATTATAATGCATTATGGAGGTACTGTAGTGCATTAAAGATCAGAGCTTCACTGGAGCTTATGAAGTATTATAATCAACACTATAATGCCTGATGACTGTCAGTAGAAGATGCTGTAATGCTTTATTAATTCTTATACTGACCATTATAAATTAAAATACATTATGAAGGAATCTGTAAGGTATTATAGATGACAGTTTTAAGTAAAGTTTTACCAAAACTCACTTGTATTGAAGACAAGTTATGTACATTTTGTTCCACTGATGAAACGTGACAGTTTAACTGATGAGCAGGGAAACAGGATAGAGAATAGATCCCTGGGGCAGCATCTGCCGTATTGCTTGTTTTTTCCCCATTAGTGTCAGCTTTTGAGATCTTATATAACAAGTTCTGCATAACACACCTGCAAAGCAGGTGCAGGAATTATGTGCAAACCTGAAAGTGGTTTAATGTGATGCTACATCTGTAATATGCATTCCTCTTCAAAAGGTAAGTCCCGTAAGGTCCAGCATTGTGTTGTTTTGCTTTATTTTATATTTTATAGTAATATAGCTAGCAAAATAGAGATGGGAGGGCCTGTTGCCAAGAGGGTTAAAGGTGCCCACAAATGCAAACCTCATGGTGACATTTTATTATATTATATTATTTTCCCCTTACTCACACATAGTCAGAAACCATCTCTCTGGAAATGGCATCACTTTCATAATTTCTTACAAAAGAAATTATATTGTAACTGGTGGGAATTCCTGCTAAGAAACATGTATATAGCAATACAGAACATTTTATCATGTCTTTTCAGCTGTGCTTAACCAGTTACAGTATATAGTATATTTTGGACTTCCGGGATTCCTGAGACAATGCGTGGAGGAATTCTAGGGATCCACTGACCAGTGTTATTATTATTAAGATAAGGTGTGCCTTATTGAAAAAAAATTCTTTTCCATACATCAGTGAAGTACATCAACTGAACAGATACCAACATGTAGAACGAAACAAACAGCAATGACTTGCACATAGTGCAAACAAGTACACAGTACAGGTGAGACAGGGGACAGTGCAAATGATTAGCGATTAGCAACGAGGATTCACGGGTATGTTTTTTTTTACCAGTTTGTTTCTTTGGTGGTACCGTTTATCTCTCAATATCATGTAAAGCGCTTTGGGGCGACTCTGTTGTGAAAGGCGGTATATAAAAATAAATTGAATTGAATTGAACTGAATTGAATTGAATTGAATTGAATTGAATTGAATCATGTGAAGGATAGTAGTTCAAATTCCCTGGTATGAAAAGTAATATCGCTGTTAGACCCTTGAGAACAATTGCTCCAAGTTTTCCTTAACCCAAATTGCTCCAGGGACTGGTTGACCTTGCCTTCTCAGGAAATGTATGCAACTTTGCATAAAATCATCTACTAAATGGATAAAAATGCAAACAGTACGCAAAAGGAATATTGTTAAATATATAAATAAATAGACGTTATACGTTCAACTAAAAACAGATAGCTGGGCTTTTACAACGTTAAATATGAGATGCTTTCCTGACATATTACAGTTGGGCTTGAGGGCCAACACAAATAAGTACGATAAAAATTGATTTGTGACTAAACAACTCATAGTATTTATTCTGCATAAAAAAATAATTTGCTCTAGTTAATGATGACTGTATTTGTCATCCTGTGAACTTGGATGTCATAAAATACTTTGTGATAAAGCAGAATGGAGCGTTCAGACATCAGACATTAATTAGGCATAGTACGTTATTCCTCAGTGCCAGACAAATATCTCAGTGACAGAGTTACAGCTAATTTAGTTTTTCTTTGCTGTTACATTACTATGACATGTTATGCAAATTCAGTTGCTGAATTAGTTGCTTTTGGTGAGGGAAAAATTCCAGGCTAATGAACCTCACCAAGCTACTCAGAACACACACATCAGGATGCCACTAGAAACTTGAATGTCTTTGCAACCACACAACAAATTTGACAGTGTTAATCCAATCACATTTGTACCCTGTGGGACCCTAGTAAACACAGAGAGTTTGGGATTTACATTGCAAAGTCTGCCAGGCATGTGATTTTTGGGTTTTTAATGCAATAAGAAAAAAAATCCAAGCGCAGTGTTACAAAAGCAAAAAGAGCATAACTGCTCATTTGGATGTAGTGCCTAATATCGCTGGGCACTTCTTGGCTGAGGTTCATAGAAATTATTAGTGGAGCTAACGATAAGAGGAGATGACATGACACTAGGTTGTGAAGGGCAATTAAAATCTTAATTAAAAGTAGAATTTTATTCATGGCCTTTTCAGGTCCTAGTCAGTTACATTATTATGAGACACTATTGTACATCTGATACAGTAATTATGGCTAACAAGTATTAGAACTACATTATTTTTTGTTTGGCTTATACACTGTAATATTTGTCCATAAAATTGGAAAACGCCAATTTATATGTGTGTACACTATATTGCTGTATTATAAATGTGGCGGAGCCGCACTGAATTGAGCAATTTGATTAAACATTGCAAAATATGAATTGCATACAGCACAGTGAATATTACATATGCAATAGATTATTTCACAAGTATAGTAAATAATGCATCACTGAATTTCAGACCAATTGCATTTGCATGTTTCCCCCATGCTGCATATGGTGCCTCCTGAACCTCAAAGATATGCAGGCAGGCGAACTGGTGTCTCTAAATGGCCCATGGTTTGTAATTATGTGTCAGTGTATGTACTGAGTGATGGACAGTCATCCCAACCCAAGTGTAGCCCTGCTTTGTGCCCCAAGCTACCTTGGCAGGGGCAGAATTTAGGGGGGTAGGGGCAAACACCCCTGGGTCCCGCACTCTCGGGGGTTCCCTGTTGATCCCACCTTTTTTTTAGTAACAAAACACATAGATCAAATGTCCTCTCCAAATCTTTTATACAACAATTTTGGTTAAAATATTATAATCTATCATAATATAATATACCTCAAATTTGGCTAGTCAATCCACCAATGCAAAACCCCTTCTCCCCGTGATCGGTGAATTTTACTGACAGCTCTCCAGCCCCCACCCTGATTGGTAAGTTTCACCTCTGGTACCCAGCGCTGTGATTAGCATATTATTGATTTTCCAATGTTTTTAATTCCCTCCTGTTTCTCTTTCGGCTCCAAAAAATATAGCTCAAATGGCTCCCATAGGGAACCCCCAACCTATGTCAGGCTAGGGGCCCGGAGAGGTTAGTCTGCCACTGTATCTGGGAAAGGATTTTGTATAAGTGGTTGGAATATGGATCAATGGATAATTCCTAAGGCAGTGTAAGAGTACACAATAAGAGAAGAATAAAGTCTGTCTTACAGGAATTTTTGTTTTCTGTTGTGATGTTTTGCAGGTGTATAAAAATACATTTTGTGTTTCTGAATTTGAACACAGGATTAGTTATTTTCAGACGCCTGCACATTAGTCAGTTTATTTGTCTCTGTATATGATTGCTTTTGTGTGTGTGTCTGCAGTATGTATGATGAGGGCCTCTCCTTACCCCAGTGAGTGTTTGCCATTAGGCACAGTGCCGGCATAATAACACACCTGCTCCCAGATGTTCAGCTTCTTGAGCTAACAGGCGCAGCTGTGCGCCGTTTGCTCAGCACTGTCCCGTGCATTTGTGCATGATGGCAAAATGGAAACATTACAAATGAAAAAGCAAATATCCGGGGCTTTATGCACAGAAAAGAGGGGTGTTGCTACTGGCAACTAATGACTCTTATTTTTTCGAATTTGGAGGATCATTACTGAATAGATTTTTTAATGTATGCTTTAAAAGACATCAGCACGATCCGCTTGTCACTTGTAGAATGTCAATATGCTGATTGTAAGAGTAGGTGGACAGGTTTTCCAAAGGAAAGGATGTCAGGAGGCCTGTCCATCTGTCATAAGAATCAAGCTGTATTTTGAGGTTGGTACAACACTCCCTTTCTGTCTGTTGACATGCTCCTTTTCTGAAATTAGCCAATAGAAAATAAGTATGACAAGAAAAGTGATTTTGGTAACACTTTACTTGAAGCTATCATTTATAGTGCCTTATAGATTCCGTCATAATGCATTATAATGGTTGGTATAAAAATTAATAAAGTATTATAACATCTTCTATTGACTGTCATAAGGCATTATAGTGTTGATTATAATACTTCATAAACTTCAATGAAGCTGTCATCTATAATGCACTACAGTACCTTCATAATGCATTATAATGGTCAGTATAAGAATTAAGGAAGCTTTGTACTGCATTATGAAGGTATCTATAGTGCATTATGCATGATAGCTTGATAAAGCTTTCAAAATGCATAATACACATAGCTATAATGTGCTATGCCTTTTTATAAATATTTATAGTCATGTTTATAACGTTTATGAATGCATTAAAATGTGCTATCATGTTCATGGATTCATATAGATGACCCTAAAAAAAGTGTTACTGAAATTTCTTATAGACGGCTAGAACTAATTTTACTAAATGTATTATCGAAGTGATATCCATACAGTAGTATTTTACTCAAAACTTTTAGTTTGAAGTGTTTTATCAGGGAGCAGAAAATGTTCAGCTGGCAGGCAAGTCAAGCATTAAATCCACAATTTTCTCCACATCTCCACCCGCGACTCTACCTATTGTCTCACCTTTGTCTTCAGCATACTGTGTAAATTGACTGTTTGGTATTGCGGACAATGAAAGAGTCCTGAGATCAGCTTTTGGTCTAAGCCCCGAGGTGTATAATTTGGAGAATTTGTAGAAAACTCCAAAGTAATTTCCCACGCATAAAGTTCCTATGCAGTATGGAAATGCATGGTACTGTACCTAATTTTGGTGTTTTCCAGGTCTGGGAAAGTATGGAAAAAGGAAATAAAATAAAATATGGGGAATATTTCAGCATTTCCAAATTATTGCATCTAGTTGACTTACTATATATAAAAAAACATCAGAATTTACTTATTAATATTTTTGATGAAATCACCAATGTGAACTGGTTGTCTGCAACAGAATGTGCACAGGACTAACACTGAAGAGCAACGTCCCAAACCAAGGACTGGAACTGTGTCTGTGGGGTGCATGCTTGATTAATCTCCAGTAAGAAGTATCGTTGAATGAGCCTGCCTTGTGATTCACAATGCTCACAATGGGGAAATACAGGTTTTTACCTGCCTTGCAACTCCAAATATTGTAACTAGTTGACTCAGGATCCCAAATGTCAGTGTAAAAATGGACAAAGCATGTGTAAAGTTATACGACACGTATTGTCAGCCACATGGCGTCCAGAAGCATTGCCATCTAGTCACAGCTAGTGGTGGATTCTGGCAAGAATAAGATGGGGAATTGGCCAGGCCAGTATTTTCTGGGGGGTGCCAACTTAACAGACTAACAGTGCCAACCCCTCCACACTTTGAACAACTGCTTCTGTCCCAGCTCCCCCGGTCAACATATTCACCCTCCCAGTACAATTTGAAAAAGTCTGGAATTTTAACATGGAAAATGTGTAGGAACGTTGCATGTAGGGCAACAGGGATGGGCAGCTGGCAGCCTGCGGGTGGCATTCGGCCCCCTGCACTTTTTTTCTGGCTCGCTCACTATACACAAATAGGCTATTAAATGTTTTGTAATTGAATGAAATAGAAGCACTTTGAAATAAATACTAGCAAGTCATGCTTCCTGACCACTAGGAGGAGCTGGAAACAGGTACAGGTACTATGCAAAATGTAAAACACTAGGGGAGCCCAATATCTGGTTGAAATGAGAATTCAGCATGAATAATGTGTTCTTTCTGAAGCCGACTGCCATCTGATTGTGTTTGTTTGAATAGTGTTCGATGAATATCCGTGCGTGTCCTCAGTGCTTCATTCCATTTTCTGTTCTGCATTGTATTATGTGCGTTATAAAATCTCTTAGTCAGGCATGGGTTTGGACAGTATTAAGGTACCAAAATTAGATATCAAGCCTATTTCGATGGCTCATGCACTTTGCTTAGTGCACATTGTGCTTACTCTTTCTCCCTTGTGTGCATTTTACATTATATACAGCAGAATGCATTGTACAACAGTATGTTAATTGTTGTTAGCATACAGGCCTATGTGTGCCTATGTATTTGAATTATTTTATGGTGATTTAAGATGTTCTGCAGCCAAACTACAGAAAGCTGTCAGTTTCAGTTCTAAATATATTACATTACAAAATAAATACAGTTAAAATAGTTGTAGTACAATTTTATATTGCTTGTATGAGTCTGGCCAATACCGGAGTGATTAATCACTCAACAAATCTGACTGACCACCACCAAATAAATTGCACTAGCCCCATCATAGCTGTTAATCAATTTTAGGGCCCAGTTGAGGGCTATATTTGCCCATGCCTGGTGTAAGACTATGAGTGATAAGCCTTCTGGAAGTGATTCAATGGTTAATTTAAGGTCAACCCAGTTGGCAGATCATATTTACATTTTTGTTATGCATAGTCTGTTTTTGCTGTGAAGACATGGCAGCATTTATTGACATTTTCAAATATGCTCCCAAATAAGAACACTTCATTTTTTGAAATGATTTCCAAACCTTAAATCCAATCTTGTCAGCTCTATAAAAGTCAGGAAAAAATGTGTTAGATTAAAAAAACATGTGAACCACCATCAAGTGTTGTTGTAATTCAGTTACTCAAAAATACTGAGCCATGATTTATTTGTCATATATATGTGAGTTTGTGTCTCATAAACACTGTACACCTCCCAGTTATTTGCAGAATCAAAGTTTGTTTCCAGGGGCACCTAGGTTCTTGTGGACAGGAAGGATACAGGTTCAATTAAGTGCTTCAGTTGGTACATGTGGTACAAGCCTTCCGCTGTCTGTCATCCTGGCTGGCAGACTCTGTATGTAACTGGGCTCACCTTTTCCACCATGGTGTAGGGTTTCTTCCTGGATGCCAAGAATTTGCTGTTGGCCTTAGTAAGGAATACTAACACATGGTCGCCTTGCTGGAACTCTCATGGTTGGGTTGACTGGTTATACGCTCACTGCTGAGCATTCTGGGTATGCTCCATGTGCTTTCAGACCACTGGCATTACCTTCTTCATCCACTTCTTCAGCTGGTGCACATGTTCCACTGTAGTGCAGAATGATGCGTTTTGCTGTTGCCAAACATCTTTGGCAATATCCAGAAGGTCTTGGGGTTGCTGGCTAAAGAATAGAGGTCTGCGAATTCTCCTGCACCCCGAACAGCACATATGGAAGCATAAAGTTCAAGTTACACCAAACCTCAGCTACCACTCTTCAGCATTCATTTGAGAATCTGGTTGAATCTTTTGATCATGCTGTCTGTCTGGGGATGGTGCACACACATGCAGAGGTGTTCTGCCTGAAAGAGCCTGCAGAGGTCCTTCATCAGGCCCTCATTTTTTTGAATCCTGAAATGACGGAAGAGTTGGACCAGTTCCCTGGTGGCTCATTTGGAGGGGAGCACTGGGTTTCATAGTCAATGACCAGGATGTACTTGTCACCTCAGTGGCTATTTTGGAAACCAAGTCCATCCAATTGTATTCAAACCTCAATAAAGAGTAGAGGGATGAGTGGGCTGGGTGGTGGTGGTCAAGAACCTTTCTAGGTGGCACATCAATGACAGAAGTCCTTGACATTAGCGGACATTCCAGGCCAGTAGAAACAATCCCTGCTTCTCTGTCCTGGGGCCTAGGTGGCCAGCAATTGAATGCCTGTATGCCAGCTCCATGATAGTATTGATCTGGCTCTGGGGCCAACTCCTTTTAGATTCAAGTTTTAATTCTTTATTGTCGTTATACAGCATATAACAGCACAACAAGATTGGGTTGGCGACTCCCAAGTGATGCATGCAAAGACACATGACAAGACAAGATATGTATTATGTAAGAACATGCAGGGTAATCAATAAATATGTGTAAAGTACAAATTGATGAATAATATATGGTGGTGAAGTGTGAGGGAATGAGAGTCCTTTAATAAGAGTCCTTAAATGGAACCAGTTCAGTCTGGTTAACACTTTGAGGTAAAAATTGTTCTTAAGTCTCGTAGTGAGTGCTTTAGTTGCCCTGTGCCTTCTGTCAGACGGCAGCAGTGTAATCAAATGGCGTCCAGGGTGTGATGTGTCACCAAAGATGGTCATGGCTCTGCAAAGACAGTGAACATTATAGGTGATTTGCAGGAAAGGTAGGAGAGTGCTGGCAATCTTCTCTGCATTCCCAATAATCTGCTGCAAAGCAGTTTTTTTTGTCACAGAGCAGTTTCCAAACCAGCTGGTAATGTTGTGAGTTAAAATGCTCTACATAGAGCAACAGTAAAAGTACCTCTTCTGGTCACCACATAATAAATGATTGAGTAATGCTGGAGTAGCAGGCACTCCTATAACACTATGTAACAAATTTTTATTTTTATTTTGTTCCTGGGTACAAAGTGTGTTTTCCTAACCCGTTATG
>JAAGVU020000511.1:0-11494 GCA_011763525.2 Mormyrus iriodes | reverse complement strand
TATCCCTCATCTCTTTTAAAACTATAGGTAAGATGCCATCAGGGCCCTGCGATTTATTTATTTTGAGCTTAGCTAGGGGACTGAAGAAACAACAGCAATGTACTCCCTGGATAGCCCCATCACCCACCATACCAATCTAATCCTTACTTCTTACACACTCCCCAACCTCTACAATTTGTAGAAGTACTGCATGGATCAACTGGAAATGTAAAAGCCAATAAATGTGTTTTTACCCAAATGCCCTGTGTCCAACTTGTGACACGTAACTCTGAAACTTCACCTATTCATATATTGTACATTCCACTTACATGACAATTTGCATCTTTTCATCCAACAATTAGGTGGTTACCTGTATTTGTTTGTGTCTTAATGTCAATGTCTTAAAATGTAATTCATTATTTCTTGGACTATAACCAACATTTTTTGTGACAACAGTAAGAACTGTAACAGATACACACGGTATATACAGAGCCCTGCAGGGGACATAGACTATTAAGTCATCAATACTAAATCAAGCAAAATCCGTTAAATGTCATTTACTTTTTTGTGCTTTCAATTTGCTATTTAGATCTCTCAAATTAAGTACTACATTTAATTAAATGTAACATTTTGGTTATTTGTGTTCTTGTCTAATGTAAACATGACCGCAAAGTTGGAGTGAAGTGTGCGAATATTATGGGTTTTAAGGTAGTAAATTTATTTGCTCAAATCTTTGTATAAAATGGATACTATATGTCCCCAATCCGAACTTGGTGTTATTCTGCTCAACCTGGAACATGTTCTATGCCAGAAATTAGGCATTATGTTCATCTAATTCTTAATACTGCACATGGTAATAATATATGCCTACATCCCTGAGGCCAAATCTTTATAATAATGCATAATACATTATATGGACAAAAATATTGTGACACTTGGCTATTATACCTACAGGAACTTATATGATATCCCATTTTAAATCCATGATTTGGCTTTAAACTTTAACCCTATATTGAGAAATGCACTTGATAAAGTGGCTCCAGAACAATTTAAAACATCGGCCCATAATCGATCAGTCCCATGGAAGTATGCAGATATACTTCAGTTAAAAAGAAGCTGTAGGAGAACTGAGCGCAGGTGGAGAAAAACAAGACTGGAAGTTGATAATGAGATACATAAAGGAAACATTTCTTCCAGAAAAATCAGAGAACCAGATAGTCAGAGTCAGAAAGCCATCGCCAAGGCACGCCAGGTGTACTTTTCTAAAATAATTACTGAAAACAATAATTACCCTAAACTTCTTTTCTTGACCTTTCACAGACTTGAGAGCAGAACAACTAAGACAGTAACTGAGATGTGTGTAGCAAAATCTAAACAATTTTGCGGCATTTTCTTACAGCTAAAATCATAGATATTCATAGTTCTATCACATTACCTTTGTTCACAAATATCTCTGACACTAGGTCTGGTGCAACAATAAGCAGATTTGAAGTGATAGGCATAGAGTGTTTAAACGATGTTGTCAACATGCTCCTTCGATCCAATCCCTACTGCTGTATTTAAACAAACATTCTCACTGTATACTGATTGGGTCCTTGATATCATAAACACAACACTTACATCAGGTTTTTTTTCCAGATTCTTTTAAATATGTGGAAGTTTGTCCACTTCTTATGAAGCCTACCTTAGATAACACCATTCTTAATAATTTTAGACCAATTTCCAATCTTCCTTTTATGAGTAAAATTTTAGAGAAAATCATCTACCCTCAAATTGAATTCTTTGAAAATAATGACATCTTTTAAAAGTTCCAGTCAGGATTTAGAGCCCTCCACAGCACAGAGACATTATTAAAGATAGTCAAAGATCTTAGGCTAAATACTGATGCAAACAGGGCATCGATTCTAGTACTTATGGAACACACTACCAAAAGAGAAGCTGAGTCGATTACTGCCTTTAAAAGGTTATTAAGCACACATCTTTTTACTCCAGCTTTTTAATACTTACATTTTATTGGTCAATGAATTCCTGCAGGTCTCCTTTGCTTTTCTCTTATACATTAATTGCACTAGACTTCGTCTGCAACTTATTGCACATTTATTTTCTGGATCCTACTGTACATTTGCTTTTTTATCTTGTTTAATCTTATCTTTCATGTCTATATTTTATTTTGTACTATCTTCTATTTCCTCTGATGATTATTCACTTTAATGTTTGTTCTAAGTATTCCTCATTTCATTTTGTCTATTTTTATCATAAAACATTTCTTTTTTATCTTTACCATTTCTGTAAAGCACTTTGGGTTACATGTATGTATGAAAGGTTCTATACAAATAAAAGTTGTTATTAATAATATGGAGTCAGTCCCCCCTTTGCAGCTAAAACAGCTGCCACTCTTTGGGAAAGGCTTTCCACAAGATTTTGGAGTATGTCTGTGGGACTTTTTACCCATTCATCCAGAACAGCATTTGTGGTGTCAGGCATTGATGTTGGACATGAAGGCCTAGCTCACGATCTACAGAAAGCCCATGAAGTAGCTGGAGTGACGATCGCAGAGCAGACGCATGCTGTTTCCTCCCGGGTTCACCAAGCAAACAAACCTGCCACCTCTCGATGCGCTCACCAACAGATCGAGGCACCCCAAAGGCTACTATGGCTGTACCCCCTGGTGGCATACCCGCTTTAGCTTTGTCTTGCTTCATTTTCCCTGTTTTTCCTTTTGGTAGAGATCCTGCCTTCGCTTCTCCCTGTCTGGCTGTGGTTACACCGCTAATAAAGAACTTTGCATTATGCACCCTGAAATTGCTCTCTCCAGTCCCTGGATTCCACCTGCTCACTGACAAATGGTTCTGAAAAGTTTGAGGAAGATTCGTCAAAAACTTTCTGAGTTATCATCTTAACAGGATCAAGTGTCAAAACTGTTTTTCTTTTTGTTATCACTATGCAGCACTCCTTCAATTTTGGGGTGATCGGTCTCAAAATTTAAGCAATTCTAGTTCGTCAACCAAACAATGCCTCTCCTAAGTTTGAAAAAGTTCCATCAAATAATTTTTGAGTTACCATCTTAACAAGAGAGTGTTTGCGATGGCAAGGAATACAGTAAGTACGCATGTGCATTGCTACGACAAGAAATTTCTGCATGTATTGCTTTATACAGCAAATGTGTACTTGCGTGCCAATTATGTCAATCCCTGACAATGATAGTGTGACCATACCTTATACGAAAAGTCCGGTAAAGCTCCATGGTCCCAGTGCTGAGGAACACACATACTGGAGGAGCCGGAGACTTCTGAGCCCCCACTGGTGCAAAAACAAATAGTGTCAGGTGGGAGGTTCAATGCCACAGTACACTGTACAGTTTGTAATGATATAATCATCCACCCATTTCACTTTTATCTGCTTAGTCAGTGTGGCGTCTTGGCGGAGGGGAGGGGAGGGGGGTGGTAGTATAAGGCACAGGACAGGGGTATAGTGGAGTGCTCTAGATAGGATACCAGCCCATCAAACTAGTTTTTAGTACTCAAGTGCAGAGATGCTTGAGCAGAAATACAGGGTAAAAAGTGTAACCCAAAACTCTTCAAAGATTTATTTAGATCCCTCAGAATGTCTTTACATGACATCACAAAGGATTGTTGTCCTAGGTAAAACTGCCCACCATGGCCCTTTCAAAATCTGGCCTCCTAATCATCCCCTATATCTAATTGGTGAATTCTCTCCTACCCTTTCACCACCTTAGCTATTGTGTGGTGAGTGTACTGGTGCAGTATGGCTGCCATCACATCATCCAGGTGGGTGCTACACGGTGGTGGTTGTTGAAATGTCTCCGCATTATTAATGTAAAGCGCTTTGGGTGCCTTGAAAATCGCTATAAAAATGTAACATACATTTGTTCATTCATTCACTCATTCACCTGGAGGCCTTAAAGCAGTCCACTTAATAGCTTAATTACATCTTCAGGAATGACATGGTGGTATTATGAGCCAGAAATTTTGTAAAAACTCAAATGAGAAGGCAAATGTACCTTTGCAACTTTTTCTGCACATCTTGAACTGAAATAAAACATGGTCTCCTCCTTATTTCTCTTCTGGTGTTATATTTTATGTTCTGCTGGAACATTTCTGAAACAAGATTAAGCAGTTATTAAATGTTAAATAACGGCTGTCAAGAAATTAATGTATTTTCAAAAGCCAAGGAAAACTAAGAGGTATTCAGGCAAATTGGTACCTTTAAAGCAGAGAATATAATGATGTTTCCCGATAGTGAAGAAATTGTTGGCGTCTTTATCAGCCAAATAAACATTCTCCAAACTTTGTGATGTTATGGATGTCACATTCACTCCCTCAACCTATGGGATGAAATTACAGTTAAGATATTTTCAGAAACAGAAATTGATTCTGCTCCTATTTTAATGCATCAGTAATCTCATGTATGTGCTCCCCAGAATTATCCCTTGGTAACTTCTGGTGATGTAAATGACAATGTTTAGCTTGTGCTGAATGAAAAACCTGGTTCTCTGACCTCACATCCATACTCCACCCACTTCCCCTGGTCATCCTTCCAGTACCAGAGCCACTGGGTGGTGAGGATGAAGTGTGGGGGCTTGGTGACAGAGGAGGCCGTGGAAAGGCGTCGGACAGGAGTGGAGCCACATGTCATGGTGAGGAAATTTACTGGAGCGACGCCTTGACTAAGAGCAAGAAGAGACTTGAAAATAAGCTGTCTTTTTTATAATTCAGCAATGTCTACGGCATGTCACATACAAGGTAAAAAGTCATTGGTGGTCTGATGCTGATGTATTTTAAATTCTGCCTAAGAATTGTACTAATAAAACTGGAAGTACTACAAAATTTCACCACCTGCAGCACTGCCATCCAGTAGAATACACAGAATGCAAGTGCTTATAGTCACTAACACCAGCAAACCCTTCTCCTGGAACAAGCAGCAAGGCTAACTATGTTTTTATAGTGTTGTGTCGAACAAAGAATACGTTTATTTTATTGTGATTTATTTATTAAAATTAGATTTCAGCTTGCCATCCATTTAGTGTGGTCATTTTTCATGTTCCGAATCTGTTTAAAGGGAATCGTAAGGGAATTTTAAGCCAAAATATAGCCTTGAAGTAAAGAAATGATGACTTGAATTATATCATGATAACTATCGATGTCGACTGATTTGAAAATAATCACTGTGGTAAAATATTTTGCTATATCGCTGAGCCCTAGGATCATTATACAGGAGCTTTTTTGGTTTAGGACTAATCTGTTCGATGATTACCAATCCGTTAAAGTAAATGACGAATCCTTAAAGTAGTCCATTGTGAGGTATGAAGCTCCACAAGGCTCATTCCTGGTCCTGCTGAGTATCTCTGCCTCTTTGGGATGTTATTCATTGGCATGGTGTTGATTGCCTTACTGAGCCAACGAGACACAGCTCTGTGCATCTTATCTACAACCTAACGATTTATCAGTTTTTTCTCTTGTCACTTCTTGGTACCCCCAGACAGAAGCTGTATCAGGTGGTTTTCTGTGTTTTGTTTCCATCAGGAAATATTACATTAAATTACTATGAAGTCTTTTGTGGCACATTTCATTTTTTTAAAGAATGGAACCCATCAAAAGTGCCCCCTGCCTTGTGCCATGTGCTTCCTGGGATAGACTTACTGTAACCTGTTCTACATAAGATGAAGGTATAGATAAAACAATTCTTCTAAAATCTATACTTACTGATACCACTAGATTATTGCTGTATCTTTACATATACCAATCACAAGGTGAGTCTTACTGTTAAAGGCTGATTTAAACTTCTGCGTAGAATCTACGCCACTGGTATCCACATAGCTGCGTACCCCACACTGTAGCCTGACGCCTGTTGTTACACAGGGTGCCTACAGGGCATTAAACGTTTTAAAATGTATCAAATTTGAGTTGAACCAATTAAGGCCTTGAAAAGTCTTAGGGTGTACTCACACTTGCCGATCCATACCGTGCCCAAGCATATTTATAAAACAGTGCGTAGGACTCATACTAAAAGTATGTGTACGCACAAATGCTGAAAACGGCACGCGCAAAAATAGTCAGATTAATAAAACCGTGCGTAGGCAGCCTTGTAGGCAATGTTCTATTTATAAATCACACCCTATCTGGAATTGTGCCCTCTACAAGCCCACATTTAGCCATATATGGTCAACCCCATATGAATATTTATGTATAAAAATGAAGCCATAAATGGTCAATACAAAATACCTCATGAATATCAATGTATACAAATTAAGCCCGATAAACGTCTACTTATCATGACAACTGACAGGAAGTGCAAGAAAAACTTTTCTGAAACAGAAATGGAGGTGGTAGTGGGTGAGGTGGAGACCAGAAAAAAACATTTTGTTTGGTTGTCACAGCAGTGGGGTGACAAAAAAAAATGCAGAGCGTGGCAACAAGTTGCAGATCCTGTTATTGCTGTGAGCTCAGCAAACGACAGTACATGAGATTTTTTTAAATCATTATGCAGCATTATGTACGTGTGTGTATTTATATGTTTCCAGCAGACTGATTGCTTCACACTTTGTCCAAATGATCGTGATAATCCAGTCCATCAATCATGTCCTCCACTAATGTATGTGCAGACAGCACTGACGAAATATTACAAGCGCAGTTTGATTTAAGATTTGAGTCCACTTATAAATTTTACTACTGAAAAGTCCGTATGGAAAATTATGACTCACTATCACAAATAAAACCGCTTTTTTCTATGATAAAGTAGATGCATTCATAACGTGTACTATGAGGTGAATTTTAATGTATGAGGTATAACTCATAAGCACAAGGCAGCAATATATGTGTAATGATGACACATTTTCCCTACAATCTGGCTTCAATTCACCATCTCCACCTGGGTTGCCAATTTTCACAAAAATGTTCGTACGCATGCGTCAGTTTCTGTACGGATATGCGCATTCTGCCCACAAGTTTGTTTTTATAGATCGCTACGTTTCAGGTTCCATTTAGTGCACTTGCAATGGTTATAAATGAAACCTCAGTTCATTCGATCAGGCACGATATGCTTAACTATGCCCTGGCCAGCTTGATGTGGTGGGCGAGAGCACGGTTGGTCAGACGTGGTCACGGTACGCATTTAGTGTGACGTTTAACCGTTCCCGGTTACAAAACACAGACATGACGTCACTGACGGGTCTGGCGCACACATGCGCACATGTACTTGAACCGAACCCAGAAGGAACAAAATCGGATAAGATGTAGTGATCGCGTCGTTTTATCTTTTTCGCAAAACTTTTTTTTTTTCTCCATACCAGTACCACATAACTCTCCACTGTAAAAATGATTTCCCAACAGATAAAGATAAGGTTACAGCAGTTCCTTCTGCTTTCTTCCGTTAATTTGCTCAAAAAACAAACAAAAAAAACATCCTGCGCAGTGCATTATGCTTGATCATCTAACTGCTTAAAGCACAGCATAGCATAATAACCTGTGGGTATAGATGCTAATTTGATGGTGTTAATGTAGCCTGATTGCTGTATCATAAGATTGAGCTGTATTATAAGACCCTTTACATACTTACGTCACTGACTTGGGAGATCATATTTAACTAGCTAACACTCTGGAATTTTATATAACACGATGCGTGCAATAATCACACAATAAATATCCTTCGAAACCTATAAAGCATCATCCATCCATCTTTCCATCTATGTAGGGTATAATTGGGTTTCAGCACTGGTTCAGACATTGAATCCAAGGTTCTGATTCGATGGTTAGCAACGTCTGTAATAGTGCAATTAGTACAGGCATTAAATAAATATAATACCGAATAGCTTTAAAAAATGTGGAACCTTTTCTGTACCGGTATCCCGTGCAACACTAGTCTGCACAAACTCTGAGATATTTGGTAAAATGTGGGACTATACTCTTATACGCGCAGCACAGATAAAAAAAATGGCTGCGTTGCATACTTGATAAATCCGTCTCTCATCGTGCCCAAAACAACTCCAAATAAGCCACAAAATAATTACATTAATCATAAATTCCAATGCGATTACATTAGTTAAACTTTACTAGTTACTTGCATTTGCCTACCGGTTCTAAGTTTCTTGGTAGGAGGATTTCTCATAATTGAGGCACCCATACTTTGATCGTCACAGCGTAAATGTATGGGTACTGATTCTGGTAAAGTATATTTCCGCTTACCATTTGGTCTTAAATTTGCCTTGAACTGGCATTAAAAAGCTCTTAAAAACGCTTACATTTCACATCAGGATTTCTGCAGACACCCTGATTACATTTCTGGTGAGGTGCATTTCAGGCTACACCGTAGGGTACACAGCTATGCCTTACCTAAGCTGTACCAGTGGCACGGATTTTGTGACAGCTGGAGAGACAGTTGGAGAAACGAGAACACCCAAAGATAAAAGTTTTCTTCAGTGTGCCCCAATCAAAATTATCTGGTTAAGTAGTGCTTGTAGTTCTTTTCATTGGATACCTCATGCTGTTAGTGGGATTACAGTAGGCCATTTCCACTTCCTCCATATTCTGAAGATCTGACCAGGTTTTCCCATCCCTGCCCAATACCTGCCATTTGTAAGGCAGATGGTAGTGGACTCGAACACACCTTTCTGGTGGGGAGACAAATGGCAAGGCAAAACAAAAATGATGGAAAGAGCGAGACAGATTTTAAAAGGAGGCATGAATGGAGCTGAGAGAGATGAGTGGATCCAGCCATATTCACTTATACAGAAATTAAAAGAAAAGGTCTTTGCCAGGTATTACCTTTGAAACCGCAGTGTTTCCGAATAAAATATAGGCATATTTCATTGCTGTCCCCCTCAGAAATGGAACTGGCAGATAGCTGCCTGGAGAGCTGCTGCACTGGAGTTTCTGTGGAAGGGAAATGTACAAGAAAGGTGTAGATTAGCTAATAAATGACCATCCAGCATCTCACACACATTTAGACACAGAGCTGCTACATTGATGGTGGGGCAATGATTAGAGCCAATCATCTACCTCCACAACATGACAACTAAGCCTCACCATCAGGGGTTTCGCTGTAGCTAGTGATGAGGAATTTGTTCTTGTAAATGGTAGATAGCTTGTCAATCCTCTCCTGGTCAAAGCCCCTGCCCTTAAGAATTTTCATGGCAGTCTGGTCAAAGATATGGGCACGCTTGCATGTGGCATCAAACTTGCAGTCCCCCTGTAGGAAGTGCTGGCAGACATGGAGGGCAGTACAGGTAGCTTTGAACTTGCAGGATCCATGTTCTCCATTGCCCTTGTTGTAATGTGTGCAGATCTGCCGGTGTTCAAAAAGGAGAGTGTCAGACCAGTATGATGTCTCTCACTGGAAGGTCTGGGTGTGGCAGGGCTTACCTCAGGCAACAAGTAGGCATCGTTCTGCAGAAGAAGCCAGCAAAGTCCTGCCCCCTGCAGATCCTGCAGCCCCTCCTTCTTCAGGACTGCCACATTGTGGGCAGAGTTCAGGTCATGAGAATTTTTGCAGTTCTTCCTACAGTGACAGAACATTATACTATTTGTATTCTACAGTATGCTTTAGTGACAAAACAGGTTTTGACAAATCTTTCAAAGTGTCCAAATGGTTCTGTAGAGATCCTGGATGATGAGAAACATGAAAAACGACGATTTCTGAGGTTTTTGAACCTGAAGACATGTAACATGAATCCATTTAAAGAACTGATTCCACTGAAACAGTACTGACTCAACAGACTCTTAACTGTAAAATTCATATAGTCATATATGTCAGGCCTCAGACCCCAGGATCTGCGAGCTAGCTCGGATTTTCCAAGTAACCGGTATGGATCATCCTCCCCAGATTATTGAAAACACCTGAACCTCATTTAACCCTGAAATCATTTAAATATTAGGAAGCCAACAATTGGTCTGCTGAGGCCCCTGCCTTCCACTGTCAACCGAGCTACATCCCAACCCCCACAGCACACCCTGCAGGTGGTGACCCATGTTATTTTTTTTTTTTTAGCTATGCCTGGCTGAGCCCCATGGGTAGAAGCTCAGTCACCAGGCGCTTGGCCGAAACAAATGAGACTGTGGTCAAAAGTGGCAGAAATGACTTTCACAGAAGTTCTGGGATCAGCCTTAGAAATGTATGCCTTAGAGAGAGGGTGAGGAGTGTGGACATTGAGGAGCAGCTCACAGTATAGTTACTTCTCCTCCACATCAGAGGGATCCAGTTGAGGTGGTTTGGGCATTTATCTAGGATGCTTCCTGGATGCCTCTCTGGGGAGGTGTTTCAGCATGGTCATCTGGGAGGAGACCCTGTGGCAGACCCAGAACATGCTGGAAGGCCATTTTTTTTTTTTTTTTTAGAAAGAAGGGTCAATTAGTCCCTGGAGCAACGGGGGGTTAAGGGCCTTGCTCAGTTGTCCAACAGTGAAATCATTCTGCTGTCCACATGCAACAATTTTAGTTACTGAAATGCAGCCCAATTATTTTAGGGTAATGGTCAATCAAACCAGAAATCTAACATACATCTATGTATATACATTTACGTTGTAAGACGTCTTCTTGCTTGACATTAAAGTATATTTGATTAGCTGGCCCCTAATTGATAGATGCAAACATCTGATATTAGTAGTATGTCTGTCACAGAATGACAATTTCCAGTTGAGGAGTGACTATTCATTCCCAAAGAATGTATGATTTATATTGTTCCTCAGATATGTTCTTTCTGAGACTGCTTTCTTTGTGCAATCTGGGTCTTAGTGACCAAGACTGGTGCCCAGACTGACATCAGGGATGAAATACGAACAATTAGGATAGCTTACAGGACTATTATCAGGAGACAAGGCCAGGACTGCACCACTGTGATAAAGAGGAAGGTTTCTTTGAGGGCTATAAAGCAGCGGGAGAGGAGGGAGGAGAGACAAAACTAAAAAACAATCAGAATAAAGTCTAACACTAAGAGTAGAGAAAGCAATTAGTTATTAGTGGAATAGCATAAATACAGGTGAAACTTGAGAAATTAAAATATTGTGCAAAAGTTACAGATTATGAAAACCACAAGTCCTGCTGGAAAATGAAGTCAGCATCTCAATAAAGCTTATCTGCAGAAGGAAGCATGAAGTGCTCTAAAATGTCCTAGTAGACGGCTGCTTTGACTCTGGACTTAATAAAGCACAGTGGACCAACACCAGCAAATGACATGCCTCCCTAAATCAACACAGACTGTGGAAACTTCACACGCATCTTGGATTGTGTGCCTCTCCATTCTTCCTCCAGACTCTGGGACCTTGGTTTCCAAATGAGATGCAAAATTTGCTCTCATCAGAAAAGGACTTTGGACCACTGAGCAACAGACCAGTTCTTTTTTTCTTTAGCCCAGGTAAGACGCTTCTGACGTCGTTTGTTGTTCAGGAGCAGGTTGACAAGAGGAATACAACATTGGAAGCCCATCTTCAGGATCCGTCTGTGTGTGGTGGCTCTTGATGCACTAACTCCAGCCTCAGTCCACTCCTTGTGAAGGTCCCCCACAC
>JAAGVU020000510.1:0-11500 GCA_011763525.2 Mormyrus iriodes | reverse complement strand
GCGGTCCTCAAGCTCAGTTATTTTATTATCCACGGTAAGCAGCCCCTTGTTTAAATCAGCCAGCTCCCTGGAGTGCCGATCGGTCACAGCCTTGACCGAGGCGACTTCCTTTTGAATCAATTTAAAGTCCGCTTTCAGCGAGTTCAAATCAGCCCTAAGCTCCGAATGGTGCTGTTGGAGCACGCCATTCAGGGAGTTCATCTGTTCAGAGACGAAGTTCTTCATCTCATCGAGAAAGGGAGCCAGGAGGAGGGATAGGGCCCCCTCACTAACGCCGCCATCAGAGCGGGGCGCCTTCTTCTCCGGGCTGCAAAGAGCCGAGCAAGGTCTGCGCTGATTAGCCGCCATAACAACTTATAAAAGGAACAAATGCCGAATTTAAGCGCAAAAGCAAACGGGTCAGTGGCAAGGGTACTGATTAAAGGATGAAAAGGTGGAAGGGGCGCGCGGACGAGCAGAGTTAGGCAGCCATTAGCGACGGACGTCACGTGATTTCTTGAAGTGCAATTTTATGATTGCGGTTTCATCATAAAGAGTACGAATTGACAACCGTGACATTGTCAAATTGTTACGGGGTCACAGGCATTATGTATTGAGATGAATATACATCGATTTCACAAACTGCACATGCGTTCAAAGACAGTTCAACTGAAAGGTGCGAAGATGGCTGACGGAGGAAATGCTACAGGCACAGAACGAAATTAAGTAACATGAAAGAATTCATGTATCTCTGTGCAGTGTTCTAATGTGACATTTGCAAAATATTATATCGTTGACATTAAAGCTACTTCTGACTTTCGTTGTCGTTGTAACCTTTTTTTCTTAGGCAAGTAACTTTATCAGTTTCTTTGTGTTAGGTCCAGTTAGAGGATATTCTAAACATGGCACACAGTCTGGTGTCGATGATGAACAGCAGGATAAGTTCTCCAGGGAATGTCAGGCCAGTTAGACCGGGAAATGGAAGACTGAGGGACTGCTGAGGGACAGGGAGCTCAAACAGAGATACCTCAACCTATAGCACAACTAGTAAAGTGACACCAGCACAATGGCTCCAGGCAGTCAGTGCCTCAAGAAATGGCTAGGTATGTTTGTCTTTTGGCTGCAGCTCTGCAAAACTTATTGTTATCGTCGCATTTGTCTCGCTTCTGAGGTAGGCAGCTGAAAATGTTTTAAATAATCTCATTGTTGTTGATGAGTAATCAAACACATTTGTATTTTCAGATCTTTTCCTGGACTTTTTTGCAGAGACGCATAAGGCCAAAGACAGTTCGCACCATATGCACGACCACATAAGTGTTTTCTGGTGAACTTTTTTTCTGCTTGATAAACAACATTCAAAGATACCCAAAGGAGATGAGGAGGTCCAGCTTATACTGGCTGGTCTTGGGAAACGTTCTTTGCAAGTAGTTGAAAACATTACATATTCAGAGGTATGTTTTCTTTAGGGTTTGTTAAGTTTTGTTGTAATAATAGGAAGTCTTCCTTTAAAATTAATTGCATGCTTAGATAGATGAAAAAGCTGTACTATGAAACGGGCTAATTCATAAATTATATGCATAAGATTGATCCAGTAACTTTATGTGAAATGTATCACACAAGTTGATAGATTTGTGGTTGAATGCATATCCAAAACTTGGAAGTATCGGTGGTGGCTGGTTGCTACACAAGTCCACAGGTATGACTTTAAATATTGCTTTTATATACTCTTTAAAAGTACTAATTATTCCTAATTGGACTGTTACCATTGTTACAGCTGCTGTTTTTCCATTTCTAGGTGGGGGTGGGCAGCGTAAATTAGCTGTCATTCCTCCTGACTCAAATGGATACAGTAGCCAGCAGCTAAAAGGAGTGAGTGGAAATGGAAAGTGTACACTGTACATAGCCCCTTTACAAGAACAGATTGACACTACTCCATTACCACCCGAAGCAAAAGTATTTGAAAACATGCCCAAAGCCCCATGCACCACCTGCAGAAAGATGGTTCCACTTCAGGCTCTTCCAGTCCACATCAAGCACTGCAAGGGGGAGAATATATATTGGTGCATTTTTTCTGAGGATGTATGTCTAATCTTTGTCTGTCAGGCTTTGAGTATAATATGCTGTAACAAAAACAGTCAAGTTATTTCATACTTTTTTGTGTTTTATATCTAGGAACACTACACCCAGGACCATATCCCTCCAATGTCCCCAAAATATCAAGCAGAGACAGTGAGATTTCTGTGCCCTGTGTGCTTTCAACATTTATATCATTGAGACTCACGCATCTGACTGTGGATTACGGGACTTGAACTGAAAATAGTAAACTATTTTAGAATTGCATTTTTACTCAGGCTGTGTTAATAGTTAATTATAACTTTGAAACATTTTTCTCTCTGCAGACCATGAAGGTAATGGCAACATCTCAAGTAAAGCAATGAATTCCTTTCAGAGGTAAAACCATATGCCATATGTCCTAGGTATGACATTAAACTGCATCCAGTCCTTCAGCTTGCAGGGAAATATTTTTGGGGCTTCGTGGCAGGAGCCGATGTGGTGCCGAGGAGTCGCCTGCTGCACGGTGACACTTGGGTCCCAGCTTGAGGTGGCCCATACAAGTAGGTACATAGAACGTCTTGCCTCTCCAGCAAGGTGACCATCTTCACCTGCTGTCGGGGGAGCTTCGTAAACTCTGCATTTCAGTGGTGGCACTCTCTGAGGTACGCAGACCAGGGAGTGGCCAGATTTCTATAGGTGGGTACGCCTACTTTTGGTCTGGTCGCTCTGATGGCTGCCATCCTCTGTAGCTGTTGCTGTGGCAGATCGGCTCCTCTGGCTAGGATGCTGGACATCTCTGTGTCCACGGTTCTTGAGGCTGATCCTCCAATCAGCTATGAACCACCCAATTTCACTGAGATTGCACGGGTGGTGAATCAGCTGACAGTAGGGAAGGCTGCAGGGATCTGTGGTATCTGGAGTGAACCTCTCCAGGTTGGTGGTAAGGCTGTCCTGCTGGCATTGCAGACAATCTTTGCTTCCATTTGGGAGACAAGCGTCAACCCCAGTGACTGGAAAACGGGACTCGTTGTCCCTATCTGGAAAGAGAAGGGTGACCGCCTGGATTGTGGCAATTACAGGGGGATAACACTGCTCACAGTGCCGGGTAAGGTCCTTGCAAGGATCATCCTTAACAAGATCCATGACCACATGCTCGCCTCCCAGTGACCGGAGCAGTCTGGTTTTACGCCTAAGAAGTCTACCATTGACCACATCTTGGCACTGAGGGTTCTCATCGAGCGCAAGTGTGAATTTCAGCATATGTTCTTTGCAGCTTTTGTCGATATTCGTGAAGTGTTTGACGTGAATGAGTTGCCCTGTGGGACATCCTGAGACTTCGCGGGATCCCCCCCAAAGCTGCTGGATGTCATGGTCGGCCTGAACACTGATACTGTGAGTGTTGTGCAGAGTGGAGGAAGGACCTCTGCATTTTTCCCAGTTGATTCTGGGGTTCGCCAGGGGTGTGTTCTTGCTCCTACTCTGTTCAATGCTTGCATGGACTGGGTGTTGGGCAGAGTCATTGGGTCCAGCTGTTGTGGGGCATCTATTGGTGAAGAAAGATTCACTGATCTTGACTTTACGGAGGATGCTGTGATCTTTGCCGAGTCAATGGAGGCTCTGATTGGGGCTCTTGAGAGACTGAGTGAGGAGTCTTAGTGTGTGGGATTGCAGGTGTCCTGGATAAAAACCAAGATCCAGGCCTTCAATGACTTCATAGGCACAGCCATCAGTAGTGTGTCTGTCTGCGGGGAGAGTGTCAACCTCTTCAAGAGGTTCACCTACCTTGGCAGCAACATTCATGTCTCTGGTGACTCTTCCCATGAAGTCAGCAGACGGATTGGGAGAGCATGGGAAGTCACGAGGTTGCTGGAAAGGGGTATGTGGCACTTCCGATATCTTTGCAAGAGGATGAAGGTCCAAGTCTTTAGAGTCCTGATGCTCCCTGTCTTGCTGTATGGCTGTGAGAGACAGGGACACTATCCAGTGAGCTGAGACGAAGACTGGACTCCTTTGGTACTCTCTTTGGCGTATCCTTGGGTACTGCTGGTTTGACTTTGTGTCAAACGAGTGGTTGTTAGGGGAGTCCCAAATGAGGCACTTTATCTGCATTGGCAGGGAACGTTAGTTACAACACTATGACCACGTGGCGCGTTTCCCTGAGGGTGATCCAGCTCGCAGGATCCTCATTGCTGAGGACCCAAGTGGCTGGACCAGGCCAAGGGGACGCCCATGTAACACCTGACTGCGGCAGATGGATGACCATCTCTGGAGGGTGGGACAGGACCGTGTGTCTGCCTGGGGGGTTGCCAGCTGGGATCCCGAGGCGTTTCGTCATGTGGTGGGTGCGGCAACGCGCTGCATCAGCGCATGCTCCCCGACCTGGCCTGACCTGGTAAAACCTCTGTCAAAATCATTATGGAAATAACCATATCTCATCCTTTCATAGGGTGTTAGCTATTTGACCATTCTTGATGGAATTACAATGCAGCCCAAACCCCTTTCATTATCATTTGGTTTGTTGTCCCATCAGTTTTGTGGTTTTCTGATGCTTTACCGTGTTTAGTATTAAAATTATTGGCTGTTAACATCAATAGTGCTAGCTGCTTGCGAATGCTTTTAAAGCCAAACTGGCTGTTTTTTTTTGGGGGGGGGAGGTCACAAAACCTACTTCTAAAAGTCCGGTTGTTGGTTCTGTTAAAATGCATGCATTACTGTCAGATTTGGAGGTTATCAAATCTGTTTAATAATTTTTACAATGAGTACAGTGGAGCTCTTAAGTCATTTGTCACCCCAACAATGAAAGCAGTGAACTATTGATACGTATGTTCAGGTATTTGTCATATAATCCAAATATAGTAAAGCCTTTACATTTTTAAATACAGATTAAATTTTCATTTTAACTGTTAACCATAACAATGTAAAAATTCCTAAATACGACTGGAACTGTAATGTGATCACTACACCACCTGGTGAAGAAGTTACATACACAGATACTATACAGTCATACCCCAGATGTTGTGTGGTCACATTACACACTAGAAAAGGCAGACAAATGATCATTCTTACCCACCATCTATGTCACATTTAGGAATTAGTGACTTGTCGCCCACAGACTTTCAATACACTGAACCATTGATACATACAGGTCTCTACCAAACAATTCAGATGGCACAAGGGGGATTGCTGATAGACTTCACGGCTTCCATTGCAGCTGGAGACAGAGGACACACATTTTCTGGGACTTCAAATGTCTTTTCAAATGACTTTTCTGAGGTATCAAATGTCTCCCAATCAGTTCTAAACAACTCTAGATTCTGTCATTAAACAAAAAACAAAATTGAAAAGGAAAAGCATTTGAAGTAACAGCCAAGCACAGATGTGTAGATTGCACTGAATGTTTTATTAAACAAAGCTGCAAATCATCTTCAGTTTCACCAGCAGAGTTCTGCATGCGTCCCAAAACACAGAGCTGGTTAGGGGTGAGTCCACCTTCAGACTTCAAAGGATGATTGTCCCACCCTTCTGTAAAGGTGTGAAGTGCATTTTCCAGCTGATGGAGGAACACATAATGTGCACAAAACATATGCACAGTGTCAGACAAATCTAGAAAGCCATCTTTCTCAAGGCTATGAAGCACTTCATAGTAGCTGGGTTAGGCTGATCCAGATGTCTTCGCACAGACGCTCAATTCTGCAATCCTGAATAAAACATCAACATGAAAATAGCAAATTTGAAATTACTGATTTCTTATTATTTCTCTGTTACTATTTATTTCTAAACAATACAGTTTTTGTTCATATTTAGTCCCATATCTATTTCATACAAATAGCTGATAGCTAATAAAGATTTCTTTTGTATTTTGCAATTTGATTACTTGATGCCTAAGTTGGGATTCTTTCTGACTGTTACAGATGTCTCAAATGACAGTTTCCTGCCATGGATTTATATATAAATCATAGTAACTGTTGATTGTGTGCACTTTTTTCCAGCTATGAAGCTGCCTCTTCCAGTCCCTTTTACGCTGAACATGGTTTCAGCTATTGCCACATTTTCAACCCCTTCATCACCCCAAGTCCTACACAGTATGGAAGGAAAGTCTCCAGAGCCCTCATAAAACAGGTATGTATGTATATATTAGAGCTGGGTGATGTGACAAAAAAAAAATATCACGATGATTTTACTTGTATTTGTCATGTCCAGCCCTGTCCTACCAGTTTACTCCTTGCGTTTCCCGCAGGCGGGGCTTCTAATCAGCCACGCCTGTTACTCGTTGTGGTTACGTTGTGTTTCTGTCCTCTTGTTAACCAGCCACAGGTGCCCCTCGTTCATTCCTACCTTTCCAGTGTATAAGAGTTCCCCAGTCCTGTGCTCCCTTTTCGGGTCATTGATGTTGTGATGTTACTGTGTCGTCTGTTTGCTGCTGTGTCTGGCACCCTGGTTAATAAAACCCCCGCACGGGGCGATCCTAAGCCTGTTCTCCCTGGCTGGTTCCTTCCTTGCCAGCGTCATGCCTCACCGTCGACCCAGCATTCATGACAGTATTGATCAATATCGATAATTATTGATATTATAGTTTTATAATGCTGTTCCAGTTTCTAAAGAGTGTGTATCCTAATATAAACTGAATGAACAAGTTAAAATAAACAAACAGTATTATTAACAAGATTAACAAGTGGCACAAACTATATAAATACAAAATTCCCTTAAATTATAAAAGGTTATTTATTATTAAGTACTCAATAACATGTACCATAGCTAAAGTGAACAAAACATAACACAGTATGTATAATAATAGGGTTCTTTTTGGCAATCATGGCAAAAGTGTGCTCGACTGGATGGTATTTTTGGAAGTGGTGAAACAGATTTGTTGTATTACCAGACTTTGTTGGAATCTGTTGGCAGCATATTTTGCAAACTGGCTTTATCTGTGTTTTGTCCGTTCGGAGATAGCCGAACTACTTCCATACTTTGGATGACATATGCCCTTTTTTCAGTATTATCTCCTCCTGTGCAATTAACACTTTCTCTTCCTCCGCTTCACTTTGCAGTGCATTCACGCTCCCCGACATCTTTTTTTCCAAACACACGACCACGTTACTGTTGTTTACATCATCGCCTTTTTAATGGGTCCCGGTAAATTTGCAGGGTCGTCGGTGATTGGCTTTTGAACCAGCCTTTATCGCCGAGCACTAGTATATATGAATAAAAACATTACATTCCGACACAACAAACTACCTGGAAGGCCATGCAGAGTTTTCCCAATGCCTTCGGAAAAATCTAAGAGCAGTGTTTCATCTGTTATTTGTTGCTGGTTCAAGGTACATGATCTGTACACACAAACAGACAGGCAATGCCAGCAACACATTATGTCCAAAATAATAACAAAAAAATATCACAAGTTGTCTCAGTAGTGAACAATGTACCTTTCTGGAGAACCCATCTATTGCCCCAAATATGACAATGTTGTACCTAGAAAGAAAAACATTCTACATAACTTTCTCTATTCATTTTCAATTAAAGCTCCAGTAATATTCGCTTTTACAAAAATGTTACTTTATTACCTTGTCCACGTGTCCACGTGCACTAAGGACAAAGGATGCTGTACACAGTATGTCCTTCTGACAATGCACCCAAGCTGCATCATTCTTTCCCGAACTCCAGCAGCGTCAACTCTGTGCATAGACTCTTTGATGCATCCCCACTTAACTCTTTGTCCATCAGCTTGCAAGCAACCTTTCACCATTCTGTATCCTGCATTTGGTAGTCTGTTTTTAAATTGACAACACAGCATTGTCGAGTTTGGTGTCAGATAAGCTGCTGTAGGAAGATCTTGTTCATAATCCAAGTTCACACATGCGCCTGAAGATAGTGGATTCGCTGACTCCCAGCAGGTGTGAAATACATGACACTGGTAAAGGCATGTCAATCAGATGGGCAAGCAGGTTCTAAAGAAACCTTTAAATTTGGGTCGCCCTTGTCAACTGCTCACTTCTGGTAATAAGAGCATGAGGTCCCTCATGAGAAAGAGCCTCGATAATTTTTCCTTTAAGGCTTAAAAGATACTCCACAACATCCATGAGTACATGAAGCACAGTCAATGCAGATGTCAAAATAAACACTTCCTAATTTACAACAAACTGGAAATAGTCCAAATGCAAATGTGGCTGACCTACAATCTGACTAATTCTTGATGCAAGATGTCTCATTAACTGTCAGCAGAGATTCCCATTAATATCAGATCAGTTATTCATAAGGCACATTTTCATGTATTGTACATTTACTGTGCTGAGTTGCATGTCCTAAATTTGAAAATTTTAGTTGGCTTTCCTACTGAATGGCTTGATATCTGCTTTCACTGAACTTAAAAAAAAAAAGCCAAACAGCTTTACTCAGATGTATTAAAGCTATAATAATGCATTTTCTGCGGGAAAGGCACCTGCAATTGCTGCTAACTCAAATATCTCCATATAACCTTATATATGTTTCAAAGAAACATAAATGCTCAGATGTATGCGCAGTGTTTAGTTTAGTGGTGATAGAACTCACCAAGTAACCCCGACCCAACTGATCTAAAACACATCGTCTTGGTTGTTACTCTCACCGATATAAGATAGAAATGCACCTTGCGTCGGTTCCCGAAACCAACTTAGTAAAAAATTATATTACACCAATGTGATGTAACTAAACTACCTGATTTTGTTCCATGTCTGTAGAATTTCTTTTGTCAGCCATCTTCGCACCTTTCAGTTGAACGGTCTTTGAACGCATGCAGAGTTTATGGAATGGATTCATCTCAACATGTAATGCCTATGACCCGCGTTTTGACAATAATGTCACGGTTGTCAATTTGTATTTGTAACGAAGAAACTGCAATCGTAAATTAACTGACATTGTTGACACTTTGGCATGATCCTGCATCTTTCGGTTCTTCAAAACTTGCTGGATGTATTGGCATAATAACACATCCTAATCCTCAAACCTGCAGGTTTCTTATGTGTAAACAAGGATTAGCTCACACACTTAATCAGTGTACGTGCGTGGAAATCTTTTCAGTCATGGGGGGTATTCTCCGTATGTGGATTACTCATTTAGCTGGATGGAATTGTTGACGATTTGGCATGATCCTGGATCTGTCGGTTCTTCAAAACTCCTGCTGCATATGTTGTTATACCAACACATCCTAATTGTCAAATCTGCTAGGAGCAGGTTTGTTCTGTGTAAACAAGGATTAGCTTGCACACGTGATCAGTGTGCGTGCGTGGAAATCCAATCAGTCATGGCCTCGCTGTTCCTGGATGAGCGACCGATTGCAGTCGGAGCGCAAATAATACGAAGAGAATTCCAAATCGAGAGGGTTTTGCGCGATCGGCAAGATCCTTCTTTACAGATTATATTCTTTCCGAGAGATACCGCTTCAGCCGAGACGGAATATTATACCTTAACAATTTATTACCGTCTCATATTAGAAGTTAAACTAGGTGAAGTTGGGTTCTCACAACCACAGTGTGCATCGCCTTAAGATTTTTTGCAAGCGGGGGGGTATTCTCCGTAGATTAACTATCTACTTAAATCATCCAAGATCAGAAGCCTCATCTCGGATCAATTAATGGGGGTGAAAATCATCCGGTTAATTCGGTTCCTGAAACACACTTTATGAGTAGATTAGCTGAATCCAATCATCCAAGATGATTGCGCTGCTTCAATCAATCAATCAATTTTATTCTTATATAGCGCCTTTCACGACAGAGTCGCCCCAAAGTGCTTTACATGACATTGAGAGATAAGAAAAAGGGAAAGGACAAATTGACAAAAGAAAGAAGGAAGGCCAGATAACAGAGGAGAGGAACCAAAAACTCCCAAGTAAGGAGAAAAAAAACCTCTGGGGGTCCAAGGTCAATTAGCTGCCCAGCCCCCCTGGGCATGCTAACATTATCAGACAGAATAGAGTGCTTGCTTGAAGCAGATGCAAGCTGTGATTATAGTCATGCCAAAGTCTGTCTCCATGCTGGCCTGTGTAGGGCGGCAGACTGGAGGCTTCACCCAGGATGATACAGTTCATAAGTTACATCTAAGGTGTCGTCCATCCATGGGACCAAACCAGGACTCCAGCTCAGGGGGTACCCTCCTCGGGCACCACCCGGACATGTGGGAGGCAGAGAGCATGGATGGTCAGAACATGCATTGACACATTAATAGACAGGCATAGTAGATACGATCGCTCCTCCTCAGAGCCAGTGGCAGGATGCAGCAGCGGTCACTTCATTTCAGGTACAGGATGAGCATTGCATATATTTGCTCCATGGGTGCCATAGGTACGTTCAGAGGACTTGTGGTACAATTTCCATATGTTCCTTTTTTTCCCCCTGGGTTATTAAATTTTTTTTTTTCCTTTGGTGGGTCAGTTGCAGGGAATGTCATAACCCTTGGACCTGTGTCTGACCAACAAGACATTGACCCATGTGATGTAGTTGATGAAGACAGTGTCTGACTATTCATCAGGGGAAGAGGTAAATGTTTCAAATGTTTGAACAAACTCCAGTAGGAGCAATCAGTTCTAATGATATATTTTGTACAGGAGCCCAGTGCCAGCACACATGTCCGTTCTGGAACACGATTCACATCAAAAAGGAGATGGTGAGGTCGGTTGAGCCACATTTTGTACTTTGTAAAGTGGAAAAAAGATTCAAAATGCTATACTGTGTATACAGTGCAGAGAGAATCATTTGTCTTCGGATTTTCATTTGCAGAAAAATGTATGTGTTCTGTACAAGAGATCTTCAGCAGAAAATCACATACTGAAAATGGGGAAAATCCAGTAGGGCATAGAATTTAATGAATGAATAAGGAGGACCAAAATTAAGTTGCAAATACAAAATACAAAAAGAAAAAAAAAATACAAAAAAAACACGAATGGTTCTCTCTCTCATATGCGTGAACAACTTATTAATACCTGGTTATGTACTCCTTACAGGCTGAAGGGCAGTAAAGTGTCTTGATGATAAAGTTAACATTTGTGTGAAACGACTGCGTTGTCATTCTTGGAAATATCGGGCCACAATTCGGTCTCTGGCTGCTCTGCCGCTGGGCTGGTCAAGGTGCACTGGCTCAAGGTCATCATCAGGCTGTACCACCACCTCAGGGGCCCTCTCTTTTCTGATGGTAGCTATGTTGTGTAGGATGGAGCATGCAACAGTTATGTCACATGCTCTGTCAGGTGCAACCCTCAGCATTTTCAGGCATTGAAATCTCTCCTTCAGGTGGCTGACGGTCATTTCAATTCATGCCCTTGTCCTACACAGAGCTGCATTATATCGAGTTTGTGGGCTTGGGTTGGGGTTAGAGAATGATGTCATTAAAAATGTGTACAGGCATATCCCCTATCCCCAACTAGGATTCCATCATGATGACCTGTGGAATAGGTAACAGTTGTGATTACAATGCACACTTCACCATGATTTATAAATGA
>JAAGVU020000509.1:0-11515 GCA_011763525.2 Mormyrus iriodes | reverse complement strand
CGTATTCAAAATGCTGCAGCTCGAATCATCACCAGGAGCAGGAAGTTTGAACACATAACCCCTGTTCTTAGTTCCCTTCATTGGCTTCATGTTAGGTTCAGGACTGACTTCAAAGTTCTCCAACTTACATATAAGGCACTTAAAGGTCTAGCCCCTGCCTACCTGACAGAGTTACTTAAAGTTTACAAGCCGTATCGTCCACTCAGATCACAGAATGCAGGTTTACTTGTCATTCCACGTATAAATAAAGTGACAGTTGGTGGTAAAGCATTCTGCTACAGGACCCCTACATTGGGGAATGGTTTACCAAGTTATGTTCGGGATGCCGAATCGGTCTCAGTCTTTAAATCTCGATTGAAGACCTATTATTTCAGTTTAGCTTACCCATAACTTAACTTATAACACACTGTAACTATGGCTGCTGGTGCTGCTGTACATGCCATTTCTATCTACTATGCTTGTGCATTAATGTGTCAGGTGGCTTACATATATGTATATAAGTTTCAAACTGTGTGCCAAGCAAGTACAGGCTGTAACCCGGTATTACAGTCTGTATCTATTTGTCTGTATATCGTTTCAGATTCCGTGATCCAGTAGTTCCAGTTCCAGGTTTTCTATATCTCCATGTGTACACCTAATTGCAATTCGAGCATCCGGTTCATTGCATCATTTCTGTTTCCTGCTCATCATCCTCTGGCAGAATAAAATAAAACTATCAAGCCCAGTTGGAAGCTTTTTGCTGCTCTTGACTCTTTTGCTTGAAATATGTTGTATTGTATGTCTGGTTTCCATGGCCCCACCAGACTTCTCCCACACCCATATTTTTCCATGACTACCATGACTGTCAAAGTTGCATCTCGCTTAGCCTGCCAGTACCTGTCAGCTGCTTCAGGAGTCCTGCAAGCTAACCCTCTTTCTTTAGCCTGATAGCTTCCTTTACTACTGGTGTCCATGACTGGGTTCAGGGGTTGCCATCACAACAGGCACAACAACCTTACGGCCACAGCTCTGCACAGCCGCCTCAGCAATGGAGGCACGGAACATTGTCCATTCCGGCTAAATTTCTCCAGCCTCCCTTGGGATGCAGAAGAAGTTCTATTGTAAATAAAAGTTGAGTATCTCCCATCAGGGCCCTCTGCCAGACACTCCCAGCACACCCTCACATTTTTCACCCTGCCATCTAATCCAACTCATCATAGTGCACATGAGAAATAAATAGAATATACGTATTTAGACGTATAAAGAATATATATAATATAAAGACGTTTTCAAACGTGGGCATTAAGACATATACAAAGAAATACAGTTAACTACCAAATTAGTGGAGAAAGATTGTTCAAACTGGCATGTAAATTCAATGTGCAATAAATGAATAAGCATAGTTTGTACAGTTATGTTTCATGACTAGGAATCTCGATAATTTTTTGTGAATTTTGCATAATCATATGTTAGCAAAAGGGGGGAGGGATTTACAGTGGCCCCCCTTGCCGTGATGGGCCCAAGGGAAGGATGTCCCTCTGCCACCCCTCCACTTCCTCCGCTACTGCTCAGAGCATTTGGGTAAAAACACATCTACTGGCTTTCACATTTCCAGATGATCTACCCAGTAAGTCTAGAAATTGTAGAGCCTGGGATGTGTGGGAGAAGTAGGGATTTAATGGGAGGAGGGGGTATCAGGGCTGTCCGGGGAATATTTTGCTGTTATTGCAACAAAATCTTTTCTAGTTCTATATGGTATTTGTATCAGCAGTTGCCATTTTGATACATTAATTCATATAAACGTTTTCCCTTTAGAGTTTGCTTGACTTTGCCCTACATACTGAATGTGTATGTAAACTGATTGCCATTCTTACTGTGAAAGGTTGTGCAGATAAACGATGAGTGAATGAGGGCATTTTCTTTCATCTTTGCTGCAAAGGGAAAAGCTTAGATTGTCCCTAAATGTTTAACACAGTCAGAATGCAGTGCAGCATCTCCAAGTATCTTTTGCAAGCATTTTGCTTATTAAACACATTCACCATTTTTTGCAGAACCTGGCTAATGTAATCTTCCATCCAAAATGAAACCTATCAAAACACACTCTAATACAATACAAAACAGCAATGCTCTAATGATATTTTTATTTTATGAACAATTTTGCCGTTTAAATTAACATGTTTCTTGTGGGTTTCACCTGAGAGAGTAAATTCCATCTTAAGGATCATACAAAGTACATCCCTCGTTACCAATTATAAGTGACAAAGTTTTTGTATAATGGGTTCCATATTATTGAACTAGGTCCTAGCCTAACCCTAAAACTGTGTCTCCTATAAAGCCTTTCAACACCTTGAGATTCTAGTCAACTCAATTCATCATTATGTTTAATGCAAAATAGTATAAAAGGGAAAGTCAGGAGCATCCTCAGAGCTTCTATTCACACTCCCAGCAGCATAAATGTACAAATACATTAATGTCTTACTTCCTCCCTCAGCTCATTCGAGCATCCTAAGTGATCCTAAATGTTAAATCCAAGAGAGCATCCTTTGAAAACATAAAACAAAACAGTAAAGATGGTTTTATTAAGAGAAGCATGGTTGCTAACTAACAAAATAATATATATATATATATATATTTTTCTCATCTTAACAAGTAATAATGAATTTATGCAGTATGAATAATGTACGTTACCTATGCCATTATGCTGAGTCAATGTTAAAGGATCCTAGGATGCGAGCCGCTGTGGAGGGTGTCCCAGGATCACACAAGCCCTTGTGCAGGGTGTCCTAAGATCACACGAGCCTCTGTGGAGGGTGTCCCAGAGTCACTGGACTCCTTGCTCCAGATAGCTGTGGCATCTGTGTACCATGCTGAGGACAGTAGGGCCCCTAGTGACTTTACAGAGCTGGACAGGGGAGAGATTCCCATGGTGCTTTGTCTGCCTTGGTGACTGCCTTGCTATAAGCAGGGCTATAGCCACATCTTATTTGTCCTGACTGGGGAGAGAGTAGAAACGGAGTAGCAGAGGTAGAGGGCATATTTTAATATTGACATATTAAAGAAGCAGTCCGCAGAACAACAGTAAAATGTACTGCAGATGTGCTGGTGTAAACCACTATCCATCTCACCAGTCTAGTCTACTTTCTGTGTATCTTAAACCATTTTGCAAATAGACAGCTCTGTAGTCCTAGCTAATTTTCAGTCAGAAGGAAACTAAAGTCCAGTTGAGTATGTATGGCTTTTATTACGGAGCAGCCCACAAATTTTTGGCCATCTGTAAGAATATAAACTTTCATATATCAAGACACACTGATGTATAAAAGGTCCTAAAGCCGCAGTCTAAACTGTTCTCAGTCTGTGCAAATATAGTTTGCTCTCTGTAACTTCATTACTGTTTATACTCTGGCAAGGAAAATTATTACATCAAATCAGCTGTAACTTCAATCTGCTTTATCCTCTGTAAAAGTACAAGACATTCTTCATGAAGATAATGCTATTTTTGTTATTGAAAATGGTTGAAATCTGATGTTATATTTAGTATTTTTTTTCAAAAAACACCCTTAGACAATAAATGTCTGTTACAGAAGTTGCATGTTTATGATTCTCTTCTTTCTTGGTTTCATGTAGAATATTTTAATATTTTTGGTGATTTCATGGTATAAAACAATAATAATGGTTTTGGGATTGGTTTTACACTGCTGCTGCATACCCTTTTGCCGTTAGCATGATAACTCAAAAAGTATTTTATGGATCATACTACCACTTTCCAAAACATTATATGGATGAAGATCTACACCTGATTTCATTTTAATAAAAATCACAGTATAATTGAAGCACTGCCATTCAGTGCCTTCTAATGGAATAGCAAGTACAGTTTACACTGAACTGGACAACTCATTTTGAACTGAACAACCTTATATGGATGAAGATCTATATGTGTTTGCATTGTGAAGCAAATTACATGAAAACTGCAGCAGGGCTACATGGTGGTAGCAATAGGAACAGTGGCTGTAAAAACTCAATTTACAACAGCAGCATGTCAGATCTTGCATAATGTTACTTTTGTTTTCATTTTTTGTCAGTGTCTTTGCCATTTGTATTTATGCTCAACTTAACATATACCATTACAATGAATGTATAAGCTTATTTTTAGAGATAAAATACTAATAGAACAACCATTTGCAAATTCCTATAAAGACTCCTGCAAGATGTTGAATGGAAGCAAATATATTATAGTTTACAGAATGCACATCCTATAATCCTGTGCAGTAAAGCAGAAACCAGATATTATGGAGTTTTTGGCTGCATAATTATTTACATAGACAGCTAGGCTTACATTAAAACAAAGGGGCTTTTCGGTAACGCTTTACTTAAGGCCATGTTTTTATTTATAAACACATTCATAATGCATTACAATGCATTCATAAAGCATTATATCTACGGCTATACATAGTAATAAAAATGGCAGAACCCATGCTTATTATGCATTATGACTACCTTATGAAGCTCTAATTTATAATGCACTATTGACACCTTTATCATGCAGTACAAAGCATTCCTAATGCTCATACCGACCATTATAATGCATTATAGGTATCTATAGTGCATTATATATGAGAGCTTCATAACCATTCATACTACATAATACATGTGGCTATAATGTAGGCCTTTTGAATAAAAAATTATAGCCATGTTCATAATGCTTTCTGAATACATTATTTGTTGTGAATGTGTTTATAAGTTGCTAAAAACATGGCCTTAAGTAAAGTGTTACCAGATTTTCTGTAAGTGAACAGTTGTATGCACCTAAATGGAAGCAGTGTAATTAAGCAGTGGCCCATGAAAGGATAGCTACAAACACAGATCTGGTGAACTAGATTACATTGAGACACAAAGTTTTAAAAAAGATTTTTTTGGAGAGGTTGAAAAATTGTGTAGGTGGGCCATAAATTGTACATATTGGCGGGTGTAGAATGAGTAGGGACCTAGGGACTAGATTGGGGGAGGGGGTGACAGGGCCAACCAGACAATAAGTTGCATTTCTGACATCTAGTTCTCAGATATCTCACATCTCCCAAAAATTTACATCAATTCAGTTAATTTCAAATCGCTTTATTTATCCCCAAGGGGTAATTTTAAAAGGCACGTGGAGTAGCACAGAAACCATTTACTCATGACAATAAATATACACATAAATGAACATAAATCCACATATAAAAGGCATTGATGCTATTTGATCTAATGATGTTCCGTTAGTTTGATGCCGAATCATTGATTTTGAGAGTTGAGGAGCTGGACAGCTCTGGGGACAAAGGTTATCCTTCTCCTCTGTGTCCTGCAACTTGGACAGCGAAGCCTGTGTCCTGAAGGGAGCCACTCAAACACGAGAAACAGGATGTGTGAGGGATCCTGTAAAATCCTGCAAGCTGCTTTCACAGTCTGTTGTTCACAGAGGATGGAGAGAGCTCTAATGGTGACCAATAACTTTCGAGCAGATTTTGACAGGGTTCAGCAGACAGTTCCTGTTTTGCAGGCTGATGGAGTAAAACCAGCAGGTGAAGGAGAATGTGATGACACTTTCAATAAAGGAGCTGTAGAATGTTATAAGAGTTTTCTTGCTGACCCCAAACATCCTCAGCTTCCTGAACAGATATACTCGCTGCTGACATTTCCAGAGGACCTCCTCTGTGTTGGAGGAGAACTTAAGCGTGTTGTCAAATATTGTACCCAGGTATTTATATTCCTCGACGATCTCCACAGACTTCCCCTGGATGGCAGTGGTAACTGCTTAAGTCAGTTACTGCTGTTTGCCAGTGAACAATTGCTATTATATTATCACTATTATCTCCTTGGTTTTTGTGATATTGAGTTCAAGGCAGGAGTTTTCACACAACCTCATGAACTCCTGCAGAGCCGAACTGTGACACTGTGTGTGACCAGAAAGCAGAGACAGGAGGACTGTGTCATTGGTGTACTTCACCGCGTGGCAGCTTTATTGGGTAGGCCTACAATCATCAATATAAAGGATGAAGAGAAGGGGGGAGAGGACACAGCCTTGTGGGGAACCAATTGAGGTGAAGAGGATGTCAGAGAAGGTGTTGTTAACCAACACTCTCTGTGACCTGTTAGTAAGAAAATCTGTAATCCACAGGATGAGTTTGTTGTCAAGGTGAAAGCGGGTGACTAGTCTCTCAGCTAGAATATGTAGCTGCATGGTGTTAAATGCTGAGGAGAAGTCTGCAAACAGGAAATTGGCTGTGGTGTCAGGGGTTTCCAGATGCTTGTGGATGGATGACCTCAGAGGGTATTATGTGGGGGGATCAGCCCCCCAACACCTGCAAATAATGTGCAACGTTTGCCCTTCCACTACTCAGCATCGGTTCAATTACCCGGCGAGAAGTTTTACCATGGCAGCTTGTCCACAAGGAAACCATAATGCTTTGATTCCGAACAGCAATGTCGTAAATGTAACTATAAAATAAGAACAATGCAAGGAGTCGGTAGGTGTCTCCCAGGCAGCGCAGGGCAGGGGTACTCCCTGGAGGCACACACATTCAATCATATACCATGGGAAATTTGGAGACATAATACTCATATTGTGAGTCCTACTAACATTTACATGTGGCAGCAACCCATATTACCTGTTAATCAAAAGACCAGACATAGCAGGCCAGTCATCAAGTGAATTAAAAGTCATATTTCATCTGTACTTATGCTGAGATCTATGCACTTACATTCAAAATAAAAAAAAATACTGGAAGTTTACTATGAAAGTTTTCTGTAGTGGATGAGAGACTATTCAACTGAAAGATTTTTGTTGATAGTTTTGGGTGAATATTTTTGCTGTAGTGGTCATTCTCAATGTATAATCTTTTTGGTTGCATGCAATAAACGTATCAATTGTTTTTTCCTATTATTGATTCCATAAAGACAAGCATTAAGTGAAAGTTTTACCCATAAAAGGCAATAATTCCCAAAATGGATTAACATCATTGCAGATTTCCTTATTTGGAATCTGTAATACATTCACACAGGGTCTAATTATATGGTCTGATACATTACATGCAAGTTAACCTCACCCAGCAGAATGTGGCCAGTGGTATGTAGATTTGTACATTTCCATTAATATGGGTGACTTTGTCTGAGGCTTTTGAAGTGACACGATGAACAGACATTTTTTGGAATAGTGCTCTTAATGAAGAGCATTTATTTCTTACCATGATTACATTAGTTTACAATTAAATTAGTTTACAGCTGGCAAATGAAAAAGCTTAATATTATTACTAAAAATTTGAGAAAAACACTACAACAAGAGTGAGAGTTTTAAGCAAACACTTTTCAGTGACTGATAAGCTGATGAAGTATTTTTATTAAGTACGGAAAAGTGCTCCTCCATAAATCACATTTATTGTTATGTTTTTTGGTCTTGCCAGCAGTGAAGATGTCATCCTGCTTATAAAGGCTGGATCTAAGTAACCTGCATGTGTTTGCAAAGCTTGAGAAGGACATCAGCAGTACTTAAAAATTCGAACGCTGTGTTTAGCTGTGTTTTCAATGCAGAGTATTCTTCAGTGAAGGTTATATTTCTTCTGACATCACTGTGGCTGTTAGCTTTAAGCAGTATCTTCTTCAGAATGTTGACCTTATTCTTGGCATTCGCTTGAAGTAGTGCCTTTTATTGCATGACAATAACCTTTGTGAAACCTTTCATAGTTATTTGCCATTTCATTATCATGTACATTGTGAAATAGATGTAAAGTCAACCTGTTATCATCCAAATCTGTGGTCTAGTGTGCTGCCATGAGCTAAGCTTGTTCTACACAGGCATGAAACTCCTCAAGACCAGCGGCAGTCTTTATCTAGTTTAGAAAGGTCAGGAATGCCTAGCCTGCCGCTGAATCATCAACTGATGACATTTAGACATTGAGAATTGGCTTCATTCATATATTATATTGTGATAAATAGTTTCAAAATAATTGAGCAATAGTTATATTGTATAAAATTAATGAAGACAGATTGAATGTCCTGAATTTCATGAATGCTTAAGGTATTATTTTTTTTGTTCATTTGGCACACTATGAATAGGTAGCTCCAGGCCCTTCCATGACCCTGACCAGCATAAGCGGTTAAAAGATGGATGAAAGATGGGTGGATGGTCTACTAAACAGTTGCAATGAGATTTACATGGAATGTGAAATGTAAGAAGTGAGAGGGTAGTTTAGGTTTTATTCAATGTATATGCGAATAAAGGTATTTCCAAGAGAATCCAAAAGAAAATGTAATAAGAATAGATCATAACTGAATGATATATCAGCTGAGTAAAATTAGGTAACTTACAGGTGAAGATGAGTAATAATAATACTAATAATAATACATTTTATTTATATAGCGCTTTTCAGGAACTCAAAGACGCTTAGTAGTACCTCAGGTTACCGCCCAGGCTTCTGATGACAGTATCTGGAGGGATGTCAAAGGCCTTGTATAAATTAATTTAAATGTATATTTAAGTTGGAGAACAACCCTAATGTCACATCCAGCCCCGCCCTACCAGTCTTTTCCTGTGTTTCCCACAGGCGGGGCTGCTAATCAGCCACGCCTGTTGCTCGTTGTGGTTACCTAGTGTTCTTGCCCTATTGTTAACCAGTCACAGGTGCCCCTCGTTTATTCCTCTGTGATCCTGTGTATAAGAGTTTCCCCAGTCCTGTGCTTCCCTGTCTGGTCATTGATGTTGTGAAGCTATGTGTGGTGGTTGCAGCCAGTTGCTTGTCTGCTTCCACCTTGTTCCTACTGTGAATAAAGGCCCCGCACGGGGTGATCCTCAGCCTGCTTTTCCAGGATTGTTCTTTCCTCGCCTGCATCATGCCTCGCCGCCGATCCCGCGTTTGTAACGCCTAAAGAATCATCAAGCAATTCCTAAATATTCTCAAAAATATTATACATGAAAAAGGAAAAAGGATTTTTGTGGACTGTTGTACAATCAGAAGAATAACATTGCTGTCCGCTGAAAAAGATGTATCTCCAAAAATCCATTATTTTAGGAGCTATAGTGCCTCCCCAGAACCACCAAAACATCGACCAAATATGGAAATATATAAAACCTATATAAAACACTGCACTGACACACATGATAATGGAAGGAGTTTGCTGTGGTCTGGCTGTGTCTTCTGGTACGCTCAATTAAAATAAGTCTTTCTAAAATGACTCACCATATATGAATCAAGGCAAAAGATACTGGTATCAGCAACAGAACTGTATTGTCAGGATACAGTTTGAAATATCACTGCTGACTGAATGTGTGAAGGATATCCTGGATACAATCAAACATCTCATAATGCTGAATGCATTATAGATGTATTTTTTTCTCAAACTACAGGTATCCATCGCCTTACGTCCGAGTGAGAATATCTGAGAGAGTCAAATATATTGCTTAATATAAGATACGATATCACACACATTTAATCTCTATAGTGGCAGCGCAATCAGTTTGGTTGGTTGTTGATGCATGCTGCTCACATGGCAAAATACGTCCACTATCATCCACTCTGTTTTGGCCATCTCAATAAATTTCATTAAAACTCTTATGGGATGTAAGTATGTCTGACGTTACTCGATAGGACGTATGTCAATGGATAACTGTATATTTGAGACTTACATTGCATCTGTATTTTAATCTGAAGTTGAACTCAAAAGAATACATCAGAATTCTCTGAATAACCACAGAATGGTGTGGAATTTGACTGAGGAAAAAAGTAATATTCTTTAAACAAAACTCCTTAAATCTTTAATTCATTTTTTAAGCGATAACCTGAATACAGACATATTTGCATGTATTTAAAGAATTGTAAAAGTCTTCCAAAGTACATTAATACTGATCTTCACAGCATTGTACAAAAATTCATACCCCACAGCTGCAGACTGATATCTTGTTCTTTACATGTTAATGAATATTTGCATCGAGAAATGTAGGACTTATAATTAATTTGTGTAATCTGACATGGAGATCTCCATGTGAAGTTGTATGATTAATTGCCTGCTGGTTGTTGTTGTGTTTCCCTGGTTTTGTTGTTCATTTGTTTGATGTTCATTTTGTCACGCGATTTATCTTTTTATGTGCTGTAAAAATGTCATCACTACCTCAGATCCCTTTGGTTTGCACATTTACTTTCATTTCATTAAAATGTAAAATGTTGGGTTCAACTCACTGGCATTATTTTAAGCATGAAAATATTATGCAGACAGGAAAATTCACACTTTTCCTCCCATTTTTAAAAACGTCTCTCAGATATGCAGCTTCTCAAATATTCACCCATTCAACACAAGCAATCATTCTTGAGGAATAAAACTGAATTGCCCTTGACGGAACTGGGTAGATCTCCAAGGGGGTAATAATGTTTGTGCAGAGGGAAATGCTTACGGAAGTTGAGATGGGACTGGTTTGATGTGCTCAGGACAAAAATAACAGCAGTGTGGTGCACTCTGCACAATGTGCAGCAGCTCAAATGCGAGCAGCACAGCAGCTTTTTAAAGGGCATGATGCGCTAGAGGAAGTGGTGCAGAGAACAGAAACGTCACCTGCACACATATTATGTGTAACAGGATATCCGACACTGAAAATGTTAGCCTTATTTTGTTAAACTAAAAAAAGACATTTAAAGCGCCCCTGTATGTTCTCTGACTTGCACAGGAAGTGCTTTTTTCACTCGTTTTCCTTGAGATATTTTTAACATTTGTGTTTGCAGCGCTCCGTTTTGCCTGGTTATTGTTCAATCCACAAGTTGATATATTCAAAAAGGCCCTTTCAATTGCATATATTAATTAATGATTCTTTATGATTTTGCAGACCATGTTAGACACACAGCTTAGTTAATTTGCTCAAAACTGAACAAATTATACTTAAGGACATAAGGACAGTGTTTCGCTCGGGAAGTGGTAATTGTTTTATGATTTGTTTCTCTGAGCGAGGTATTACTCTAGACTCATTAAGTTTTGCCAAAAAGCATACCTGCATATAAGTTTTCACACTACAAATTAGATAAAATTTCACACTGTCCTCAGACTCTTACATGGGTTGATTTTGCTTTGGAAACTACAAACCACAAATGCTATGTTTGCTTGCAGCAAAATTTAATCAGTTGAAGATCAGCTTATGAAGTTTGCAAGTTCAGACAATACTTTGACTAAAAGCAGCATTAAAGAAACAGCTCAGATACTGTTTATACATGATGCTTATACTGCATGAACATCTATATCCTGTAACTTTAATAAATTTCACATCAGGGGTCCATTATTAGTAGGTGAAATTTGATCTATAAATGGTTTTAAAATGTTTGATAGTGTTCCAAGTCAGAGTGACTATGCCAGTTGATACACAACCAATTTAACGGTAAAGATAGTTTGCCCTTTAGGTGAGTTTTACCTGGGAATGGCCCCAATATTGTGGAATAGTTTACCAAGCCATGTCTGGGATGCCGAATCGGTCTCAGTCTTTAAATCTCGACTGAAGACCTATTATTTCAGTTTAGCTTACCCATAACTTAAC
>JAAGVU020000508.1:0-11531 GCA_011763525.2 Mormyrus iriodes | reverse complement strand
CACACACATGCATACCTACGGGCAATTTGGCAACTCCAATCAGCCTCAGCATGTTTTTGGACTGTGGGGGGAAACCCCAAATTCATCTGATGATTAAATAAGTATATTTCAAGTTGTAGTGCCAAAAGCATATTGGGAATATGTGTTGTCCTTGGCGCATGATCATCCATGTTCAGGTCACCTCGGGATTAGGAAAACTGTTGTGTATTTTGAAACATTTCTTTTGCTCTGGCATAAATGCTGATGTTATAAATTACTGTAAGTCGTGTTATAACTGTCAAGTGGTGGGGAAACCAAACCAGAGAACTGCGTCAGTCCCATTACATCCCATCCCCGTAATCGGGGAACCCTTTGAGCATGTGTTAATTGACTGTGTGGGACCATTGCCAAAAACTCACTTAGGAGACGGTTATCCCATTTCCCTGAGGCTATTCCTGTCTGAAGCCTGAGGACTAAGGTTATAATAAAAGCAATGATTACGTTTTGGACTCCCTAAGTACGAGAATCGGGCACGAAGGGAAGAACCAGGCAAACGGAGAAGAACAAGTACCTGATCACCAGCTTTGAAAGTTTGTTCTTTTGCTTTATTGAAGTGAGCTTTCATGATTACTTGAGACACCTAAAGAACGTTTTGCTAACTCCGTAGCCCCTTAGCCCCTATAAATCGTTCTCGGAGTGAGCTTGCATACTTTAGTATGTCTTTGGGAGGAGTTCAGCACTCTTGTTCTCAATTTGGGTGATTAGAAAGGGGCCAAGGAAGTTGGGCTCTAGCTTTCCACCCTTACTCTGCTGGCTTCTCACATTCATTCTTCACACCTTATCGTCTACTTTAAAGTCAGGCTTTGGAACTCCAGACTTCAGCCTTCTTTTCGTACCTTCCTGCACCTTTGTACCATTTTTCTGGATTATATTTTTAAGGTCATCCAGCAGTCTGTCCTCTGACACTGTCTCCTGTTCGACAACCGCCTCAACACTATTGTCTACCTGTAAGCAAAAAATTTATACTGTCACCTCCAATTAAGTAAATTTATTGACTATTTTGACAATTTCTCAATTAACAACATTATCGTACATCCTTAAACAAAGCACTTAATTATGAATGTCCACCTTTTAAGGAAGTAATTCTGTGATCCAGACTCCAGCCATTAAGATTTATTAGAAAAGGACACTCAGTAGTCTTGGACTGCTAATATACTGCAATTTTTCCACCTTTACTGCACACATCAACAAGGTGTGATTACAAAAGAAGTATCACTAACACACAGACCGGTGACTTTTTTTTTTTTAACTTATCCAAGCACTAACAAAATTGATATGGCAGTGAAATATTTTGACCTGCTCGGTAGTGCTCTGGGACCTCAGAGGGATACCGGGCTTTCCTTCCAAACATGATATAAAATGGGGAAAATCTTGTCAACTGCTTTTTGGTATGCAGGCCGAACGTCACTGCATCCAAGTACTCGTCCCAGCTCTCCGGCTTTTGTCTCACCAGTCTACTCAGAGCTCTGAAAACAAGAAGCAAGGAACCCATAAATATTCAATGGTTCAAGAAAAATTCACATTTAAACTTGTGTTCAAGTGAAAACATCATGTGAAGGCTGATTTTGGATTTTGTTAATTCAGAACCTTTGTATTGTAGAATTCAGTCTCTCCACCAAGCCATTTGTTTAGGGGTGGTATGGGGTGCGCAGGCTTCTCTATCTGTAGTTTTTCACAAACGCTCTTGTTAACCTGTCAATACTATTTATCTACATACACACATTTATCTGATGGCGTAAACAAAACTATACCAAATGAAGTCAAACTCACATCATTCACAAATTGAACCCCCTGGTCTGTGAGGATGTTTTTAGTGCTAAAAAAAGTTTAGAATGTGTGTCTTCTCACCTCATTTAGTGCATAAGTTTGTGGCCATTTAGTACAATAATCCACCAGCACGCAGATGTATTTTTGCCAATTTTGGTTTCTTTCAGTTTACCAATGAGGTCCATCCCTAGCAGTTCAAAGGGGTGGGTCATGTACAAGCTGTTACGTGCCGTAACGTTTGGGGTATGTGCCGTAAGTGTCTGTGATTCACTAGCTCCGCCCAAAGCTCCACCCCCTTGCCTCACCCATCGGACATAGTCACCTCCAGGCTCCAGGCAGACGAGGACCGACAACGCCAAAGAATTGTATGACTTTGGTTTGCTTCTGGTTTGTCGCTTCTTGCTTTGGTCGCTTGTCCATGTATTTGCCTTTTTATGTGTACCGACCATTTTGCCTGTGTTCCTGACTCTGAGCAAATTTAAGCCCTTTGGTTTTGAGTGTGTATCTTGTATGTTAGAGTGACTGCTGTTTTCTTTGTTTTAACTTCTTTGTATATTTGGATAGGGAGATGTGAAGAGTGATCGTCTTTTGTTTCATTTTTCGTTTGTAGGTAATCTTGGGATTCGGTGCAATAGATTGTTTTGTGTGTTGTGTTGGCCTGTGTCACTCTGGAAGTCTGTAAATACACTTTTGGTGAGCAAACTTGTAATACACATTTTTTTATACCACCCATTGTTGTGCACTGTTTGTTTTTCCCAACTCCACAAGTCCACCCACACGTCGATTCTGTTACTCCCCAACCCACCTAGTTCTGGGGCACGTAACAAAGCAGATTTAGAAATATGCATAGGACGTTTATCAGCCATATAAGCATTCACTATCAGTCATCATTAGATTCCTTCATAAATATTATAGTTATACATAAATAAGGAATGAGAATTTGATACTGAAGCAGAAATTTCTAAATAACGTTTTGCACAATTTTAAAAGATTCACCAGGTTTACTTACATTAATGGGAGTGTATTGCACTTCTTCAAATGTTGGCTGGCCTGGCACACTGCACATTCTACCACCTGTGTAAGAATTTGTACATGGGATAGAAATTTGACACAAATTATCCTTAAGTGCTCAGTCCAGCTCAGTTCTTAAGGTACGAATGTTAAAATTAAACAGTAATACAATAATATATAATACACACAATAAAAAATACAAAATTAACATCGCTGAAAAGTTACTGGAAGAAACGCAGACCTACCGACCTGTACACATTTTGCGTAGCAGGCATACATTTTTGCACCAATGTACGCCGGTACGATTTGTTGCTCTAAAGGACACAAAAAGCAGCTGGTCACGCTGATGCTTCTTGCTGGCTGCTGTTTCAGTCTGCAGCAGGAGGGGCAGGGCTACATGCACAGCACAGGGCGCCTTGCGAATGTCTCACACGAACACGCGTGCGTGCACCACCTCGAGATGGTAAAAGGACAAGAAAAGTGATAGAAGATTGATCTGAGGAGAAATACAGACTTTACTCGCAACTAACACGTTACAGTTAGCATTTTCCCCACTGCACTGGTGTCGGGGTTGGAGCCGCTACTCAGCCGGGTCTGATGTTGGCTTAGAACGGTCGCAGATGGTGTTGTGGATGTATCTGCTAGCTTAGCAATGGTAAAATACAATAGTTCCTGATTTTAACTCTGCACAGTTTATTCAGAATTTCAATCACGGGAGTTTTTTTTCAATACATCTGTTGCTGAGTAAAATAGCAAAGCAGTACCACATTCCTCACGTTGCCTCGCTTACTCCGGGCACATTTCAATAAGTCACGGACGAGTGAGTCTGCAAGAGTGCCACCATAGTGGTACTCCAAAAAATTTCCCAAGGTTGGAAAGTCTGGAAACGTTAGGTTCCATGGTCACAAAGACAGTTAACACGTGATGTGTGGGTATGATAGACCTACCCAAGCCAAGATGTGTAGATGCCAGTTTATTTTTTTAACAAATTTTTTAATATTTTAAATATAGAATGCACTTAACAGATTTTATATTTTGCATTTTTTACATACTAATTATTTTCAGTAGGCTGTTGTTTAGGGGCCTATATTTCTTGCTTATGCATCATCTGCGAGTTTGGAGCAGAAAGCTTTAAAAATATTCCCATTTATTTAACTGTTCACGGGCGAAAAAATTGAAACTGCAAATGTCAAATTCATAAATGTAAGGGATGACTGTAATTTTAATGCTTACTCACCCATTTATCAATGTCTGCTGACATACCAGGTAAGTAAAATCTTATGCAAATAGCATCCCTTGTCCTTTTTTGCCCAGTGTGGGCCCCTGTTGGACTAGCATGAAATTCTAAAGGTGGAGTTGGCTTCCTCAGCACCAACAACCACCTTCATTCTGACTGACTTTTCTGGTCCTTTGGTATAATAAAGCACACCCCCTACAAAAAGGAACATTCAATCAGGACTTAATCCAAAATAATTCACAGTAGAAACATCGTGTGGGTATATGCATTTAAGTTTCAAGCGAAATTTGTGAGATGGCATTGTCACTAAATGTTTTCGGTGACGTTGAAGATTGTATTATTCTCACCTTCTACCACATATTTGGAGGCTTTGCGACGCAGTTCAGTTTTTTGTACTTTTGATACAGCAACTGCATATTCCTTCTTGTACTCCCAGATCTCTCTCTAAAGTCAAGGATCCCAACAAGCCCCAAGTGCCAACAAGAACAGAGAGTGAAGAGCCACTTGCAGCTAAGGGGTAACACTGGGGTTTATTTAAACAAGGGACACACCAGGAAACTACAAAACCAAAAAGGATCATGGGGGATCCAAATGAAAAACCAAAAAATACACAGGCTAAGGAACTCAGACACTAGACAATTGAGGAGCAGGAACATGGGACACTATCAGACGCAACAGGGTAGTACAATAAACTACAAGCACATGCTCTAACCGGGACTAACACTAATCATGCTCACAAAGCAACCATACGAACACTACGAAATGACTGATCAAGGAACTAACTGAGCAGACATTTAAATACACAATGACTAAATCAGGAGCAGGTGTGAGGCAAGACAATTAACACAGAACAAGGAAATGGCCAACAGGTGGAGACAGCTAAACTAACAATGAACAAGTACCAAAACTAGCAACTAAGGACATCCCACCAGGAATACAGATACACAAGAAAAGGCTAACAAGAAGAGGCATGGAAATACACGTACAAGAGAGTTAACCAAAACACACAGGAAATAGAACTCAAATACAATAACCGAAAACCCAATAACACAAAACAGATGAGGCTGGACTCAAACCCGTGCTTCGAAGCTACAGCCTCTGTGCCACCTGCGCCACCAGCTCAGCCTACTGAACTACACGGTGGCCAGGTAAGCAAGGGAAACACAAGAGTTAATCAGGACTCCAGGAACTAGGGGGAAAAAAGGCAGAATGGGCAGCAAGACCTGCTGGCCAAATGGGGAAGGGCTACAGAAAGCGAAGTCGGCAGCTGCCGACCATGACAGATGGAGGACATGCAGAGGCGGGGGAGGAGCCTACAAAGTACTACTTAAAGTTTGTTATTTCTGGAATAACGAAGGATTTCTGGAAACGCACATAGACCCCACTCGTTCTTTACTTACGCTGATCGTTATCTTGTTCGTTATTCACTAAGATCGATTGCTTTCTGGAAAGCCACCCATGATAGATTTTAGGATGCACTGTGTCACCTCTGCAGCTGACTTGGTTTTAATGGGATAAGTCTGCGTCCATCTGGCGCAATAATTTATCATGACACATATGTATTGATTTTGCTGGTCAGATTTGACCAATTTTGCAATTAAGTCCATTCCAATCAGTTCTAATGGAACGTTCAACTATCAAAATAGAGAATAGAAGAAATTCACACTTATGAACACACATATTTTTACGTTTATAAATGAGTAAATCCCAAGAGATTATGTAACATTAATAAATCAGCATATTTCAAATTTCAAAAGCCTAACATATGATATAAATATTGAGTTGGTAACTTTATTGGTTTGTAGTCTGTCTCAAGCTTTGTCTTTTTCTTGGAAAATGTGCAGTGTCTGGCGCTGGCAAACTGTACACTGTGATACCTGGATGTATTATATGTTGTAATATGATAAAAATTCATAGAATTAGGTCATTGACAATGTGCGAAGAATAGAATGATGCCATTCATAAACGCGACTTATTTTAATTTTATAAAAAATAAAAATCAACCATAAAAGTTTTTGCTCCCCAATCCTCCCGCAACTGGCTTGCGACACTTAAGTCGCGTGATTCCGTACTCACTTCCATCATAAACACTGGGGACTCAAGTAATTCATCAATGCACTGTAATAAATTGTTAGTATGTCTTAGAATTTCAGTAACAAAATCATCTGTAAGGTTTCAAAAACACAAAAAAAGATAAGTCTACAAATTTGACCAGGAGTAAGCTGTAATTGAAATATTGTGCACTGATGAATGTAACGCATCTAAGAACGAAAGGAACAAAACTCTTTAAGCTTAATATCACAAAGGAAATATTGTGACAAATTTATGGATTGCCAAAATGTGAATACAGCACATGAGCCTAACCATTTTTGTATGTCTGTTGACATGCCAGGCCAGTAGTATCGCTGAGAAATGGCATCTCACATTTTCAGTTGCCCAAAATGTGCGCCTGTGTCACTGCAGTGAAACTCCTCAAACAGTGTGTCAGTCCTGGCTGCAGTGCACATCACTTCACTTTGTGTCCCAACTGGATCCCTTGCTTCCAGTGTAGAATTGGGGTGACTTTCCCGAAAGCGATCAATCTTCTCGGGGCTCGGTGGCGACTGGTTCCCCCAGAGGGCTCAGGAGCGGACAGCTTCCTCCCCTTTCCTCTCTTTAGAATAGGAGCATGGAAGAATGCATGCAAGAATAGATGCCCCGGACTGGGGCTCTGACCTCAGCGTTGTAGGGTCAACAGTGGGCACAAGGGAAAGGAATCCCAGCATAAGGGTTGTCGTGGAGCCTGAGGATTATCTCTGGGAGTCATTCTATCATGGTAGCGCAGCATGGCGCCAGGAGGAAAGAAGGGTGACGATCCACTTACGGCAGAAACAGAAGGGTTTATTAAGGTTTTAAAACACACTGGGGAAAACAATGAAAACAGGACCACGAGGGGTCAAAACAAAAACGGGAAAAACACACAGACAACTTAAAAGAAACCTCAACACAACTAGGCAGCAGAACCATCAAAACCAGAACATTACACCGGGCATAGCACAAGCTGAAGACTATGAAACACAATGACCAACTAGAGAACAGAGCTGGGCAGACACTTAAATACACATAGAAAACTGGGGCAAACAAAGAGCATGCATAACTAATAAGGAAATCAACCAATCAAAAAGGAACACAAGTTAACAGGACACAGGTGGAGTGGATTACAATTAACTAGCAAACTCTAGAACGCTAGAAACAAGGGAACATAAAAAGGCTCACTACACTAAGCTGACTAAACACATAAGCAAAACCAAAAACAGGAGATGAACAGGGCAACCCAGGACAGAGCACTATACTGGGATACTTTAATAAACAACGGGGAAAAGAAAAACCGATAACAAAACACAAAATGGGGAGGCTGGCATTGAACCCCAGATAGTGGAGTTACAGTCTCTGTGCCACACAGTCAACCCCCTAAGGCAGGGGTGTCAAACTCATTTTCACCAAGGGCCACATCAGCATAATGGTTGCCCTCAAAGGGCCAGATGTAACTTTAAAGCAGTATACAGTAAATGTAACTAAATGTAATGTAAAATAAATGCAACTATGCCTCAATGTTAAATAACTCTGAATTTTTACTCATTCAACTCAAATATTACATATATATATTTGCATAAATTTGAAAAAAGTATGTTTGTTATAACATAAATCCTTTTAATTTGTCAGCTTATGAAACATATATTCCCCTTCCCATCTTTCTTGAAACAGCCTTTCATTGGCATCAATTTTTATCTTCCTGGACATTTTGGGATCATTGTTTGTATGTCTCAATTCGGAAAATTGCATTGATGTGGATACACTGTAATCTAGTGGCGGAATGCCGTCACTTCGCAGGTAACGTGATAGGCATGCATTATGGGAAATGTAGTTTATGGTTAATGCACCCTTTTGACTTATTTATTATAAGACAATTAGATCTTTTAAGCTCTTGCGGGCCACATAAAATGACGTGGCGGGCCACATTTGGCCCGCGGGCTTTGAGTTTGACACATGTGCCCTAAGGCATGCAGCAGTCCAACGAGCACTGAAACACACAAGGGTTAGACAGGGGAATGAGAAGTCGGGATGGCCAGTGACACCTGCTGGCCAAAACGGGGAAGACACATGAGGGACAGGACCAGATGGGCGCTGACCCTGACAGCCTCTAACTTACTCACTGGGGGCTTTGGGCGGAGATAATGTAAAGCGCTTTGAGACAATGTAATGTGAAAATGCGCTATACAAATAAAATTGACTTGACTTGACTACTTAACGTTACGAATGTTTCTAGAAAGCCACCCCAGTTTGATGTGCAGAAACGGATCCTGACTGACTAAGGCAAAGAATTTATCAATACTGTAAGTATTGTCATTTATTTTATACAAATGAGTATGTGTTTCATAACGTTCTTCACTGTGTAAACGAAAATTACAGTAATTTATGTAAGTCTTAACTTATTTAAAAACATTTTTTTCATAACTTCTATAGATCAACACTGAGGTCTGCAAAGTGCTTGGCATAAAGACAAGTCTCTGTGGCCCATACCACCCTCAGACCAATGGATTAGTGGAGAGGCTCAATGGCACTATACAGAGGTAAAAATGTGTCCACCATACTTCTTGTGTTTTAAACATCTTTGTTAACGTTATACATTTTGACTACATAATTTTTCTGAGCTCTTGCAAAATTGGTAGAGCACAAGCCCAATACCAGGGACCAATATTTAGATAAAGTTATGTTTGGGCTGTTCACAAAGAAACAGCTTACAATCCAGTACTCGCCATTTTTTCTGATGTTTGGGAGAGAAGCACGATACCCATCTGAGGTCCCAGAACATTATCAGATGAAACTGAAATTTTAAATATCTTATCTTAAAATTTTGTGTAGACATTTACATCATTTAAATATAGTTCATTGATTACAAATGTAATATATTAGGAAGTTGTGTGGATAAAATTATTGCTAACATGTTTTCAAATGTTGATGGCTCCTTCGAGGATGACTACGTGAAAGAAGAGGTGGCTATTGATGTCAAACGGCATTAAAAAATCATGAACACTGTTGAGGACAATGTTGAGTACCAAAGAACAAGGGGAAGGCTCTCAAAAAAGGCACACCAAAGCCTTCAGGTGGGGGACATGGTGTGGAGGAGGAATGTCCACAGTGAGCAGCGCAAAGAGAGAAAATTGGACCCAGATTATTTTGTTGCCTATATGGTAACCAAAATAGGGAAGACTTTTGATCTTGTGGATTCCGAGGGTTAATCCATAAGCAAGGTCAACATTGACCACCACGAGGAGACCCCAAGGATACCTCAAAAATTGAGGAAACATTAACAATTCCACCCCTCTCCCCCTCCAGCCACGGACCCCGCTGCCCCTCCAGTTGCGGACACCTGCAGCTGGGGAATTATTTTTCTAATCTGAAACATTTCAGTTTAAGTAACTGTAAAAAGTAACTGTTTTCATTTAGGTTTTTAATCAGTCAGTGTTTTAGTGAACATTGTGTAGCTCTTGTACTTAAGTGTAAGATTTAAACATTTTTTCACATTCAACCAGAGAGAAATTTTATATACCTAAAATTACAGATATTATGATACACCTCATCTAAGTTGTTTTAATTATTATTTTATGTCACACAGGCATCAAAGACATCTGGGAAGGGAAAAATTCACATGTCCTCCTATCAAGGATGGGGCCCTATACACTTTTTTATTGGGACATTGCCAGGACAGCTCCCAATCAACAGCTCGAGAGTGAGGTGAGCTGTGTTTTTGAATTTAATTAAACATTTATCTGCTTGAGTTCATTCTAAATTTTATGCAGGAAAATGCTAGAAATCTTTAAAAAAATTTCATTCATATCATGTTTACATTATCTACCTGTCTCTCAGGTGATTAATGCATACATGGCCCACAAAGTAAAAAAAAATTAAAATCACCTGATACGGAACAAAAAGGCACTTCATGTCATTTCAAATGAGTTGATATGTATTTGGAAGGGAAGGAACTCGAGACTGAAGGTAGGCAGACGAGACTTGTTTATTTTCCTTGTAAGATTTTTTAAAATTGTATTGTACTTTAATGACTTAAATTGTAATTTAAGTGATTTTTAAGTTCTCATCGTCTTTTCTAGTGTGTCCCAACAAAGCACAAGATCATGTTGGGTGCTGTCCATGAACCCGGTAACTGGATATTGGCTGTAAGAGCAAGTACCTTGTACTGCTGACATTTGTGAGAGCTACAATAATTTCAATACTGGTGAAAGCATATGTGACTAATATCCAGTTTCACAGGCAATCTTTCCTTCTAAGAGAAGGAACCTTGTGGTGGATCCCCTGGGAAATGATTCCTTCAAACTCAAACAGTGTTTGGAATACACAAGGTAACCGTTGAAACATGATATGAAAAGTGCTCCCTATTAATAACGAAACCAAAATATTTGAGATTATGTCATTGACTTTTTTTACTTTTTTATACCTATCAGGGCCTTCATCAGAAATCGAGGTTGCCAGGTATCCAGGTGGACAGCGCAAACATCCACAGTCTGCAAAAGGATGCCACCTTGTGTGGAATATCCGTCCTGAAAGTTTGTTTGTTTTTGTCTGTCATTCTATGTGTACTTTTATTACACCTGTAAAGTATTTCAAAACAATGTTACATTTTTTGTTTCTCTCACGTCAACAGTTTGGTGGTGTTTATATTACTGATGTACAGTGCACTCACCACTCATATCATATTAGTATGCAAAGAAACTGCTGGCAGAGGAGCCTCTGACATTTTCAAATGAGACCTCAGCTGTGAACCAGTAACAGTGGTGGCCATGACACTGCTAAATGAGTCTGGTACTTTTGCTTAATTCCATGCTCTATGATGATATTAATATCATTAATATTATTATTAATATCATTAATATTATTATTAATATCGTTAATATTATTTTTCAATTAGATATCTTTAGCAATATGTGAATTAGGCAGTCCATTGCCTCTGCGACATTGTAACTGCATCATCAACATCTTCCTCAAAGTCATTCTCTTCGACGAGATTACGTCTCCGGAGATTTCTTCAGTGCCTGAGATTGGAAGTACGCTTCAACATTTATTGGGATTCCTAATTCTTTCATATGCTTTTTTGTAGTAAATCATCACCACGCCTTTCCAGGTCTTCATAAATATTACAGCGGGGCAAAAAAGTATTTGGCAGCGACTGATTGTGCAAGTTGTCCCACTTAAAAAGATGAGAGAGGTCTCAGACGTGGCCCGTCTAAAGTTTGCCAGAGACCATCTGGATGATCCAGAGGAGGATTGGGAGAATGTCATGTGGTCAGATGAGACCAAAATAGAACTCTTTGGTATAAACGCCACTCGCCGTGTTTGGAGGGGGAAGAATGCTGAGTTGCATCCCAAGAACACCATACCCACTGTGAAGCATGGGGGTGGAAACATTATGCTTTGGGGCTGC
>JAAGVU020000507.1:0-11539 GCA_011763525.2 Mormyrus iriodes | reverse complement strand
ACCACAATCCTGCCCAGCACCAGCCTCAGTGAGTCTAGGGTGGCTTGGAAGGACCGCCCATGGACTAAGATGTCATCTAAGTACACAAGGCACTCAGAGCGGGGAACATTGGCCAGCACTGTCCATAAGTCTCTCAAAAGTTGCAGGTGCATTGCACAAGCCAAAACTTAGCACCTTAAACTGCCAGTACCCCCTGCCGATGCTAAACGTGGACTTTGGTCTGGACTCGGGTGTGAGGGGAACCTGCCAATATCCGCTGAGCAAATCAAGTGAGGAGAACCAGGAGAACAAGGTCCAGCGTGTCATCAACTCTTGGGATGGGGTAGCAGTCTTTCCTTGTCACTTTGTTTAGGGGTCTATAATCCACACAGAATCTCCACCTCTGGCTGTTTTTCCTGGGCACCATGACCACACTGGAAGACCATGGTCTGTTAGAGGGTTCAATGATGCCAGCCTCCAGCATGGCCCCCACTTCTCTATCGGCAGCCTCCTGCTGCACCATGGGGAGACGGCAGGGGCACACCTTAATGGGCTGGGCCTCACCAGTGTCAATGTGGTGTTTCACTAAGTGCGTGAGCCCCACTTCATTGTCATTTAGAGCACAAATGTCCTTATACTCAAATAAAACTTGCCACAAGTCCATTTGCTGTTGGCTATCCAAGCCAGTACAGTTCATCCTCCAAATGTCTCTTACTGCGGCCAGCCGGTTTGCGTGCTGGCTGCCCTCCACCCCTGGCTGTCGTGGCTGAGGTAAGGGTGGGATCGCACCCTCCTCAGCTGGTGGAGGGGTGGCCTGAGCACTTGGAGCTGGGACATTGTCGCTCCTGGCAAGATGTGTACTGTCGGCGAAGGCCACGAGGCTTGTTGGAATGTGGGACATAACAGCGCTGCACACATTGGTTTGGGGCAGATTACCCTGGGGCAGTTCATCGAGGTGCAACAGTGAGGTGCCTGGGCAGCCTGCTGCTGAGGTCACGGGGACGCTAGCACTGGCACTAAGTGAGGGGACATGACGAGATGGGGCAGTCAGATGTACACGTTGCCCCCCTGGTAGGACTAGTTCACCTAACCCCAAGTCCACAACACACCCTGTGGATCTCAAAAAGTCTAACCCCAAGATGCATGGGTCCTGCACCTCAGCCACCCATGCAGAAAAAGTCACTGAGAAATCCCCCACAGTGAAAAGAAATGTCCCTCTGCCAGCCATGGGGGCCATATGACCTGTCACCGTTTGCAGCTGCACTGAGGTCTGTTCCAGGATGGACCCTGCTGAGACAACATCAGGCCTCACTAAAGTGGCCGTGAACCAAGTATCTACAAGAGCCGTGCAGGGAACAGGACCTACTAGGACAAGCACGTGGCACAGATTACCCACCTTAGTCGACCCCACTGTCACAACTGATTCAGCAGGCATTTCCCGGCAGCTGGTTGATGGGTGCCATGCTCTCCGGGCTAGACGGACCCCCTCTCGTTTCCCTGCTGATGGCAAGTTTCAGGGCAGAGACGAAGCATATGTCCGGGTTGTCCACACCCCCAGCAGATGACAGGCCGCCTGTGTGGGATGTTATCCCCCTGGAGCCGGGCTTGATGTGTTACTACCACCCGCATAATGTCCTCCACCCATGCTGGTCTCTGTGCAGGTGCTTCAGCGGCAGCGGCTACTACTGTAGGTGGAGATGTCTACTTCAGGGTACAAACAGCAGTCTCTCTCTCCATGGCCAGTTATAGAGCCTCGCTCAGGGATCAGGGGTGGGCAAGCTGCACATGCAGTCGGAGCTTATCTGGCATGAGGGCTTGTATGAACTGGTCTCTGGCCAGCTCTCTCTGAATAGCAGGCGGCATGATGGCATACGCACGCCTGCAGAGGCCCTCGATGTCATAGGCCAGGATGCGGAGTGGCTCACCAGGCTGCCTGACGCGATGCTTGAGCTCACTGCGCAGGGAATCACGCAGGTTAAAATCCCCAAAGCGGCTTTGCAGTGCCCCAACCAGGGTCGCATAATCGCTCCTCTCTTCCGGGCCCAACAGCAGCAAGCAAGCTAATGCATCCTCCGTCAGCGCTAAAGCCATCCATCCAAGCTGTAACGTTTTCATTTCCTCCGACCAGTATGCTGCAGCAGCTAAAAGTTCAAACTGCGCCTGGTATGCCTCCCAACTCCCCTTACTGGAGAATTTCGGCGTTTTCAGTCCAGCGGAAGCGAGGCATAGGGCGCCGCCATCTTTGTTTACATCCCAGGCAGCATCGCGGCTGTGACCTTTCGTTGATGCAGCCCGCGTGGTGCCTGAATGGTTTGAAACCGTAGAGTTGTGACATGGCAGGCTGCAGTGTCTCTCAGCCAGTGACGCTGTCTGCTCTCCCTCGGGCATGATGACGATGCAGTCTGTGGTTTCTTGCTTCTCTACCTTGACTCGAGTGCTCATGAGCCCGTCCATGGCGGCGTGAGCCTCAGTCAGAATTCCGCTGGCGTCGGGTCGATTCCAGGCTTCTGACACCAAATGTAGTGACCCACCAGTCGAGCAGACATGGGACAGACTGAGCTCCAGCAATTTCTTTTATTAAAGTTTCTAGGTAACAACCGCGTTGCTCCTTACGCCACTCGTCCCTCCATCAGCCTAACTTCACAGACTCCCGCCCTCACACTCGCTCCCCAACCACACTCACACATGCGTGCGCACCCACACACGCCCCTCCCATATTCCCCATAATCCATGTAACTCCAATCTCAACACTGATAATAAAAGTGCAAAAGAACAGAACAACAAACAATCCAACATTTTTAACAATTAACTTAAATAACAGAAACCCAATAACTAAGGTCACCACAATATTATATTTATTAATTTATATTAATTTAAAGGGGATTTTTACTTTCCCATCCTAGAACCCCCCCCCCCCACTTTTAAAAAGCTTGATACGCCCCTGGTGAGAAAGATGGTAAAAGAGGCAAAAATATCTCCAAGGATCACTGTTGGGGAATTAAGGAAGTTGGAGTTAAATCCTGGAGTTATCAAGTCTCTAGAACCACCATCAGAAGGCATCTCCATGCCAAGAGATTATTTGGAAGGTATTCCAGAAAACAACCTTTTCTGTCAGTTATACACAAGCATAAGCGCCTGGAGTTTATTAAACATTACTACAACTTTGACTGGAACCTTGTTAAATGCAGGGGCGCCAACAATTGTGGCACATGTGTTTTTCTTAAGAATTAAGGGGGACCTGGCTGCCCACGGGAGGACCTCAACATTATGCAGGCAGTCCATAGACACTCATGCGGTTTGTGGATGGGCGTTGTCTTGTTGAAAGACAGGGTGCTATCTCAGGAAGAGTAAGACATGCAGATGCAGGATGTCACTGATGTAGCACCATGCTGTCAGGGTCCCCCAAATCACTACCAGAGATGACCTGATGTCATACCCTATGGTTTCCCACACCATGATGCCGGGAGTAACGCCAGTGTCTCTCCACATTGGCAGGATTGGTCCTCTCCCCTCAGCGTTGCCATACAGACATGGCGGTCATCCGTGGTAATGCAGAACTGAGACTCATCGCTAAACATGGTATGACACCACTCGTCATCAGTCCATGCATCCCAGTTATAGCACCATTCCGTCTCTGCACTGGTGTTAATGGTAGCCTAAGCAAGGTATAGTGAACCTGTAGTCCAGCTGATGCCAGTTGTTGAGACACGGTGTGGGATAACGCAGGGTCTTGTAGAGTCTAATACCTGTGTCCGGATGGCAGGCGCAGATATCATGGGGTTCTGTAATGCTTGGCACATAATACAACGATCCTCCCTTGGTGGGGTTTGTCTTAGGCGACTAGAACCTTCACGATGTGTGTGGGTGCCCTCACGTGCCCATTGGTTCCAACATCAGGTGACTGTGACATCTGCATGCTGCACATGCCGAGCAATTGCACGACATGACCACCCGGACTCATGCAAACCCACAATGCGACCCCTGTCAGACTCCATGAAGTGCTGTCTAATGCATCTAAGAGGCATCATCTGTGTCTGGTGACTAGACATGCCAGCTGCTTGCAAATTGAATCATTTACATACCCATCACTGGTCTGCACGTGTACTAAATTACAGCAAAATCGGACCATTACTTCTGGGTGCTTAACTTTTTTTTGTCACTGTGTACAAAACTAATTATTATAATTTACTGACGTGGACACGTATGAGGGCTGTTAACGTGTGTCTGTAAGATGCATGCCCAAAATACAGCAGAATGAGGGGGAAGGCAGCACATATAGTTTAAGCTAATCTATCCATCCATTTTCTGTAACCATCCATCTTCTGTAACCACTTATCCCATTTAGGGTCGCGGGGGGGTCCAGAGCCAATTCCAGAGGCTGCGGGCACAAGGCAGGGAACAACCCAGGATGGGGCGCCAACCCATTGCTGGGCACACTCACACACCTACGGGCAATTTGACAACTCCAACCAGCCTCAGCATGTTTTGGGACAGTACCTGGAGGAAACTCCACGACGACACAGGGATAACATGCAAACTCCACATACATGGAACCTGGGTGGAAACTTGAACGCTGGTCCCAGAGGTGTGAGGCAACAGTGCTAACCACTGCCCCACCGTGCCACCCTGATTTTATGCTAATATATTTTATAAATAAGTTAATTAGTTTTTAGTAACCGGGCTCTTCCCTTTTGTTCTGTATGTATGTTTAAGTTATTTCCATTTATATCAGCGTGTACATTTAATCCGCAAGTGTCGTTTCGCTTAACCAGATGTACACTGTCCTTGATTATTCAGTGTTACCAAGTTGACGTACAGTAACTAATGGAGCACATAATAGTGTATAAGATAATTGATTTGTATTATGGAACGTATTGCATTCTGTTTATTATGCAAGAATATTATAATATTCTGAATGTTAATAATACTGCCTAATATAAGTTTGTATCCATTTTAGAACCACACTCACAGATATATTACTTATGTTCCTGGGTGCCCGTTTTCCCAATATAAATAAATAATTAAAGATGTACAGTAGTGGCTGACTCTGTCCATCAAATCCAGGATGTCCTTACAGTCCTGACCGACTGTCCGCAGTGTTTCCACCCCATCTGAACCAAGTTCATGCAGTTCAAGTCCCCCTACATTTCACACTGTGTAGGTTCATATATATATATATACACACACACACACACACACACACACACACACAATGTTTGTTGAGTGTATAAAAATTAAGACACCACGGCACAATTTTTTCATTCACTCAATTCACAATTTATGGGTGTGCATCTGTGAATGATATATTTTTTTTGCAAACTGCAGCCTGATTCTTTGTTTCTCAACAATGAAGGGCTTCTTTCTTGCTTTATGGTATTTTAGTTATGCTTGTAGGAGCCTGATACGAACTGTCCAAGCAGTGCACTTCACACCTGCTCTTAATGTTTCCCATTCCTTTTGAAGGTCACTTGATGTCATCCTGCAATTCATGAGAAATTGTCAGATAAGTTAACAGTCATCTCTGGCATTAGAAAGTTGCTTCCTCCCTTTACCTGGCTAGTTTCTGGTCATTTCCAGTATCTCCTGCTTCACCTTATTCTTGTGTACTGCTGTCTTATCTCAAGATTTTTTTTGTGTAAATGATTTTGTGTTATAATCTACACAAATATTGTAATACATGTGTTATGTATGTTGTGTTCACTTTTCTACTTTTTACTGTAAACTGATCTATAGGTAGCTTCTGACAGTTAAAGATTATCCAAGAGGCTATTATATTTTTCTTTTGTTATGTAAGACATTATTAATACGCAGTCAAAGTCAATTGCATTTGCTTTCTCAGATGATGATGACTTTCGGACACATGATCGACAGAGGCTATGTTTAGAAGACGGACATGATGGTATGACTGATACATCCAAAGATCATAAAATATGCAGTGCATCATACAATTGATTGCTACTCACATAAATTTACAATACATTACTCTTTCACCACTTTTTAAAAGCAGAATATATGGAACCCTATTTTCAGCAAGGGATAAGTACCCAAGAAAAATTTATCCTCCTGCCCGTATCCTTTCAGCTCCATATATTTCAGTACCGCTATCTACATTGATCCTAAATCTTTACAGCCTTTGTATTTCTGTCATATTTACCCAGAGTTTACAGGTAAGGCACAAAAAATTCATAAGTGCGCCTTGGTGTGGTCTCTTTATTGACTTTCTGCAACTCATTACTCTCTCTGCCTTTGCAGAGATCTCCTATTAATTGCGTTTGTAACTGCTTTAAATAATTTGGAATTTAACATTGGACAATTTGAGATGTCAGATTTCTACTAATAGTCACTTGTATATATTAGGAATGCAGTTATTTGTAAATCAACTGTGCATATCATTCATATAGTAAGATTTCACTACTAGTTTAGTGACTAAATATTCATGTGAAAGACATTTTATTTTCCATTTCAGATGTTATTTGTGAGAGGTACAACAAATTTTTATTGATTAAGAGGTCTGTGTAGAGTTACGAAGTGTGATATTTTTGATGATTAATGCTTCAGTTTAGTATTGATTTAGTCATTTCTGAAGAATTGATCTGGGGTGTGTCCTTTTAGACCTTTTTCACCAGAGCTGACTGACAATCTATCTGTTAAGCTACAATTTCATATTGGTCTCACCTAGATAACTTTGATACAGAAAATCTCTCTCTCTCTCTCTCTCTCTCTCTCTCTCTCTCATTCTCACTAAACTTCTAGTTGGACAAGGTTTCTAGCTTTTTTTTTGTCTTGTCTGGGTGCACTTCTTGACAGAAGTCATCAGAGGCTGTCCCCTTAATTACCAACCAACCCACACTGGCATAAAAAAAAAAAAATCTACCCATAATGACAGAAGAATGATAATTTGTGAAAGAAGTTAACACAACAAAATCATGTGTTAACAGCAGGAAACAGGCCATTGTAGTGGGTTTCTGAGTGCTCATTTTATGTTTCATCTGCCAGTGACAGGTGACGCTGCCGTGCTGTAGATCTGAGAACCTCTTGTGTTCTTTCTTTTTTATATTCAATTCACAACTACAATATTTGCTTCATAATATCTCTTGTACCTTTGATCAGGAATAAATAGAATCTTTATTCGTTAAACTAGTTATTTGAATAATATTGTAGAGTGTTCAGGAATTGTACTGTAAATGGTGATGGGGGGTTATTTTACAGTTGGGGTGCATTGGTTGGGTGAGTAAGAATACCCCACCCCTTCCGGGACTGGAGGGAGAGGAGGGGAAAGAGCGTGGGTAGTCAGTCGGGGGAAAGGACTTCAGAAGAGAGGGTGCGCTGGTGGTTCTATCCAACTGTGTACGGAGTGGCTGTGGCTAACAACAGCCTAATAAATAGTTCATTGCATGCCATTGGACTCCTCATCGATAGCGAGGAACATTACACTGGTGTCAGAAGTAAACTGGTCCTTGGAGCACACCAGATATTGCTGCTGGGGGGATGGATCCTGCAGTCCGTATTAAGGTTGAGGAGGACGACGGCGGTGAAGACAGGGCCGCAGTTGGGGGCTGACCCAGGCCTTGGAGCTGGCCGCCATTTCGCGCCACATCTGGGGGAATGTCTTCAGCAGGTGGAGAGGTCTGGTGCGATGGTGAGGACATAAGCAAAGATGGCCGCGCCCAGGGACCAGATGTGCACCAGGATGGCTGCGCATGTGCTGCACTTAAACCAGTCAGAGTTAAGACTCTGAAATATTCTGGTAAATTGGACTGGGAGGCTTACCTTGTGCAGTTCGAGCTGTTAGCCCAGGTGAGCAGGTAGTCGCCAGAGCAGAAAGCTCTCCAGCTAGCCCTGTGTTTGATGGACGACGTGTTGTCTTGCTTGCTGCTGCTGGAACCGAGCAAGAGGGCTAATTATGGTGTGCTAGTGAGCATGCTGCGGCAGTGTTTCAGGCGGTGTTTCCAGTCGGTGTTCCTTCGGTCTGTGCTGCTTAGCCGATGGCGACTCGCGGGGGAATATCTGTGGAGCCTGGCTAATCGAGAGCTTAACCAGGCGGGCTTACGCACACATGCCACCTTATGTGCAGGTTGAATTGGCTCGCAACCAATTCATAAGTGCGCTCTCTTCGGCAGATCTGCATGTTCACACACAACTAGCTCGTCCGCGTATCCTGTCTGCTGCCCTTGAGTTGGCGTTGGAGAGGGAGATGGCGGTGGGGGCAGCGATGCAGGATACGGATTCACCGCCTGTGGTTAGAGTGGCGAGGGAATGTACAGCTGTGGGACAGAAGCCGGCGTGGGTGGAGGACATCGCAGGGCTGATACGGGAGTTAGTCTTGCCACAAGCTAGGCTTCAGCAGGCAGTGGCTCGTCTGTGCTGGGGATGCGGCCAGGCGGGCCACCTAGTCTGGTCTTGCCCGGGGCTGGCTAGAGTGGCGGGAAATGGAATGGGGTTGCAGTAGGTGGGCCACTGCAGATCCCCACACCTGTGTCCCGCTTTTCACCTGCAAGGGCTGCCCCACCCAATGAGGTTGGCAGGGGGAGCGAGCATGGTGTGGTAGTGGTTGGGCGGACTTCGGTGTCGGACTTTTGCCACATTCCGGTCTGCATCGAAGGGGTTCTGTGCATCACTTTGGTAGACACAGGGTCTATGGTCACAGTGGTCCGGCTAGAGGTGGTGCCAGAAGGGACATGACTGGAGGACACAGTAGTTTAGCTTCTCATGGTTACTGGCGAGCTGGCGCCAATGAGGGGCTGGGGCCTACTGAGGCTAGCAATTGGGGGTAAGGAGGTGTGGCAACTAGTTGGGGTAGCTGATGTGCAGGATGCATGCACCCTGGGTCTGGACTTTTTGTGAGATCAGGGCTGTCGGTTCGACTTAGTGGGGGCCACCTTGGTGTTCGGTCAGGTTGTGGAGATGAGGCCACTGGGTGGCCAGCGAGCCAATGGTGTGGCAGGGGCACCTCGGGTATGCGGGTATCCGAGTGGTCGGGCGGGGCTGGCCCACCCAGTATGCTACAGCGTGAACCCCCTGACAGGCCCCACAGAGTCTGCCTGTCATCTGGGAGCTAGGGGGCTGGCCGGGGCCCGGCTCCGTGACGTGGAGGGGCCCACATGTGCTGCTGCGGTTCCTGTTCTCCAAGAGTGCGTTCTGATTTGGGTGCCGGGGGGACAGGGTGGGTCTGAGCCTTTGCGGGATGGTGAGGGCAAGGAAATGGGGGCTCTGCCAGAGATCTGCCAGAGGAGTGCCAGTGATCTGGATGAGAATAAACAGGGACACCGGTGGCAGCTGTTGCTGGAATTCCAGGACTGTTTTGCATGTAGCAACGATGAATTGGTGCAGACCTCTGGTACAGCACAGTATTGATACCGGGGATGCCACGCCCATATGGCAGTGGCCACAGTGATTTCCCTTGGGCCGGCAGGAGGCTGCGGAGCAGACTTTAGGGAAGATGCTTCATGCTGGCATTACAGAGCCTTCAGAGAGCCCCTGGTCATCCCCAGTGGTCATGGTTCCCAAGAAGGGGGGCAAATGGCGCTTCTGTGTAGATTACAGGAAGCTCAATGAGGTAACAAAGAAAGATTCGTACCCACTCCCATGGGTGGACGAATGCTTTGACCGGGTAGCTGGGTCTTCCTGGTTTTTGTCCCTGGACTTGAAGAGCAGGTACTGGCAGGTCCTCTTGTCTCCAGAGGCTAGGCCCAAGATCACGTTTTGCAGTTTAGAGTCCTTTTTTTTGCCTGTGTAATGCGTCGGTCACGTTCGAGCGCCTCATGGAATGGGTGCTGGAGGGTGTTCTGCATCATTCCTGTCTGGCCTTTTTGGATGGCATACTAGTACCAGGGACTTCATTCACCTCAGCTGTCACTGCATTATGGCAGGTGCTGGAGCAGATCCGGGCAGTGGGGCTGAAACTGCATCATGACAAGTGCAGGCTCCTGAGCAGGAAGTTGACCTTTCTGGGGCATCGGATAGGTTGTGAGGGGGTGGGGAATGCAGAGGACAAGGTGCATGCCATTCACGAGTGGCCTATACCCATGGATCAGAGGGGGCTGAAGAGCATTTTAGGTGTAGCCTCCTACTGTAGGAAGTTTGTACGGGGGTTTTCCAGCATCGCAGCCCCCCTGTACAAGTTGCTGCAGAAAGACCGTCCCTTTGTCTGAATGGAGGACTGCCATGCCGCTTTCCGGGCTCTGCAGCAGGCCCTGATGAGCTCACCGATCCTGGGGCCCCCAGACCCCAACCTGCTGTTCGTACTGGACACCATTGCGAGTGGGGAAGGGATGGGCGCGGTCCTGTCCCAGGCGAGGCCCGAGGGGGAGCGGGTGGTCACCTTTTACAGCAAGGAGCTGAGAAAAGTGGAGCAGAGGTATTGTGTCAGCCGCAGGGAACTGTTTGCCACGGTCTCAGTCATCAGACATTTCAGGTATGACCTGACTGATCGACCCTTCACCTTGCGCTCTGACCATGCCCTCCCTCCAGTGGCTGATGTCTTTCAAGGAGCCAGAAGGCCAGCTGGCTCGGTGGCAGGAGGAGCTAGAGAGCTATGAGTTTACAGTGACCTACCGTGCAGGGGAACGGCATGGTAACGCTGATGTGCTGTCTCGGCACCCATGTAGTGCACAAGGGTGAGGGTATCGTGAGTGCCGGGAGGCTAGAGAAAGTGAGCTCAGCCCTGTGATGGACGAGGGGGTTTGTGGGGTGACCTTGCAGGCGTGCAGGGCACTGCAAGGGGTGGGGGTCAAGGAGTGGGCTGAGGAGCAGGGACGTGACCCAGCCCTGTAGCTGGTGATGTTGTGGGTGAGCTCACAGTGTTGGCCCTCATGGGACGAGGTGGCAGCCCTTTCCTCGGCCATTAAAGGGCTGTAGGGGAAGTTCAGCGCGCTCCGCCTGCTGGATGGAGTCTTGCAGTGGGCCTGGGTGGAGCCGGCTATGGGGGAAAAGAGGTGGCAGGTTGTGGTGCCTGAAGGGATGAAGGTGGAGGTGCTTAAGGCCCTGCATAGCTTTGTAGGTCCTGGGCACTTTGGCATGACAAAGATCCTCCGGCGTGTGCTTCTACTGGGGGCAGCTGCGGAGGGATGTGGAGGACTTCTGCAGGTGCTGCCATCTCTGTGTGGCACATAAGGGCCCTCAGGGGCAGTCTCAGGCCCAGATTCAACTATTTCCGGTCACATGTAGAGTGGTGTGGGTTGATGAAATGGGGCCATTTCCTTGCACAGGCTATGAGAGCTGCTTTATACTATACAAATATAACTGTACAAATATAACTTTGTTTTATTTTTGTTTGTAAGGGACATCTGCGACATTGCCCTTCTTGGTATTCAAAGTTAACAAGATTATTTGAATAAATTCTGTTCTCACTCAGTGACTTTTAGTATCACAGGCTGGGTTATAAAACATTCATGTTCCTATTTAATTAAGTAAACTAACGAGAAACAAAGCATCCTGATGATGTGTGATTTATACGTTAAATGAAGATAAATAGGGGGGTGGCGCGGTGGTGCAGTGGTTAGCACTGTTGCCTCACACCTCTGGGATCGGGGTTCCCGTCTCCGCCCGGGTTCCATGTGTG
>JAAGVU020000506.1:0-11544 GCA_011763525.2 Mormyrus iriodes | reverse complement strand
TGCTCGCCATTGCATTTTGTTTACATGGAAGCAACATCACATTTTGAGCTCATTTTTATATTTTCAACAAATAGGTTCATTTGATTTGGTCTTAATCTTGGTTGCTTTGGTGTGTTTTTTATTGATTTTCTAATTAGTTTATATATTTATTTATATTTGCATATGTCTGTTGTGACAAATAGCATATTTCACCATTTAAATACGTGGGATCGATGTTCCTGTTATCGACAGTCTGTGCTTTTCTTACGCGGAGCGGGGTAGGAGCCAACAAAATACTACTTAAAGTTCGTTCCTTATTTCTGGAATAATGAAGGGTTCTGGAAACGCACGTAGATCTCACTCATTCTTTACCTACATCGTTTTTATCTTGTTCGTTATTCACTAAGATCAATCGTTTTCTGAAAAGCCACCCCAGCTCAAATAATCACGATCAGGTGATTATGTAATAATTGTGATGGGCCCAATTTTCAGTATACTGTGAGATTTTCATCCGGTTAAATTTAATGTAGGCAAAGCCCATATTAAGACACCACCCAAGCTTAGAGGTTGTGTCATGCCCACACGGGCAGGACGTAGTGGCTGCAGGCGATCACCCCTGATTAACTCTGCTTTATAGACGGATCGATTGCAGCACACTACGTGAAGTATTGTTGCCATGATCAGGAACTTTACCAAGCATTGTTTTGTCTCGTTGGTCCCGGTCTGGTCTGGTCCGATCCGGTCCCGTCCCGTCCCTTCCCTTGCCTGCCTGCCCTGCCCTGTCTTCCCGACCTACCTGCTCTGCCTTGCCTGACCTCCCCGTCTGACCCGTCTCCGTTGATCCACCTTCCCTGTCGTCCTCTCATCCCATGCCTACGTGTAGGACTGACTGCTCCGGTTTCCGACCTTCTCCGCCCCTCCTGAACACGATTATTGCTCCCTGATTCGGCTTTGTTTTCATCCGGTTTTCAAATAAACCTCCTGGTTTCCTGCAGAACGGGATCTGCCTCCAGTCTGCTCTCTGTTCATCACAGGTTGGGGGGTATGGAAGAAGTAGGGATTAGATGGGGGGGGGGGGCGGGGTCTTGATGACAGCATCTAGTTCGGTCTTTGAAATTAATTTATTGATTTCCTTTATTTTGTCCACCCCCGTAAGCATCCACCCCACTCCGACGATAAAACAGCAAGCAATAAACAGACATTAAATATTGAAGGCCTATATTATATTATGTTTATTTAATCTATTGTTTTTCACGTTTTATTGCTTTTCAGATTTTGCTCAGAAAATCCTTTTGGGGTTTTTCTTCCTGCTTCACCTAATATCGAGTGTCCTGTTTCTAAGTATGATTCTCAAAAATGACAATGGTAAGGAAAATCTTTAACTGTAAGGAACCCATTTGACTATAAGAGAGCTTTAAATGTCAGTTTTTTGTTTTTTTTTGGTAAAGGGCATTTGTAAAATGTTTTAAAACCTGAAATGTTTTACTGGGATGCAGTAAACAATAATGCTGTATAACCAGTCACTACTAGATTTCGCAGAGTTTTTTGATGATTTCTGCGGCCAACAATGCTTGATTTTGCTGTGGCTTTTCTCAAAATTAGCGATGTAACTGTGTAATTCCAAGTGTTTTTATTGAGAAAAATGTGCAGAAATAGGCCTAATTGTTAGTTCAGGACATTTGTTTTAACTTTGACCAGTGAAGAAAGAGACATGTAATTACTTTCCTTGTATATTTCATATATACAGGTATCCTATCGTATCATGTTGATCACATTTACATCCAAGGTCCACAGTAAATAAAATACACTGATCGAGGGACGTCTGAAAGCAGATAGAGTAGGATGTTAGACAGTGCATCAGTGTAACAGTGGAAGGAGAATGAACAGTGCTGCCAGCCTTATGATGACCCCCTGTCCATATCTAACTTGAAATATAGTTCTCAGACAGTGATGTATATGTGATGGACAGCAACAATAAGCAGATATGATACAGATACAGTACCTGTACAGTGCTATTTCGTTACATAAAAAGACTAAAAACGTATTGTACAATATTTCGCCGCACATTCAGGCGCCATCTTCTTTCTCACCTCCAATTTGCATCGCTGCATCAATACGTCGCGATGTGCGATACTAATAATAATGAATAATATATAGAATACACCCTTTTCCCTTCAGATAATACATACATATCGATGCAGAACGCTGGTATCTCCCTGCATCTGGTGGGAGATGGTGGTGATGCAACCAGCTCGGTTTAATCACGCGCGAGTACGGCTCGTATAATTTACAGCAGAAAACTATATTTTGTGGTATTTTGTGTGTTGGTTCTTGGTGGCAGTAGAGAAGCGGTATTAGTAAAAGAAACTCTCAGTTTAACATTGGCGGTAAAAAAAAACAGCACCAAACAGCATATCATGGTTCAAACGCAAATGGTATTTTGATTGGGCTATTTTTTGCGGAAGAGCAGTACATTTGAAAAATTGCAAGTAGTAATCCAAATATTGTGGAGTTTTCCTGACTTTGCATTATAGCCGCACAATACATTGTTTCAGCATCGTCATAACGATTTGCACATGCACGATCATATCATAGTACGTGCGATGTCAGGTAAGGCAAATGAAATTAAATACGTCATGCTACAACTTTTTTGTGGCATGATAAAAAAGGAGAAAACACACGGTTCTCATTTTCCATGATGTATCTACAAGAGAAGTCTGTCTGATATAACTTAATTCACTAAGATTTTATGGGTTTTTAGATACACAGTTTGTTGCATGAGTGACATGCAGGCTCTGCATGCAGAGAAAACCTCCAATCACAAGTAGGGCAGGGTGATGTGTGTAATTAATGTTATGCATACAAAAAGACTGCAATAGTCAGTTGGGTTGAGATCAGGCTTTTTCATACCTTCGTACCATGCAGACATTAAACAGCAGAATACGGTGTTTTCAAAAACAACATTATTTTGCAATACAGTTCCGATATTTTGAAATCTTGCTGGTAAGGTATGGCAAGTGTGTCGGGGGTAGGGTGAAGTTTTGCTAAAGCATTTTTGCTGTCATTGGAACCAAAATTTATCGGGCTTTGCAATTTTAATTGCAAAGGATTGTTCCTTTACAGGATTATCTAGTATATATAAAAGAGAAAAAAAGTTTAAAGTTTACTGCCGCTGCTTTTGCCTGAACTCTTGCATGCGCTCCTGGAGACAGTCATAATCATTTTCATCCTTGCTGTTTAAATCACTTACAGAAATTTAGTAAAATCTAATGATGGTTTTATTATTTTTGTTTTTTTTTTGTTGTCATAGATGTATTTACTGTCATTGATGTATTTACTGATTTTAGAGTTTTTCAATTCAGTGTTAACCTGTGTTGTATTAAGACCTGAAATTAACTATAATTTTGATCACAGGACGACCTGAAATGATCTTCGAGTATGTGTTCATTTACGTTCTGACTGTGACATCATGCTTTCAGTTTGGTCATCGACAGTGTTTTTTTGGTACGAATTAGTTTTATTTTTATATAACCCATTTTTTGATTCTCGTTTCATAAATACTGTTTTTTTGTAAGCATAACATTAAAAATGTTTAAATTAATAAAAAAACCTGAGTGATAGATGTACCGCTGTTTGAATGTATACATGGAGCTGAATGACTAATGCTCTTTTTTCTACCTTTCAGTGAAACTCCGTAAATATGTATATTTCTCAGGGGCTTTTGTTCTCCCTCTTGTGAATTCTGTTGCACTGACAGTAGTATTAAAACTCAAAGCAGGTAAATACACATAAATACACTAGAACTTTGAAATGTTTCTTCTGCAATTTTGGTTTTAAATGTTATGTTATCAGTCTAGCTAAATTTTAAACTCTTTAGGAAATGGATTCCTGTTGTCACTTACTGCTGATTTACCGATCTCAGTTCTCAGTGATTTTTGTCAACGTGTCATTCCAGACACAGGAAAACAGTCATCTGATCTACGGGTCATTGTCCTGATTTCTGGGTCTGTCTTCGTCTTTATCTGGTTTGTTATACAGATTTCTGCATACGGTAAGTATTAAAGTGAAATCATGCATATCTTTTCATAAAGGCTAAATATATGTACTGGTACTTTTCCTGTATGTTAATAACTTTCCAGTCATTGTTTACTCACTATGTCCCAGTCACAGACAGAACCAAGAAAGGTTATAAATCAGTATAAAGGAAAGAACACTAATCAAACAGACAAGTGTAATAACTCAGTAATTACTGAGTAATAATATTGTGCTATAAAAGAATTAGTTATAGCGACATTTTACCAGACCTCCATATCCTGTTTTTAACCCAGATAAATATTATGAATTGTTACATCTTGAGCCACACAATGTGGTGAATAAATAACATATTGTTACAAAGGTTACAAATGTAACACTGCTGCTATAATTCTTTTGAGCTTTGTTGTTCTTTGTCGTTATTTCAGTGGTGGAGGGCTGTAGTGGCCTCCTGGCCATTAGGGGGCACTCAGACTGTAATGGGGAGCTTTGACTATTCAAAGGAAGAAAGATAATATACACACATTGTCAGTGACGCAGTACATGTGTCTATGTGATACAGAATGCTCTAATTGTCAGTAAACGGAATTATATAGTTAAAAATATGCAAGTAGTTATTATTTCTCATTATCATTACTGATAATCTGGCAGTTACAATAAATTGAATATTGATTTCTTACTATTTTGAGCTCGCTTAATTGGATCTTTCTAATTACAGCTTTGGCTAAAAAGAAGAAGTGAGTAGACATTTTTTCTATATTGTACATGTACATTTTTTCAGACAAAATGGTAGAAATGTAGATAAATGCATCACAGAGCACACACACATTCCCATATGATGGAAAATTTAGAGATGCCAGTTGACCTATCATCATGTAATGGGACTGGAATGAAACTCACAGTAAAACTGATCGTGTTACTTAAAATGTTACAAAGCTCTGTTGTAATAACTATATTGTCTTTTCTGTAGGATAAAAGAAGCATGTGCTCATCTTCAGCGACTCCAAGATATTGAGCTGGAACTGGTAGGTGCCCAACATACTTCTGCCCCTCTGACTGGTGTCCTGGGACCTGTTTCTCTGCATCAGTCTGACCATCTTCCCTCAGATTATTTTACATAATTTTGTCTGTACCAAATCTGTGTCCCTTGTGCTCTCCCTGCTTCCCTTTAAGGATGGAGCCTGTTGAGGTTAGGAAGAGCCCTTATTATGACTCCAGCACACAGGAACATGTCAGTGTATTTTCCATGCTGATGGGCCCCTGTTGCTAAATATGGTAGAGAAGGCAGTCATAATATTGTAATATCAACAAAGGTTCATTAAACAAAAGAAATATTTATTAGTGATGACCATCTTGGATAATCTGCATATATTTCCTGGTACGTGTATAATCCACAACCCTGAACCCAAAGCCAAAACCAAACAACTCCTATTTGCGTCCAGGTCAGTCACTTCCCCCTACTGCTGAACCCACCAATCATGGCAATGCACAGCCTAACACACATGCCTTCTAATGATTGGCAGGGAGCAGAATGATTAGCAGCTACATACCATGCACGACAATGCTACATCCCCCTCCCCCCACTACAAACTTTCTCACCCCTGAGGGAAGGACAACAACAGTTAAACCAAAAGAACTTCTTTGTTTTCCAACTAGCTATAACAGGAATGTGGACTACCCCCAACCTCAAGTGGGCCGAGGATTATTCTGGCCCAAATAGAGCCCTCTCTCTAAGTAATGGAAGCACAGCGTACCCCTGAAACAAAGTCCTAGAGATGGCCTGGGAGCCACCTCTCTCTGGGGACATGATAACCGGGGACATGACTGTCTCCCCCTCCTGGTCAGGGATAGCGTTGACTTCTAGCTACTCGGTGAAGTAATCTATCCATATGAGCAGGTACCTGATGCCCCCGTCAGAACAGGAAAGCGGACCAAAAAATGTCACGGATGCCCTGGCGGAGGACGTGTTTAGCCAGTTCAGGGAGCCAGAGACCCTGCACAGTGACCAGGGGAGGAATTTTGAGTCTGCAGTGTTCACCTCCCAGCGCAGCCGGCTGTGCATACTCTCCAAACTGGTGGAGAAGTTTCACCGCACCCTGGAACAACAACTGCCATTGTGGGAGAGCATCAGCATCAGTTATAAAGAGCGCTGACCAGGGGCTCTCTGAAGGTTCGAGGACATCAGCCTGTAGCATGCTTTGAACAGCCCTGTCACTCTAAAGGGAGGCAATGGGAATGACACTTAATGGGATGCTCATTGCTGATGTGGATCACATGCTCCGTGAAGTGGGTCCGACCCACCAGTTCTTTTCCCAGGTGATATTGCCCTTGAACTCCAGAAGCAATTGCATGTCCAGCAGGGTTGGGGTCATTCATTAACTGAATTAATAATGCGTGGTAAATTCCAATTCACTTCCTGGAACTGGAATTAGAATTGCATGCAGCTGAAGGGAAATGGAACTGGAATTGAATTGGAATGTCAGGAAACCGAATTGAATTCAAATGTAGTCCAGAACATTCTACTTACAATACTACTACTACTACTACTACTGCTGCTGCTAATAATAATAATAATAATAATATAATAATTATTATTTTTATTATTGTTATATTTATTATTATTTGTATAGCACCTTTCATGCATACATGTAGCCCATAGTGCTTTATAGAAATGATAAAAACAGTTAAGATAAAAAAAGACAAAAGAAATAAAATGAAATGAGGAATATCTAAAACAAAAAGTAAGTGAATAATCACCAGACAAAAAAGACAAAACTACAAAATAAAATATTGACATAAAAGATTAAAACAAAAGCAGATGTATAATAAGGTCTATTAAATTTGTAACAATTTGTAGTAGATAAAAGTCCAGTACAATAAAAGAATGTATAACAGCTTGCAACAGATAAAAAGAGAATGAGATTGAACACGGCAGACAAAAGCAAAACAGATATACAGGGACATATGAACCAATAAAATGTAAGTATTAAAAAGCTGAAGTAAAAAGATGTGTTTTTAATAACCTACAGACAGTAATCGACTCGACTTCTCAGTTTTTGGTAGTGTGTTCCAAAATTTTGTAATCTTGGTATGCACAAGAGTCTGTCACTGCAGAATCGCAAAGTTCTATCAGGTGTATAAGAAGTAAATAATTCAGAAATGTACGATTGTGCTAATCCATTAAGTGCTTTGTAGGTAAATAAAAGAAATTTAAAATCAATTCTGTAACATACAGGTAGCCACTGGAGTTGATATAGGATTGTAGTAATACAATCTGACTTCTTTGTTCTTTATAACAATCTGGCAGTTCAGGTCAGGTCGGGGAACATGCACTGCTGCAGCGCGTTGCAGCAGTGCAGTAGCCGACCTAGTGGGTCACAACTGCAGTGTCTTCCATAAGAACCGTTCCATCATCTGCCCTGACTGCAAATCTCCGAGGAACAGATTCCTATGTAAGCAGGACGTGGGTCACTGGACCACCGATGGTGTCCCCTGCTCACAGATCCGTCCAACAAATGCCTCCTTATCTGCCCTCAGAGCCCTCACAGCCGTCCTCCTCAGTTTCCGGTACAGACTGGAGATGCCAAGTCGTGCACTGTGACTCTTCTCGATAATATCCAGGGTGTCCTGTGAGATGAAACACCTCCATCCGGGAACACTGGCGACACCAACACAACCCTCAGCAACCTTCAGGGTCTCGTCACGGAAGGTCTCCCACATTTCATTAGAGCCAGCAGTTGCACCCAAGTCTGCAAGTTCCTCACACAAACTGTGTACAAACTCATCAGAAACAGCTTGATTTTGGAGTCTGGCCAAGTCCAGCCTCTTTCTCTTAGTAGGTGGTAGCCTACTGGATCTAAGCTGAATCTTCAGAGTAGCAACAAGTCTATGGTCAGAATTCACACACTGGGCACTTCTGTAGACCTTGCAGTTCTTCAGGAGCCTCCAGAGTCTGCCGACGAGGATGTGATTGATCTCCTTCGCTGCAAACCAGTATTGGAATACCAAGTCCAATGATGTGGTTCAGGGAGTTGGAACTAGGATCCAGCGGCATATGGCCCCTGACAGTTTATCGTCCTCCTTTTTTATCGATAAAAAATCGAGATTGTTTTATCGCCCAGCACTACGTGTCAGTTATATCAAGATAAATTTAAATGATGTTTTATAGTAATTAATAAGAACACACCTTTTTAAAAACATTCAGAAATGTATTTTATTGGTGTGAATGCTTGCTGCTGCAGTAAGGGTGAATTTGAAATGTACAGGGTAACTTGAAAGTCATGATTGCATCATGACCATTACATCACTGGGGAAGGAATTTGTAGGGAGAAAGAAGTTTGTCATGACAGCCCCAGCTGACTCACCCCACACGCACTCTCTCTCTCCACTGCCAGGTCCAAGGACCCCTCAGGGGTGCAACTGCTCCAGCTGTACATTGACACAACATCTTAGGGCAGAGAGTCCTGATGAGCTGGTCCTTTGCAGCATACTCTGTACTCTCCTGGGCAAAACACAGGCCTAATCTCAATGTGCAATTTGAGTTTGGCCCATATTTTTTTGCCCGGGAGTGTATGCCAGGGGGCATGTGCATGTAGACCCACTGCACCAAGTCCTCGATGTCATTAGCTAATGCCCAAAGATGCTCAGCCCACCGTCTGCAATGACCCTCCCCCCAGTCCCTTTTCAAGAGGTCTGGTTGAATGCATTGCCTAAATCACCTCTTCAGCTCCCCCACTAGTGCAGTATAGGCGTGTCTGTTCTCAGAGCTGAGGAATGGAAGGCAGGACATAACATCGTCTATAGGGCACATGCTGCAGGGCCTTGAACATGAATATCAACAGTCAAAAATAATATGCATTGACTGGAATGAATGAATATCCACATTCTCAAACCGCCACCAAAAACCCAAAGTCCCTGCTTTCAAGTCAGCCAATCTCCCCCACTCAAATCCCCAGTCATAGCAATGCACAGCCTAATACATATGCCTTCCCATGACTGGCATGGAGCAGGATCTTTGGAAACCACATTGCATGCACAACAAACTTTGCAGTGTTTTTAATTCTTGGTTTTTTCACTTAGAGCAGAAGTACCAGAAAGGGCCGGTGTGCGTGCAGGTTTTCGCTGCAACTCCCTAATTAGTCACTAATTAGAGGATTGATTGGCTGAAGTGTCCTCACACCTGGGTTTGAACAGCTGACCTAAAAGTTATCCCAAAAACCTGCATACACACCGGCCCTTTGCGGATAAGATTGCCCACTCCTGACTTATAGTGTATACCAGATCCTTGTTCACAAACCAACATGGAATTCTGGTGAACACATGTGTTTATCTTTCCTGATGGCTAAACTCATTACTAGTTAAACGTGTGTCAGTCATCATTGTGTTGAGAATGCGCAAGAACATGCAAAATTGCAAAGACTGTGCTAGGCAGTTTTTTCGGCGTGGGACCCTCTTATGTCAGCATGGCGTCTGATAGCATTTTGGAGATTACTGCCATGTTGATTGTTCTGGTATGTTGCATCTGGACCAATATCTACTGAGTATGGGTATGAGCTCTCATTCATTTTCTGATACAAGCCAGGGTGTTTTGACTCGGGTCTGCCTTCACACTCTAATTTGTAGGCTTATTCACAGGCTGTGGTGCTGATAGGTCCACTTTGGGATATTGTCCATTCAGCCCCACAGTTGTCAGGTTTTTTATTTTACCATTTTTATTCTGGAAAGTGTCTTGGTATCTTCCTCAAGAAATTCATTGCCACCCATCAGATGACCCTTGAAAGGAACAGTGCCCCCTTCTGGCAGCCCTATGGTACAGCAGCTTGGGGGTACTGGGGTCACTGGTGTGGGAGGGGTTGGCACCCAGCTCCAGACCAAGTCCCCCCTCCCTAATAGCCTGTCCCCCTTCCCAGTTGAGCTCAGGCGTGTCGCCAAGGTGGCAAACCTGTTGAGATCTCTCCCCCAAACCAGAAAGGGCCCAATGTCATATTCAGATGGGGACTCAAGGGAAAGAGTCATGCTTCAGATATAGAGCTTATTGAAGCCAGTCTTACTGTGATGAAACACAGCTGACTTTTGCAATCCCAAGACCAGAATGCACAGCACAGAGAGCTTGAATGCTATTTGAAAACATATAGTGACCCTTGCTGATGATATTGTCCCCCCTCCCCCCTTAGGGCCCCTCAACTGACCCCAAGAAGCCCGAGCTGAGCCAAAGGCGGCTGTTGCTCCTGCAACATGCTGAGGAGTGCCAGCAGATCAAGCAGAACCTCAGGGAATCGTGGTCATGCTCCCGGCCCCACTGCCACACCATGAGGAAGGTCCTCAAGCACATGACCCATTGCCAGGCCGGCATGTCCTGCGAAGGTGAGGGCAGGGCCGCACTTCCGATTCCATTCTTACGGATGGATTCAGGTTGGAGGTGGATTAATTTACCTTTGGCTCATGCATTTGGCTCAGGTTTGCTCCAGTGCCAGTTTGTTTTTTTCATCTAACAGGTTGAACCCCTTTTTGTGCCCCTGCAGTGAAGCACTGTGCTTCCTCCCAAGAGATCATCTCACACTCAGAGAACTGCGCACAGCATGACTGTCCTGTTTGCAGGCAGGTGAAGAAAAAGAGCTTCAGATGGAGCAAGCATGTGAGTCCCCCCCCATCCCCCAAATGGGGTAAGAGTAATAATGAATGAAAACACACTCGTGACCTACATGGGTGATTCTCATGAAATCTTGGTTTCCAGGATTTCAATCATGAAATTTTAAAAAAGACTTGCATCAACAAATTTCTTTTTTAGCCATTAATAACCAGGTCTTAAGTGTTTGTAGGAGTAAATTTAAAATCATGTACAGAAAATGTAACATGTTTTTTAACTTTTCCCAAAACAAGTACTTAAAAATCATTACAGCAAAAGTTTGAAAACATCAAGACCATTAAGAAAGCCAACATATTTTCACATTTTTTAGAATAGCTTATTAACAGTCATGCTAAAGGCTAGAGCTACAAAACCAACGCTGCCTAGCCTGTTACTAGCAAATGTCCGCTCGCTTGAAAACAAAATGAATGAGCTGAGAACCAGGGTAACCACACAGCGAGAGATAAGGGACTGTTGTGCTGTCATATTCACGGAAACCTGGCTGTCGGACAGTATACCGGACTCTGCGCTACAGCTGCACACGCATTCCCTGCACCGCGGAGACCGTACATCAGCCTCGGGGAAGAACAGAGGAGGAGGCGTTTGTTTTTACGTGAACAGAAGATGGTGTGTGGATGTACAGGTAGTTGAAAGACTGTACCACTGATATTGAGCTGTTAATGGTGAAATGCAGACCTTTTTACCTGCCGAGGGAATTCAGTGCTGTGTATCTGGTGTCTGTTTACATTCCACTGCGGGCGGATCACGCGACTGCACTCACGGTGATGCACGATGTTATCGGCAGACATGAGTCTGCCCACCCTGACGCCGTTTTCATTGTGGCTGGAGATTTTAATCACTGCAACCTGAGGAAGGTTTTCCCCAAATATCACCAGCATGTATCCTTT